>MU225224.1:1448066-1479258 GCA_018584345.1 Thuja plicata
ACCTCTTGATCCAACAAGGTGGTTCGTACTTTCTCATAACCAGGGCCCTTATACCCTCTTGGAGCTTCATTGGCACTTTTCAACATCTGCTTCCAATATGGAGAGCGAACAACACTAAAAGGCAGCCTATTTGCATACAAGCATCTTGCCACATCAATGTCGGCAAGTTCTCGACTCTCATTTTGAAATGTAGTTTCTAGTGGCCCCTTTCTTTTAAGTGTGTTCGTAAGGGGTGCTTCACTTTCAGTGCCAGTTGAGGTAGTAAAAAAGGGGTGATCTTCTATCACAACATCTACAGAGCAGGGTTGTATTCCCTTTGCTTTTTTTTAACTTTTACTACTATTGGCTTTAATTTGTCTACGTTTTTCTCTCTCTTCTGCTGCCTCATGCTCTGCAATATATTGTAATACTGTTGGATTTGGTATAGGTACAAATGGCCTACAACACAATAATATGAACTATTCCTTACTACATCACAACCTTGACATTTCCAATGGAATCCACCACCTCCTGGAAGGGCACTTACAATATCAACATACTTCCACAAAGAAGAATCAGAAGGGGGTTCTACTCTTTGGTCAATATTGCGGTTGCCTATTGAGGAAGAGGTAGATGCCATTGTAGTTCCTTTTCCTATGGCAAGAAATTTGTATACATATTCAATATAAAACAAGAGAATGAAAAATTCTGGAAAATAATGGACAATGAAAGAGAAATGAAAATAAAATAAAATGCGTAAACAAAAACAAAAACTTGAAGCAAATGGAACAACAAACTTACCTCTTCCACTCATTGTAAGCTTGCAAAGGTGTAGAAATGAGGCACCATCACTTGAAGAAGGTCCACAAATCAAACTTTCTACTCCTCCTTGCACAACCAAGCTCTTGCTCAACCACCTATTTCTTCTTGCTCAAGACCAAATAACCTATTTGCACACCACAAATGAGAATTAGAAGTAAAAAAAAAAAGCCTTTAAAATCACCTTTTTGGGGTTGTGGACGCCAATTTTTTATTAAATTTGTCCTAAATTAACGTTTTTTTTGCACCCGCGCGTGAAATTCGCGGCAAATTCGGACTTTTGTTCGAAGTTCGCCCAGGTTCGACCGTTTGCAACCCGGGTTCGAACTTGGTTTTGTGGTTCGGACCTTGCCCGGACCCATAGGCGGACCGAACCCGAACCCAAACCCCGAACTTGTTCGAATTTATCCTATCCGGGGGGGTCTAGGGCCGAACCCGGTATCCTACAATATAATCTATCATGATCTTCTTAGACATCATAAGATGTCCATCACAATAGAAGAATCAGTTATTGTAAGATCGTCACCTTCCAATAACTTTTACAAATACAAGTGATAATCATTTGGAAGTCGTCACTTCCTCATGATGTACGCAAGGCCCAAATAACATAAATATTTTCATTAGTATAATAATCAAATATGTTGAGACTCTTTCTCAGTAATTACAATCATACTAAGTTTACCTCGGTGGTGTTCCACCTTCATTTTGCAAGAGGTTTGGTGAGGATGGTAAAGAACAGTGATCAATAGGACACAAGTTTCTCTGAATCCAAGTTTGAATTACTGACTTCAGCAAAGGAAGCTTGATGTTTGAGTCTGTCAGGACATTTTGCTGCAGTGTGACCATAGTTGTCACATCTATAACATTGTATTTTAGAGTAGTCTCTCTGTTTCTTGAACAACTGTTTACCATTTGAGTTCTTTCCCTTTTTCCTTTTCAAATTAGTGGCAAGAATCTGAATGTCTTCATTTGTGGATTCCATACCGATTCCTCTAGACATTAGATTACACTCTTCTTGAATGTAGTCTGCTTTTAGTCGATCAAATTTGGTGAGTTTGGAGCGAGCACTTATTCCTTGTCTAAAGTTTTCCCATGAGATAGGGAGTCCATTTAAAGTTATCATAGTTATCTCTTTATTATCATAGATGTGACCAATTGTTGAGAGTTGGTTTCTTAATTTTGTTATCCTCTTAAAGTATGAGGTGATGGTCTCTCCCCTATTCATTTTAATATTAGAGAGTTGATTTTTAAGAGTAAGAATCTTGCTAGTGTTGTTGATCTCAAACATCTTTTCCAGGGCTTTGAACATATCATATGCAGAGTCTAACTTTGTGATAATAGGTAGTAGATGATCTTTTACTCCGTCTACTAATAATTCCATTGCTCTGGTATTGTCCTTTTCCCATTGACTCTTCTCGTCATTCTCATTAGATTTAGGAGGATTTTCTATGATTGTTTTTAACTCCTGCTTTCTTAGTATTAGCATCATTCGTAGTTTCCACGATTCAAAATTTGAAGCACCTTCAAGTGTGATTCCATTCACCATTTTTGTAGGTACAAGATTTCCAATAGAAAAAAAATCTAATCTTGATCGTTTCTCAAACCTGCTTTGATACCATGTTAAATTTGGGATCAAATTTGTGCATAGTAGTCTTTTAAATTTTATGATCAGAGTTCTATCTCACAACTTTGATTAAGCATACACACACACACACACACACACACACACACACACACACCTATATATATAAATATATAATAATATGTTTATTGCAGATATATATATATATATATATTCAGTGAATTTAATATTAATTTAAATATAAAATATAAATTACAAATACTATTTTCCTGAAGGTCGAGGATGCTTTATATTTTTGAATTTCTGTCTTCATTGACCCGCATGTACTCTTTAGATAGTACAGTGTGGGGCCATGACCACGAAGGGACATGACCCCACTTAACTTATAACGGCCTCCTTGTAACTGTCGGTTTCACATCGACTTGTTTAGTCGATTTGCATGAGATTGGAATTATTATGTGATTAACATAATAACCATTGATTATATATAGCCACACACACACACACACACACACATATATATATAATATCTTTGAATCATCATTATTTTAATTTCTCCAACATTACATAATAATATATATATATATATATATCGTAATAGTTTTTGTCTCAAGGTTTTATCTGACTGAAGCTACAAAACATCAACACCTGCAATAATTTATATGGTCACTAAATCTTCAGATCTGGAAACTCTCAGTGATATTTTCTTTTCCCAATTCAGATCTAAGAATTCCCTTTCAAGATATTGCTTCCCACTCAAAGAATACTCTTAGATGTTCTCTCACACCTGCAAATATCCAATCTCCTAAGAGTTTTCGTTCTCAGAGGATTTACACAGCTGCTAAACTCCTGCCCACAGCTCAACATTTAAAAAATTGCCAAGTAAAAATGATTTCATGATAACCCGAAATGGCTGCCCAATTATCTCTTTATTCTTTGTTTCATTCCCTCCAAAAGTTCGAACCTTTCTAGGGTTTGGTCTCAATTAAATTTCATGAATTTTATTTAAATTCATCATTTTCTTAAGTCATCGGCCATGAGGGGTATACGCTAATAACAATAAAAGTCCACCTTTTTATTATTAATTTATAACTTTATTCACCTAGGAAAGTGTGCCATGGGGCCACTTTATTTTATAATAATATAAAGTGACTTAATTTAATCACTTCAATTTTTATTTATTTAACCCAAACTATAGACAATAATGTAATTATTCCAATTTATTCATAAACTCCTCATTCTAACTCCATATTGATTTCTGCCTGATGCCACTAAGCCATGGATGATGTCTGACTGCTGCAGGCTAACTGACAGCCCCCCCCCCCCTAAAATTTAGGGATCCTCCCTAAAAAATAAGACCTACCTCCAGACTAATCTCGGAGGTCCCCTGATGTGTTCCGGTCAACTCCCAGTCAATCCCTCAAATATAGGGATCCCCTCCTAAAATTTAGGAGACTGTCCTAAACTGTCCAACATGGCTCACAAAGCCCCTGTGTGGCTCCACAAACACCTGTATGGGTTCCCTAACTACTCTGCTAACCTACAAGAACCCGCATAATAGGCCAATCCTGCTAGAAACACTAACACTAAGGAAAGCACAAAAATGGGGACATTACACAAGTGTATCTGAATATATTGACATCTCTGTTTTTAATTAATTCCTTGGATGATTCCCTATTGTTTTCCTTCCTTTTCTGCCCGTCTTGTATTTATATCTCATCCTTTAGGACGGAGGATACATGTCTCTTTTCTTTGGATGATTCCCTTTTGTTTTCCTTCCTTTTCTGCCCGTCTTGTATTTATATCTCATCCTTTAGGACGGAGGATACATGTCTCTTTTCTTTGGATGATTCCCTTTTGTTTTCCTTCCTTTTCTGCCCGTCTTGTATTTATATCTCATCCTTTAGGACGGAGGATACATGTCTCTTCCCAAATGTGACTTTTGATTATATCACATGTCTCTTGGAGGCCAGCTATATTCCTAATGACGACCTTTGCTAATTTTATTTATTGATATTATTATTAAAGTTTTAATGAGATTGCTTCTATTTGTATCTCTTATGTTAGTCAGCCCTAATTATCCAGTGGCATTTCTTTATTATTTTCACTTAAGCCCTAGGTCAGATCTCATCAAAATGTCAATAAAAACATTTATTATCTTATTTCTCGGTCAGCCTGAAAGTTATCAGTCGCCACCCTGTATATATAAATATTAACTATTGTTCAGTTGTATTCAATTTGTTTCTTACTCTAGTAAATCTCTTATAAAATGTATATACAGTCATAGCCAGGGAAAATGAGCATCAAAATATGATATAAAAAAGATGGCTTCAAAAACCTTTCAAATATCACTAACTATTAGGTGAAACTTGCCAGAAGATTATATCTGTGATCTGAAAAAAATGCAATTATCAATATTAGGGCAACACAGCATTTAGAATATTATATGCTCGAAACTCCCAATACCCACATCATGAGCAAACATCCAATTATCATGCATTGTATCAGAGGTGGTCATGCTGGCTGATTAGTTGTTGCTGTACACGATCAGGTGAACAGAGTTTCTTGTTCAGACAGTGAAACCATTTTTAGGGATTTAAATGGAAATGCCAGGTCAGGTTAGAGGGAGGTTTGACCCCTTCCCCTTTCTTTTTTAACGAACACTTGATCTTAAAGTGGATATTAATGTCATCTTTATCACCCTTGGAAAGGCCCATTTTAGGAAGGAGTCTTTGCTATTAGATATAGGTTACTCATAATTCTTTAGAAAAACAATTTGCCCCTTGGTACATGTTAGACTTGTTGGAGTGACTCATCTGAGGCATGGCTTAGGTGGCTATCGATGCACCCAATCTACAATAAAACATATTTCACATGCTATGTACCAGATGTACATTCCTTGTTTACCAAATTGGCCAATAGTTTGTTGCTTTTTCAAAATTATATCAAATTGAGATCTTCCTAGATTTCCTCCAGGGGTTTACTTGTTTACCACTTAACAGTATATTCTGCAGGACCTTGTGAAGCCTTGTTTTGTCCTTTGAATGAAAGTTTGTACCTCACATGTATGAGCAAGCATTGGAACATATCAAATTTTTTGTTGCAAGCATGTTTTGATGGCTATGGATGAATAAGAGTCTCATTTGTGCCCTGTTTTACCAAAATTTGTCATGCAGAATGGCAGATATGGTCCTTTTAAGAATGGGTATGGTAATTTTGAAGACAATGGAGAACATCCAGCTGAGTCAAGAAGAATAACTTGTAAGAAGTGCAATGGTTCACATGTTTGGATACAGACTGAGAGGACCAAATCACAGGCTAGGTGGTGTCAGGTTTAATTTCTTATCCTTCCTGTTTACAGTGTTTAGTGTTCTTGATTTGATTGTATATGGTGATTGTTCATACTTCTGACTGCTTTGCTTGATTGAGTTCTCTAAAAGAATAAGCTACATAACTATGACATTTGTTCAACCACTCCAGAACATGGAATTCTTGTTCTAGGTCATATTCTTAATTTGGTTTTCTGATATAAACAGGAATGCCAAGATTACCATCCAGCAAAAGATGGAGATGGATGGGTTGAACAAAGTGGCCATAGCTTTTTGTTCGGGATGCTAAGAAAGGTATTGAATGATTATTAACAATGTTAAGCATTACATCCTAAAAACTGAATGTTTTTAGTGTACTGTGTCTAGAGTTAGACCCTCAAAACAGTTGGAATAGCAGAGCTTTTATATTGGTGATTAAATTGATTTTTGACCCTTCAGTAAAGGAATCCTTAAGTCTTTTCTATATTGGAAAAATGCCATCTGCACTTTTTTTGCACTATCCTTAAAATTGGTTATCTGTTTTTTTGCTTTTGGTTTTAATCAGTATGATATGATAGCTTTTTCAATGTTTTATTTATACTGACCATTTAAGCAGTAGTCCTTGTGTTTCGGATATGACAAACAAAACTATTTAATATGCTCGTGCCTGTGCAAACAATTGTTTGATGGTAGCATGCAAAAGAATTTTACTGGGTCCTATACCTCTGTTTTACATTTAATTGAATTGGCATTGTAAATTATGTTGCATGTTGATGACAATTCTAGTCTTATATGCTTATGGTTTGAAAAATATTTTGGATTGCACCTACTAAGGTGACCTTTTGGTATGCCATGGAAGACATAAAACTTTTAAAGCTGTGGATTTAAACCATGAAGGCATGTTTTTAGTTTTTTATTTTCTCTGTTCATTGTTTTAGTGTTTGATATCAAAAACAATATTTTGGGTTAGATATGTACTTTCGTGGAATTTTTAACTGCATAGGTCAACTCTTTGATGATCAATTTTCATTTCTAGTTATTTTTTCATACGTTTTATCTCACGAACATTGTCAATAATCACAATGCAAGGAGATGCACAAAGCACACAAATACCTCAAGTGATGTTAGCGTGGGGGAGAGATAATATGCTAACATGTCAATCTAGGGATTTTCACCCCAAAGCATTTCCTGATTGGAAAAACTCGGAACATATGTATCACATTATTTTTAGTAAACAATAGAGTTTATATTGATAAAAGATAAATGTTATAAAAATCCCAGACATAGCTCACTTAGACCAATATAAGAGGATTACATATGTCCACTTAAATGAGCATGATGGATTAGAGAATTATATAAAAGCTGCCTATTGAAAGAACAGAGACAAAGAGCTTCCTAGAACTGCATACCTTCAGAAACTGGGATTCTCGTGAGAGCAGAGTGCAGCTTGTTAATATGATGGCTTACAATACAATACAATACAACACAATACAATACAAGCTTTCCAGTCACAACCAGCAGTGCCTCCTTCCTCAGTCACCTTCTATTATATACCAGTGGTTTGAAAGGACTGTATACTTAGGCCCCCAGAAAGTGTTAGGGGCCATTTGATGCAGTTTATTTTGGGCAGTCACAGGAAGCTCCCAATGTGTGCTTGACGGCCTCAATGTAGGAATTAAACTCCCAATATAACACAAAACTAACACACACAACTGCTGCTGTGTTTGCCAAACAGTTGGCAATACAAACAAAATTCAGATCCACACACAAAGATAGCTGGGGGACAGGCAATATTTCTTTTTCTATCAATCATAATATTTACATTTACAAGATAACTTTCAAAATAAGATTACGGTATGATTACTAAATATATTTACTACAGCTATCTAGAGCTGCTACCAATCACTCCCAATCTGGAGCTGCACACAAATCTTTTCTTTTTTGGAGCTGCACTCAACTCCCTATTCTTCTATTCATCTGGAGCTGTCTGCTGCTGCGTTGCATTCTCTACCCAAACTCAGCTACTGCCGCACACCCAAAACATTCTCTTTGATCTGTCCAGAAAACTCTATGGTTGCATACTAAGTTGGTGGTCCCGGTTCAGGCTTGGATTCAGGTTTGAGGGTTCAGTTCATGGGTTCGGGGAAATTATTTTTTGGGGATTGGGTTCATCTGTACAAAATCATATAAACTGCATATATTTATAGCCTAAATTAATATAATACTACTACTAATAAAATTATAAAACTAAAATTATAATATATAGTATGTTGTAAATTTGTAATATAATAATATAAAGTGATTGGTGATGCTGGCACGACACACCCTCCGGCACCACATGAAATGCTTTTGATCCTAAGCTATGAACTAGTGAGGTCACAAACGGGAGATCTTGTTCCAATTTAACAAAGCTCAGGCTGAAACCACAAGCACATTGGATTAATGAAGGCGCAAGCTTGTGATCACAATAGCCAATTGGGAGTTTGAACCTTGGTGGGCACAACAATCAGCATTGAATCACCAATATAAATTCAATTTTTTTTTAAACATAAGTAACATCATAGTAAATTTAAAAACATTGTAATATAAATATGTTGAAAAAAATAATTTAAATACTATTAATATATAATTATTAAATAATAAATATTTTAAATAACAAATATATTATATTTGAAATCTAATTTAAATACTTTAAATATTAAATTGTAATATTGAATTAATAACAAAGTTAAGAAAAACAAATTGAAAAAAAAATTTAAGATATCAAGAGCTACAATTTTATTTGAACTAAATTTTCCATGAGCGATTGATTGAATGGAGAAGTTGCAAAAAAATGTAGTCGCGAGGGACGGATGCACATATTTACAAACATGTTGGGGAGGCAAGCATGTTTGACTAGTAGTGAAATTTAGAAGTTGGGGTTTTGCAATGAATTTTGAAGTTAAATTGTGAATCAACACAGGCAATGCATATAGCTAACACACAGACCCCCTTTTTAAAATAAAAATTAAACCTTTTGCATATAATTTTATTGGCAAACTGCAACGATTTTTTAGGTTTTTTGGTCTCAACAGTAGGAAAATGTTGTGAAATTTGTTGCAGTAGTAGGAAAGCCTGGTCAAATTTGTTAGAAATTCATCCAATTTCAACCCATACGAACCCACAGGGAGATGGAAGGATCTTGTGTTGAATATGTTATCATTGATTTCAGAGGTTGATGATTAAGGTCGTATAAATTTTGGAATGAATGAATGAATGAATGAAGGAATTTTAATGACATCCACGAGACCAGCGGTCTAAGGGACCAAGGTAGGACCAATTAATCTGCTTGCTGAAGTTTCTCCAAGTAGACTCTTTTATTGTGGATCCTCGTTAGGAAAGTAGCCGTGTTGTGTAAGTTTGCCTCTTCAAAAAGTTCATTCAGACTGTTCGCCTGTAAGTTGTCTTCGTAATGACTGCGAATATCTTCATAAGCAACACATTCCTTGATAAAATGCCACTCCGTTTCAACCACCCCTCTGCTGCAAAAATTACAAGTTCTTTCTTCCCACACCTCTTTGGGAACTTTCCATCTACCAATTTCGCATCGCCAATGATGAGAGCTGGTCCTCAGCTGAGCCATCATAATTTTTGCCTTGCCTTCAATTGTGGAACCTAAATATTCATTATTGCCATGGTCCCACTTGGTTACTTAGTTGAGCTAATTGGTTGTTTGGTTGAGCTACTTGGTTGGTTGGTTGCTTGAGTTACTTGGTTGTTTTCTTGAGCTACTTGGGCATCTGCTTGAGCTAGCTGGAAGTTTTATTAAGTAGGTTTTGTCTACATCACTTGCTTGCTTGTCTATTTCATGTGCCATGTCACCTATTGATTGACTTCTTTTGACTTATATTTAAATATGGTGGTTAAATTAAAAGAGCATTTGCTATATATCTACAACTTTTTTGGACGACTTTATGAATTTATGTTAGGCAACTTTATTTGAGAGGTTTATTTATGTATTCATTCTATTATTGATTTCGATGGACGAAAGTTCTGTAATGCTTTCTTTTTGTGAGGTGGCTTCAAGTAATGTCTTGGATTAAAAAAAAGAATCATTTTTCCTGAAGACATTGCCATAATGTCCATTGATGAAGATGTTGAATATAATATGGAATATGTTTCATGCGTTTTGAATAAATATTGTGCGTATCAATATTGTGTGGTTAATGGTCATTATTAATTTGGCTGGGCATTTTGGATGAAAAGAGGAGTTATGCATATCATGGAAGTCGCGCATAATGAAGTAGTTAATGTGAAAAAAAGAGTTGATGCCTGTAACTCAAAGGGTAAAGCGAAGATTTTCTTGGCAGGTTGGGCAGTGAGAAAGTTTGACAAGAGGAAAATGAGAGGACAATAGTTATAAAATAGTTGATAATGGTTTTGGGTGTGCATTGATGATTCTTTCATGATTGGGTGATAAAAATCTATTATTGGCTGCGAAGATATGCTGCTACAAATTGGTGAGGAAACAATAAATGCCTAGGCAATGAAGGTGTGAAAATGTGAGTAAGGACTGGGAAGTTAAAAATATATGGAGTGAGGGTGAGTCTTTTTTGGTGTGCCGAGCTGATATAGATGTGATCAATTCTTTTAAACATTTGGGGAGAATATTGCAGTTGAGGATATTGAAAATATTTGGGGAGAAATGTGAGCAACTAAGGACTGGGAAGTTAGAAATATATGGAGTGAGGGTGAGTCCCTGTTTGTGTGTCGAGCTGATATAGATGTATTCGATTCTTTAAAACTGTCGGGGAGAATATTGCAGTTGAGGATATTATTATTGTCTAGCATATTGTGGGAGCCGAGTATACCCTTTGATTTCAATAGTGTCTTTGAGTGAATGTATCATTCTCTTTCAATGATGGAGTTGAGTATGCAGAAGTTGTAGTGTGACTTTTGTGTGAATAGTCGAATATGCATCATGGGAATCAAGCATGTAAGTATGCCGAGTACGATGATTGAGTCGAGCATGGTTATGGAGTTTAAGTAAGGTGTGTCGATCAAAAGATAGAGTATTATGGTGCGGATTTACTTTATGGCTGTTAGTTGTGTGTGTTTTCAAAACTCCAATTCATTCTATTATTGAAGAATAATGTGTCGTTGCTGTGTATTTCAGATTAAGGGTTGTGTGTAAATTTTACTGTTCTTTTGAGTTGGTGCTCAAACTGAGATCGGTACCTTAGCTAAGGAGAGTTGGTGCTTCAAGGAGAGATAGTGCCCCGTGAGAGTTGGTGCTCTCTGTGAGTTGGTGCTCACTTATGTAATCTAGGTTGGTGCCCATTTTGTTAATGAAAGCTATTGTATGTCGTGGTTTTCTACCCCTAAGGGTTTTTCATGAGAAATTTGGTGTTTGCATCTTGATGGTTGCTCTCTATATGTTTTATGTGGTTTCATGTATTTAAAAGTTTAAAAATCTGAAATACTGATTCACCCCCCTCCATCTTTTAGTATTTCCTATGTACTCTTCAATTGTTATCATTGCAGGGTTCTTTCAAAAATAGAGCTTAAACACTTGGAGGTTGATCCTTATTGCACGGGTGGGTTCTCATGAAGGTCTTGCTACGAATAGAGCTGCCTTATTTGATGGCTCCAATTATGCTATGTGAAGTGTTCAAATGCGCACTTATCTAATGTCTCTTGGTTTGATGTCTGGAATAGTTTGAAGATTGGTTATACAATTCCTCCAACTCCTCCAACGGATGCTGAATGGAAGAAGGATATTGAAAATAGAAAAAGCCATGAATGCAATCTTATGTGGCTTGTTAGAGACAAAATTTGTGAAAGTCATGCATTGCAATACAACTAAAGAGATTTGAAGAAACTCCAGAAATAATATGAAGGAGATGATAAGGTAAATAAGGCAAAGCTTTAGACTCGTAGAAGAAATTTTGAAAGGCTTAGGATGCAGGAAGAGGAAAATGTTGCTGCTTATTTTCTGCAAGTAGATGAAGTGGTTAACTCTATTAAGGGTTTAGGAGAAAAGGTTGAGGAATCTACTATAGTTCTGAAAATTTTAAGGTCTTCCTTTGCATTTTGATGCAAAGTTTTCAGCGATTGAAGAGATGAAGGAACTTGATAAGGCAACATGGCATTTTAACAACCTATGAGATGAGGACAAACTTTGATTCTTCATCCAAAAAGGAGGCTGCCTTCAAAGCTTCAATGAAATGTAAAGATATTTAGTGAAAGTTCTGATGTAGAGTCTAAATTTAAAGAGACGTATTTTATGAGGAAGTTGAAGAAAGGTTCAGGTAAATATAAAGGCAAGTTGCCTTTCAAGTGCGTTGACTGTGGTAAGGTGGGACATTTTGTAGCTAAATGTCCATATGCAAAAAGTGAGGATAACAACTATGAGAAGATGCCCAAGCTCAACAAGAAGTATAAAAGAAAAGAGAGAGTCTCTATTCAAAGGAAAAGAGTAGTTCATCTGATGTTAGTGATGAAGAGTCCCTAAGTGAAGAAATATTGTTCATGGCTATAAAAGAAGTACATGTGAAAATCAAGGACATGAAGATCATAGTGATGAAGAAGAAGGAGAAGTAGATCTTGAAGAGGAGCTAATGAGTGCTTTAAATGAAATCAAGAGACTTAGAAAGAAAAATCAAAATTTGAAGTTGTTACAAGAAAAGAATGAGGCAAAAACAAAGACATCTCAAGCTCTTGAAGAAGCAGAAAAATTGATAGTTGATTTGAAAATGCAGATTGAAGAAGCAAAGAAAATACAAGAAGAAATCAGAAACCAGCTTAAACTCAAGGAAGAAAATTGTGAAGGACTTGAAACAGTAATTGTTTCGCTTAGAAAGAAATCTGCTACACAACAGAATCATGAGAAGATAAATCAGAAAAATTTCATGTCTTTGGACAAGTTCATTGGCTCACAAAAATTGTCTACTGATAAAAGTGGAGTTGGTCATGAAGAAGGTCAAAGCTCAAGTCTACAAAAGAAGAACAACAAAAGACAAATGTTGATAGCACAAAGGATGCACCATCAAAAATCAGAAATAATGCTTTCAAGAAGCCTCCTATCTTGAGACAAGCACGTATTAACAAGTTTAATAATTCTTTCTTTCATGGTTATTGTTTCTCTTGCAATTAGTTTCGACACAAGGCAATCAATTGTAGTATGTTTGCAAGAAATGATTTCAAACTTATGGGTAGGAATTTTTTTTGTCAGCTGAGGAACTACAATGTTGTATAATATAAATTTAATAATTTTGGGCAGACTACAAAAGTTTGTATAAGTGGCATGAAATATTTCTCTAAGAAAAACAAGAAGGTTGAAAAAGAGGACAAAAAAAGGAGGTTGCTAAGGTTTGGGGGAAGAAGGAGAAAGAAGTGTTAGTGGAATCTTTGATTGTGCAAACAATCTATCTTGCATAAAATGAAAAAAAAACATGTGGTATATTGACAGTGGCTGTTCTAGGCATATCATTGGAGACAAGAGCAAGTTTATCACTCTCAAATGCACTAATGAAGGTAAGGTAAGATTTGATGGTAATACATCTACAAAAATTAGACGTAAAAGGTACGCTTGTTTTGGATGATGGTGTGACTAAAGTTGAAAATGTCTTTTATGTAGAAGGTTTGAAACACAATCTATTAAGTGTGAGGCAATTGTGTGATCAAGCACACAATTTAGTTTTTAGTTCAGATTGTTGTGAAATTAAAAAAGATTGTAAACATATTATTGATGCAAGCAGGGCTATTAACAAGCTATACATTCTTGATGATATCAAAAGCAAGAAGTTGGGAGTGATTGCACTCCATTGAATTGTTGTTTGAACTCGGGTTTAGTTTAGTATCACATTCTATTAGCCCTATTATAGTTATGTAGGGTGGTTTCAGTCATTGATGTCAAAGGGGGAGAAACAAGTCAAGCCGAGCAACTTTATTTCAGAGTAAGTCAGGGGGGCACAATATTACTTCAAAGCTTCTTTGTGTTAGTTTGGTTTCAGAGCTGTCATCAATGACAAAGGGGGAGATTATTGAATATGTTGTCATTGATGTCAATGGTTGATGATTGAAGTCGTATAAATTTTAGAGGATTACTCAAAGTAATAGAGAATTGGAATGAGCTGCTTGGTTGTCTGCTAGAGTCGCTTGAGCTACTTGAATGTTTGATTGAGCTACTTGGTTGTTTGGTTGAGTTGGTTGGTTGTCTGGTTGAGCTACTTGGTTGCTTGCTTGAGCTACTTGGATATTTGCTTGCGCTGGTTGGATGTTTGCTTAATTTGACTTCTTGTCTACATCACCTGCTTGCTTGTCTATTTCATGTGCCATGCCACCGGTTGATTGACTTCTTTTGACTTCTATTTAAATATGGTGGTTAAAACAAAAGAGCATTCGTTATGTACTTACAATGTTTTTGGACAGCTTCATGACTTAATGTTTGGCAAATTTATTTGAAATAGGTTCCTTTATTTGTAAATTCTATTTTGGATTCAATGGCTGGAAGTTTTGTAACATTTTCTTTTTGTGAGGTGGCTTCAAGTAATGTCTTGGACTAAAAAAAAGGAATAATTTTTCCTGAAGACATCGCCATAATATCTTGCAAAGAATATTTTTTCACACTATTGATGAAGATGTTGAATATAATATGGTGTACCTTTCATGTTTTTTGATTAAATATTGTGCGCATAGTTGAAAAACTTGGATTCGACAATAACTCGGCTTGCATAAAAATTTAAAAAACTCAAAACTCGCCAATAACTCGACGATATTTTAGCACTTCTATCGAATATTTGAAAATATATAATTTCTTAAAATATTCTTAAAAAAACACACATACACTAGATTTGTAGAACATATTTAGATTTGAGATTTTCATCATATATAAATCAAAGTTTTGAGTTAAATATATAACAATTAGAATTTAGCAAATTAGCACAGAGTCATGTACCAAAAACAAGTGCAACATTTGAATAAAATTGAGTTGAATACATATTACAACCTCTGAATACATATTAAGTTCAAGTTTCAGTAATAATGAAAACTAGAAATCATAAATTGCGTCTACGACTAAAGCTTAAAAGAGATTGTTGTCACTGGGTGGGTGGTGCTGAAGTAGTTGCAACATCCTCAACAAGTGCCTGAATAGGTGCCTCATCCTTAGTGATAAGTGCCTCAATGGAAGCCTCTGTTGCATGACTAAGTTCACATTCCTTCTCATGTGTTGCCACTTTTGCATCCCAATCATCTCCATATTCAACTCAACTAGATGATCATTTATAAAGAAAGGATCCACATCCACTTAATCACCATCAGGAGCAAGAACCCAAACTGCTGAATATGGATCAATGTCATCTAAGTCAAGTGCTTCATGTGAAGCCTGCCCTTGTACCTTCTTTTCATGCAATTTAAGGTTGTACCGCACATACACAAGGTCATTCAAGCATTGTTGAGTCAACCGATTGCATTTTTTTGTTTGAATGGCCTAAAAAACGCTCTAGTTGCACTCACAACTAGAAGTTCTACAAGGCTACAACAATACGTAGATAGCAACCTTTTGAAGATTAGGCGTTGTGGCACCATAATCTTCTCACCACAAATTTGCAAGGATAAAAAATGCCATTTATAACTTGGTGAAGAAAACAATGCCCCCTTTGCCTTTTTATAGCTCTATAATTAGTCAAGTATTAGGTCTTGAAGGTGCTCATCATCAACTAATCTCTGAATACGTGTGTTCAAACCAACCTTAACCTTTGCATTTGCTTTGAAGTTTTGGAGAAAAAAAACTTGGGGTTCGAGTAGTAGGCAACAATATGAATATGTTGGCGGAGTTGTCGATTCGACCTTTGATCGATTATGCGCCATATGGGTCCATATTTGGTCTCATTTTGATCCATACAAGTGTTGAATGGTCTCTTTGGCCCTATCCATGGCCTCATATAGATACCCCATGGGTTTTTATCCCCATCTACCATTTGTAGAAACCTCACCAACGGTGACACCTAGACAAAAAAACAGCAAATTGCAATATCAGAAAATTAAATAATGTATCATCAATTGAGGTTTGAGAACTTACATTGATGACCTCCATCATCTTGGCAAATCTAACATCAAAAAAGACCTTAACGACCTTCTCTGCTTTAGGCTTCTTGGTACAAGGACTCTCTAACCATCTCTCACTCACAAACATCCACTTTAGGTTGGGCATTGTAGCTAATATGCTTTGCAAGGTGAGAAAATTAGTAGCAAAGCGTGTGACCCCAGTTCGCATGAGATCCTTACCATCAATATAATCTCTTATAAGATTCAGGACCCATGTGTGGTTGTAGATGTACTTTGTGATATCCCTTCCATCTTCAACTACCTTCTCCACCCAACTTAACTTCCCTATGTCTTCAAGGAGCAAGTCAAGACAGTGGGCAGCACAAGGGCTCCAAAATAATGTTGTATGCCGAGCCATCAAAAGTCCATCGGCTGCCACATATGCAACTGCGTTATCAATCACAATCTAGACATTACGCGCTCACATTTCCATCACCATCTCATCCAAAATGTTGCACAAAGTCTGTGTTTTTCACTTGATTATAGGCATCAACTGATTTTAAAAATACTGTCCCCCCTAAAGCAGCTAGAAAGTTGATGAGTGTCTTGTTCTTGCCATCTGTCCACCCATCGGATATAATGGTGCATCGGATATAATGGTGCAACCATTCTTTTCCCGAATACTCATTTGGTCTTCCACAAATCGTAAAGTGTTTTGGACCTCATCTTGCAACAACAACCCACTCACCTCATAACGACTTGGGGCCTTGAACCCCTTACCTAACACAATCATTGTAGTGACAAATTGATCCCAATACGGGCTACATAAAGCATTGAAAGGAATATTGTTGTAGTACCAAAATCTAACAATTGCCAACTTTGTTATATGCTACATCACTTTGTTCTATGCAGCTCCTTGCAATCCAGGTTGAACACTAGGAGTGTTATGTGGAACCCAAAACTTTGACATATGTCTGCCCTCATTTCCTGATCCTTGTATCCGTGGCCCAATGGAAGAAGAAGCCCCCACACTTGTTTGCTACCTTGTAGAACCAAAATCTACCATTGGGACTGCCATTGCCTCTACTATCCTCTTTTTTCCTGCCTTCTTGTGTGCATATGCTTCAAGGCTTGCTAACGCCTCCCTTATAGACTCTTTGGGACTGCTGTCACATGGTATAATATCATGGCATTTGATCTTTGCATGGTGATATTTGAGTCGACTTATGCCCCCAATCATCTACTTAGTGCAATGGTTACAAGTGACATCTTGATTTGCTCTTGCTGTCCCATGTTTCCAACAACTATCCCTCTTTCTGCCACCAACCATCTTCTTTTACAAAAATAGGTAGAGAACCTAGCAAAAATGAGACAACATAAATAATTAGAGAACATAAATAATATTAATCAATTAAATAATTTTGAGAACTACTAAGCCCCAGTGTCGTACATAAATTCCACTCCCTATGATCTTGAATATTACTATGCTCTATAATTATAAATTTATGAAACTTATATAGATTTATTAATATATCTAAATTTCTAATATATAAATTTATGAACATTAAATACAGATATAATAATTTTACAAAAATAGGTAGAGAACCTAGCAAAAATGAGACAACATAAATAATTAGAGAACATAAATAATATTAAGTAATTAAATAATTTTGAGAACTGCTAAGCCCCAATGTCATACATAAATTCCACTCCCTATGATCTTGAATATTACTATGCTATGTAATTATAAATTTATGAAACTTATATAGATTTATTAATACATCTAAATTTCTAATATATAAATTTATGAACATTAAATACAGATTTAATAATATATATTATAGATGTAAATTTTTAATATTAACAATGTATAACTATAGATTTATGAATAAATTAATGCCCACAAATATTAATAATGTTTTGCGATTGCAATAATATTTTTAAATTTTACATTTGAAGTTCCTATTGCCCCAGGCAATAATGGCGCTCGATGGGAAGAATTTGGATCAAATTCAAGACATACTTGGCAAAGAAAAATCTCGCCCCAAAAAATAGAGGAAAAACACGGCCTGGCAAAGAAAAATGGGCCTATACTTGTGCTATCGTCGTAGTCTTCATGGGCTTGGCAAAGACAAACAAAGCTCAAGCTATTGTCACAGGCTTTGAAATAGTTTTCATAGGCTTGACAAAGAAAAACAAGCTATTTCTCTCCCATCGTCACAACTACAAGAAAAACGTGTTGCAAATAAGTTAACAAAAACCCTAAAAATGCCTATTTCATGTTATGCGTTCACCTTAAGTTCTTTTACCGCCGATTTTCTAAGGAAAATATTGTGCAATTTCGTGATTTTTTTCTTAAAAAAACCACCGCAATTTTTTCCAAATATTGACGCCGATTTATTTTGTGATTAAATTGTTTAGATTTGTGAATCGTGATATATCCACGATTTCTTTAACTATGATAATGCGTATCAGCATTTTGTTGAGGATGGTCATTATTAATTTGGCTAGGCATTTTAGATGAAAAGAGGAATTATGCGTATCATGGAAGTCACACATAATGAAGTAGTCAGTTTGGAAAAAAAGGACTCGATGTGCGTAATTCAAAGGGTAAAGCGATGATTTTCTTGCCAGGCTGGGCAGTGAGAAAGTTTGACAAGAGGAAAACGAGAGGACAATAGTTATAATAGTCGATGATAGTTTTGGGTGTGCGTTGATGATTCTTTCATGATTGGGTTATAAAAATCTATTATTGGCTGCGATGATATGCTGCTACAGATTGGCGTGGAAACAATAAATGCCTAGGCAATGAAGGTGTGAAAATGTGAGTAAGGACTGGGAAGTTAAAAATATATGGAGTGAGGGTGAGTCTTTTTTGGTGTGCCGAGCTGATATAGATGTGATCAATTCTTTTAAACATTTGGGGAGAATATTGCAGTTGAGGATATTATTGTTGTCTAGGATATTGTGGGAGCTGAGTATATTCTTTGATTTGAGCAGCGTCTTTGAGTGAATGTATCGTTCTCTTTCGATGACAGAGTTGAGTATGCAGAAGTTGTGTGAGTTTTTGTGTGAAGAGTTGAATATGCATCATGGGAATTGAGCATGTAAGTGTGTCAAGTAGGATGATTGAGTCCAGCATGGTTATGGAGTTTGAGTAAGATGCTGTTTCGAAGAAAAAGATAAGAGTATTATTGTGTGGATTTGCTTCTTGGTTGTTAGTTGTGCATGGGTTTTCAAAACTCCAATTCATTTTTTTATTGAAGAATAATGTGTCGCGGCTGTGTGTTTCAGATTAAGGGGTGTTGTGTGATCAATTCTTTTAAACAGTTGGGGAGAATATTGCAGTTGAGGATATTAATGTTGTCTAGGATATTGTGGGAGCCGAGTATATTCTTTGATTTGAGCAGCGTCTTTGAGTGAATGTATCATTCTCTTTCAATGACAGAGTTGAGTATGCAGAAGTTGTGTGATTTTTTCTGTGAAGAGTTGAATATGCATCATGGGAATTGAGCATGTAAGTGTGTCAAGTAGGATGATTGAGTCCAGCATGGTTATGGAGTTTGGATAAGATGCTGTTTCGAAGAAAAAGATAAGAGTATTATTGTGTGGATTTGCTTCTTGGTTGTTAGTTGTGCATGGGTTTTCAAACTCCAATTCATTTTTTTATTGAAGAATAATGTGTTGCGGCTGTGTGTTTCAGATTAAGGGGTGTTGTGTAGTGCTGTGTTCTCTAAATTTTACTGTTTTTTGAGTTGGTGCTCAAACGAAGTTCGTGCCTCAGCTGATCAGAGTTGGTGCTTTAAGGAGAGTTGGTGCTCACGTATGTAATCTGGGTTGCTGCCCATTTTGTTAATGATAGCTATTGTATGCTGTGGTCTTTTACCCTTACGGGTTTTCCATGAGAAATTTGGTGTTTGCGTCTTGATGATTGCTCTCTTTATGTTTTATGTGGTTTCATGCATTTAAAAGTTTAAAAATCTGAAATACTGATTCAGTCCCCCCTTTCAGTATTTTCTATGTGCTCTTCATCCTGTTCGGATTTCTTGCAAATTGTATGTGCATCCAGACTTGGTTCGAACCGGGCCAAGAGTCAAAGGGTCTAAGGGAGGGACCTGGTAGCGTAGGTTGCATGCATTACTTCTATTTGTTTCTTGCTGTCCTCAAATACTTCCTATTTTTTTCCAAAATTTAAATTTACTTACATTTACTCCACTGCAAACAATCAACTGCTCTTGCTATGCCAGAGGGGGCAAGAGGGATATGTATCCCAAGAAAATTTCCAACGGGTGGCCTTCGACAGGTAGGTGCATGATGGGAGGGCTTAGAGACAATAAATTTCTAACACTTGCCCTTTGTCTTGAGCCATCTTCCATACTGAATCTGCAATTAAATCCAGATGCCCAAACTACTTCTTAGGCGCTCAAAACTCTCTACCAAGTGTTTTTGTGAAAATGTTTCCAAGTTGCTGCTCAGATTTACAATACCTAATTTTAATGTCACCATTTTCAACCAACTCTAGTATGAACTAGATACTAGATTTCTATATGCTTGCTTCCTCTATGAAAAACTGGATTCTTTGTCAAAGCTATTGATGATAGTGATACATTATCGCAAAATATAGTTGTACCATCCTCTTGTTCTTCCTTCAAATCAACTAGGATTTTCCTTAGCCAAATAGTTTGACATGTTGATGCATTTTCTTTTATATACAAAGCCTCGATTATAGAAAGGGAAATTACGAGTTGTATTTTGAAAGCCATGAGATAGCTCCCAAATCCAAATGGAACACATTTATCGATGTGCTCTTCCTATCACTTCCTACCGAATCACTATATGTGTATCCAACTGCCCCAAACTCATTTGCTGCAGTATACAAAATACCATAGCTTTTGGTGACATTCATATACTTCCGGATTCATTTACCCACTTGTCAATGTTTGTCCTTTGGAGTCTTCATAAATCTGGAAATCAGACCTACTAAATACTCAATACTTCACCTCTGTGAGCATCACCTAGATGCAATGAGTGCTAAGTGTACCATTCATTCTCATGAGAGATGGGTCCTTGTGAATCTAATGAAACATGGGTCAATGAGTTTGACTCGAAAAAGACATAATTGAATCCTAATAGCAATGTCATAATTTGACTTGTGAAAAATATGCCCTACTTATCAATTGATGAGCTGAAGGGGCTCTATATTGAATGGTTCATAAGGCACATCACTTGCTGAAGGTTTTGCAAATGACGTAGCAAGCTAAGTGGGCTTAACCTTGGAGGAAACTCCATGGTTAAGCGCGCTTGAGTTGGAGTAGTACTGGGATGGGTAACCTTCTGAGAAAGCCGAATGCTTCACCTCTATGAGCATCACCTAGATGCAATGAGTGCCAAGTGTACCATTCATTCTCATGAGAGATGGGTTCTTGTGAACTACTACCCATGAAACATGGGTCAATCAGTTTGATTTGAAAACTACACAGTTGAATCCTGATAGCAATATTATAATTTGACTTGCTGTGGAAAATACCTCCTACTTAGGAATGTATTAATTTTTCGACATTTGTAATGCATTCCATAGACTGATTGGAAAGGCTCAGTTTGCTCCCAAACTTCATTGTGAGTTTGAAACAAAAGGGATAAAAAATTTGAATGATGTTTGAAGTGAAAAAAAAGGGTCTCATAGTTCCCACAAGGAGGGTCTTTTGGGAGGCATGCTAACTACCTAAAAATTAGAGATATCAACTTGTAAGGAAACCTGCCATTGTAACTTATCATATTGACTAAAAAGTTGTGTTCCATTAGGACACATCCACGACCCTCAAACGGCTGTCCCTGTACCCAACTTATTCCTGAAATGGTAGGACGGCAAGGACATTCCCTGGCCATCCCCAAAAATCCTTCTCCATATGAAAAAATAACCATAGTTAAAGGGGGTGTGGGGATCCCACAAAACCTCCTACACCCTATATTCGACCCTAATGTTACAAAACACACATTATCAATGATTCATTTGACATTTCATTTGCAAGTGCAACAGCTATTCAGTTTAATTGCATACTTTTGGACCTGACACCACTTTCAGAGTCCCACCACATGGTTTTCTGTTTCATTCAGCTGAATTTTACTGTTTTAGGCTTCAGTGGCTTGAGCCTTGAGGCTTGAAGGCATTCATAGTTCAAAAAGATAGGAACATGCTCTACAGTCTACAGCTATATTTTCTTATTTTCAGGTTTCAGCCATCAAGGTATGCTCTATTCATCATGCCTGTGACATTCCATTCTTATTTTACTCTTTCTTATAGGTTATTCAACCATTAAGATATGGTCCATTCATCATGCCTGTAACAGTCTAGTTTTGAACTTTTATGTTACTTTTTCTTTCTTAAAAAAACGCGTAGGGAGCGAGTTTGTAATTATTTTAAAATGATTTTTTCAATTTGTTCTCACACAAAAAGTTCAAAACCACAATTTTACAGCTCTAGCAACTTTTGGAGCATTTCTTTGCTCTTTCATCTTCGACATTAAAATGAGCACTAGCAATAGCGATAACAATGAGATGGGTAGTGAAATAAATTGAAGGGAAGTTGAAGGGAGTGTTGGAGGTTCTCGTTCTCTTGAAAATTCAAACACAAGTTATGTTGCAGCACCACAAGACTGTTTTGCATGCCATTTATCTTCTTTTCAACAGCTCGCAAAAGGTCCTTTCTACTCAAGCCCTTACTGCAATTGGTTACCAAATTAAACAATAATAAGGGTAAAAATGTAGGGGACAACAAGCATTGGTTGTGTCCAGTTTACAGTTGTGGTTTTTTAAGGAGCTATGGTAGGGATGGACACCTTTTATTGGGTAAGAGTGGACATAGTCTAGATTTTGTCAGGATATATTGTTGGAATAGCGGGTTGAAATGGTAAAGTTGGTTGGGGAAAGTGAGACAAAAACTGCTAGTACTACTAAGAAATGTCCCTCCATACCATTGACATCTACTGATGAGTGTTCCAATATATCAACTAGAGAGAATAATGGTAGAGGGAAAAGGAAGGCTACTTCTATTGCAAGTGAAAAAAGTATACTGGTAACTGGTATGGTTGTTGAATTCACAAAATTGTGAGCAAGCCAATGATTTAGTGGCCAAATTTCTTTATGCCTATCCCATCCCATTTCGTTTGGCAAAGTCTCTTTATTTCATAGGGATGTTGAGAGATACAATGGCAATTGGACCCTTGTATGTTCCTCTTGAAGAAAAGAAGTAGCATGCCTCCTTGACAAACCATATTCAACGATGAACATATTGATGGAGGAGATGAGATGAATGAATTTGGAATGATTGTTCCGTTGTCATGGTGGGTGGATTGGTATTTGACATCTGTTATTTATTAATATTATTGTTACATGTTTAGCTAGTTCATACTTTCTCAGAGCTATTGATTACTTTGGCCCTTGGGAAACGTAAGGATGCTGATTACCAGTTTGGTTTTTTGAAGGTGACCATAGAGAAGGGTGGGCCTTCAAACGTTCTGCAAGTTGTAACAGATTCAATTGATGTTTGTAAGTTTGCTAGTTTGATGGTTGAGAACACTTACAAACACACTTTTGTGGACTACATGTTTCTTACATGCTGTTGAAAACATCAAGAAAATAGACTAGGTGAAGTCAATGGCGGTCGAAGCTACAGGCATTCAACTTTTTGTATGTAACCATCATAGTTTACTTGCATTATACTAATTCTTGTAGAAAAATTTCCTCAAATTTGTTGAAACTAGATATGTTAATGATTTTATTTTACTAGAGAGGATGTTGGGGATGTAGGATGCTCTACAATCCATGGTAGTTTGTGGAGAGTGAAAAAGTGGCTGAGTGAAAAGACAAAAAAAGGGAAGAAGGCGAGACAAAGGGTGTTTAATGATGTTTGGTGGTCCAATATTAGGTAAGAAAATATTGTTAATGTTTAATTTTTTAAATGTTGTTTGTAGATATATTTTCTGTATCATATCTCCTTTTGTGGGAATAATCAAATATGCGGATGTAGAGACATCTTGACCTAGACGAGTTTTTCTTTTGAGGATTATGAGCTAATGGATGATTTATGAAGGCCTTTTGTAAGATGTATAGAATTGTGGGCGCAACCATGTTTTGGAAGCAATGGCTTCAGTTTTCTGATCTTCTAGGTTCTACCTTGGGCAATCCAAAGGCTAGGATGGAAGGGTCACTATTGTCCCAAAAAAACCTATTAGGTGGTGAAAATTTCATGGGAAGAACACATTGGAGCTGAAGCAACTTGCCATTTGTTTGCTCTCATAGCTTGCTAGTTCCTTTGTGAAGAATTGGTCCATCCATTGTTTCATCCACTTGATTAAGAGGAACTTATTCATCTTTGGATGGGCAGAAAAATTAGCTGGGATTCATAGTGCCTTGGATTGGCAAATTACCGAGTATGGACAGATTACAACAGCTTGTTGGGATGTTGATCTTGAAGATGTTAGGTAGATTGATGAAGAGGAGGTGTAGATGGGATTGATCGGCCTTCCATTCGATGAACCACAACTTCAGTCAGAGTGACACAAATAACTCTTTTGATATTGATGCCCCAGTTGAGGAATAGTTTACTTACTAGTAGTAGTACATTTTTTGTGCTGCTGTCTACTGAAAACTTTGAAGTTTTAAGTTTTAACAATGAAATTAGAAATTCACATTATATTGTAGTTAGAGTTTTCTCATTAGCTATGAATCTAAATCATGATATAGTTTATAATTTATTTAATTCTGTTATATTACTGAATCTGCTTTCATGATATATTTAACATACTGCTGTCACGATTTATTTATTGCTGCAATATTGTTCTCACTTTCTTAATTTTGTTACTCAATACTAGTTAAAATTGTAGAAATTTGAGTATTGGTGTGTGCATAGATATATTTATACTGCCGTCCCCTGGTTGTCCCTTGAAATTTGTCCCCTGCTGTCTGGTCATCCTCGTCCCTTGAAATGCCTTGGAACATGGCTAAAAAGTAGAGGGATTTAATATAGCCTTTTATGTTTTTATTTTGAAAGATAGAGCCTGATTATATTTGCCCCGGGCCTGCTTGGGCCACTTACTTGATATCAGACTTTGTTCTGTGTTGGGCTATTTACTGTGTTTTTGCAGCCTTAACGAGTTGTTGAAGTTACGTCTTACAAATAAAGTCAAACTTATCGGACCAATGTGTAGCTCTCCTACAAACCTGAATTTATAATAAAATAGCATGTTTTAAAGTATCAAGTACAAGCAGTAACAGTTCTTTTTTTCAAATGTTTCAGGTGGATGTACCACATGCATATGCCTGTGTAGAAGGTAAAATATATGATGCAACTGAGTGGCTTGTGTGTCAGGTAATTTTATCACTTGAAGATCTTTCCAAGAGAGTTATAAATGGCTATATGATATTAACATTCCATAGAATGGGGCCTCCTCATAGCTCTATTTAATGTGATTTAAGATAGATTTTGAGCTGTACTGTGTTAGTGAAATGTTTTTTTGAGAAATTCCATGCTGTCTTGCAAGCAATTTTGCCAGCTAGTTACCGTTTGGCATTGTGGTCCAAATGATCTGAGAGATGTTATGACTTGCTTTCAAATATAATTTGGGAACACAAACAACTCAAGTAAATATAAGTGCCAGTCCAGCAGAATCCAAATATCTTTCTTAGCTTTAATGTATATTTTTGTTCCTTTCTCAATGTATGATGCAGATTTGCTATAAATCTTCACGAGTCCCGTTTTGTATTATTTACTACTCTACTTTGCAATGCTTACCTTATCTGCAAAATGTAAGTTAGGATTTTGAGTATCGAATGCATTAGTCTGGTTTCTAAGGCAAAAGTAAATAATTTTTATGATTATGTTTATCTAAACTAATCCTTTGCTTGTGCTCCGTGGTTTATTATACTATTAATGTTTTTATGGTCAACCCAAATTTTGTTTAGACTTTTGCAGATATGTTTATTTAATTGTTTCCTTTTTCAAGCACATTAAAGATTACTGAGTAATGAATGTCGAGTTCATTGATGACTTATAGTTCTATCATCATTATCAATTGTTGCTTCAGCACTTGTGTCCATTGTTATTGCCTCGAATTTGGGCAGTATTTGTTTGAATCAGTGCCTCATAATATGCGATGGAGTGTGTTATATGTTTTATATCAACAAGAATCCATTTTCTGGAATATGTTTTCGTACAGCGTCATGCAAGTTGCCCATTTTTTTTGCTTGTAGACATATGTAGATGATGATTTGGTTGCTTCTCCTTGTATATTCCAGATTCATTGAATTTTGTTGGTGCTTTGGTGACAGGGTATGAAGTGCCCACCAAACACACATAAGCCCACTTTTCATGTCAATACTAGTATCTCTGGGAAAAATACTGGTCGAGGAGGTGGTTCAACTTCTAAGGCTGGTACCAATGGGGGAGTACCTACAAACCTAGAAGAAAATATGACAGAAGAAGAGTTTTTTGAGTGGCTGCAAAATGCTGTGGCCTCTGGGATGTTTGACAATGGTAGTGGAGTGCCAGAAAATACAAGCACGAAAACTGGGAATCATGCCAAAAATAACAAGAAGAAAAGAAAGGGCAAGAAACAATGGTAATTATGCTCAACAAAACTCTTAACCTTGCAAGTCATATCCCTTAATTGATGGATGCAGTCTGTAAATAAGTATGACCATTCTTGTAGATCAATGGCTACATGGTGACTGGAGTATTATTAGAGGTTGTAACATAAAAATGAATGTGGGTTAAGCAAAAGCAAAGCTTTGCTATTCTATTTTCAAGAGCATAGCTTGGAGGAAGGTTGATGCAATCGTTCAATCATGGGATCTTCCATGATGTCTGGCCTAAGAGGTTTGATGATTTTCTTATATAAATTGCACGGGCTGATCAATGAAATGTTTTTGCATTGAGTTAAAGTCATGTTTGAAGGAATTTATTTGGTTTCTGTTATCTGTAGTAGTTACTTTTTATTTACATAGCCCTATTTAACAAAGGGTATATCGATGACCTAGGCATAATTTTCTTAGAGTAGTCTGTTCACTCTGAGGATATGCTATGTTTATACAAGAAATTGTAGTGTAGATGGCCATCAAACTCTTTGGATGCAATTTTGTTCGCTTTAAAATGGATCCACACGTATTGTGATCATTCATTATGTTGGCTCAATATAGGTAATTCACATCATGACATGTGAATTTGTTTTTAACCTTCAGCAGTGGCTATGATGTTGCTTAGCTTGCACATGCCGTTGCGAGTATGGTTGTGTTGGATTGCTGAAGCAACCTTTATTGTTTCCTTTGACAATTTGATTCGATAGGTGCTAAATTCGATACTTATCTTTATTTTTGTCAGAGAACAGTCATTCGTTAAAAAGTATCGTGGACCTATATTTGATCATATGTGCGGTGAAGGTCTCTATATTTACTGAAAGAATGGTCTAGCTAGAAGTTTATAATATCCTAATATGCAGATGGAACAATAGCGCTTATGTACTGTGCTCATGATGGTAAGCATTGCAATTGTGTTTGTGTTGGATATGTCCAGCTTTGAAAACAACATTATTTGATTAAGACACAAGAATGACACACTCTCTTGTCATTGTACAACATGGAGTGACTCGAATGCACGAAAATAACCTTTGGATGATTTTATCCTGTTGTCATATCTGGGAAAGAAGAGTGAATGACATTAAAAGACACTACTAATAGTTTCATTTATGTGTATAAAAACCAGCATAATTTAATTAAAACAAAAGTGCATTATTTGAAAGCTATACACAAAACAATAAACTGTTTTTACGAGAGAGTTTCGTATGCCAAAGTGTGTTGTGTGTGGCGGTGACAATACAGTTGTATTATCAATGTAAACTAAATCCTTAAAAAAAAAAGTGTCAGTTGCTTAATCCTATGAACGTATTTTGTTGGAAAAATGAGTTATCTTAATTTATGAAATCATAGTTAAAAGTTGAGGCTGCAATAACTCGAAAGGCCAAAATTTTGACTCAAGAGACTTGACAAAAACTTGGCATATAAAAAATGGAGAAATTTCAATGAACTTCAATAACATTTAACACATGGAATTTAAGAACATGTTGGTAGCTTTTCTATTAAATTTAGATTTAAACATTTGTGAGAACATGGTGTCATAAATGATATGGTGATTGATCAATGATCGGTCATCATCTTCCAAATTCATATAAATATTTTACAAATTTCTCCTTCGAGTTAAGTGCTTTAGTGATGGCACTGTTGATTGGAAGGATAAATATTTTCTTGGAGGAACTATCAAGCTTAAGCATATTATGATCACTCTATGAAATTCCATACGATGGTTCACTTTTGTATACGTTGCTCTTCTCTGAAAAGTACTAATCTCTATAGAAAGCACAAATTGCACATCCATGATAGCCGAATCCAAATATGGATTAGTGTTAGCGAAAACAAAGAAAGAAGCGCATTCACTGTCATAAGCAAATTTCTCTATGAAGAAACCTAAAGTTTTTTTAACAAATTATGTTATCTTTCTTCACATGCCCTCTCTTTCCAAAATTACAACACTCACTCCTTAGAGCTTTTGATCATTATTTTGACTTGATTAGATCCTTAATTTTCATCCTCTTTTTGCCAACCTTTATTCTTGGGGCTTCACTTTAACATGTAAGGCATCTTGAACCATCATTCATGGATTTACTCTTCATCTCCTTAGAAATCAAATTAACAATGAGTCTTATCAATCTTATTTTCTACACCACGAGCTCTAATGGAAGCAATTAAGAAAATTCAAGAGTTAGGTAAAGAACTAAGTACCAAGATGCATTTATCTTATTCTTCCAACTTAACATCTATAAAAACTAGCCAACTTAATGTGATTCAATGAATTTAACGGTTTATAATTGAATCATCTTTCATTTTTTAAGAGCAATTTAACAACTACCAACATCTTGCCATTTTATTAGTATCTGCTATAAATAAAATAAAAAAGTAGGATCCCTTTCATGAGTTCGCATAAGACACGAGCCATGTCTTCCGCCAACTTGTCAACTTGTTAGTTCAAGTCTCACATATTTATCTAGAGAGTTTTGGTAGGGATAGCCAACAATTGTTAGTAACCTGGTTTGCAACTGATACCATTTTTACCTTTTCTCAGAGGTTCTAAAGCTTCTGCTCCATTTTAGTCTACTAATTAATATTGATCCATGATAGCAAGTAACAGATGAACATTTACACACAAGCCACAATTCTTGACTCACGAAACAATAAACTATCATCTATTTGAAAGCAATAATGTAATTCCACAGGCACATGCTAAACACATATGCCAAGCTGAAGATGTCAGTCTAAGTAAAGAGCACAAGCTAATATATTCAGATGACATAAACCCTTAAATATCCACAAAAAATGAGCATCGCATACTACCACCTTCTACATAACCATAATATTCCTTCTGTTAGTCATGTGACTTACATATACCAGGCAGTGAGTCGTCCGATATTCTAATAATTATTCATATATTTTAAGGTTCTTTCAAATTTAAAAATCATGACTAGCCCAATCAGGCCTAACGATGTTTTCTCATGGCCAACTGTGAACCATTAGATAATAAAAATAAGAGACTAGGAATACCCTACCCTTATCTTATTCTAAACTGAAACCTCCAAAGTATGCTCATATGCTAATTTAAGTATCTAGTCCTCCAAACCATCCAAAGCCAGGGCCGTGAGGCTTCAATAGTTGCTTAGCCCCCAGCCAACCTTTAAAATATAATGCTGAGAAGAGGTCTACGTTCATTACCCTCAGTCTAGAAAATAATATCCCATTGATGAAATTAGCCCGTCTAGAAAACAACAATAAGAGCCATCAATTTGCCTTAATCAGAATTTACCAAAAGACTTTTAGTTCAATGGAACCACATATATCTAAAAAGGAGCACTATCATCAGCAGAAATAATGACCACACCATGGTTAAGTATTAATCATTTACATCAAATATATTGAAAGAAAATGACAGTTAAAAATTGGAGCCATGAGAAACCCTTTTGCCAAGTCCAACATAGTGCATATAATGAGCAGAGCATACTACACCTGCATATAATTAAACACAAATATTCACAAATTTACACAGAGAGAAAAACGATAAACCATAACTAATCTATCTACATTACCATTTCGAAGTGTCTAAAGTTCAATATTATGATAGTTATTTATGTCCATGAAAGTGATAGAAAACTAAACCAACAAGCTCGAATCCCAAAATGGCCACTGAATCAAAATTGTGAGCCACCCTATACCATAGAATTTTTCTGTAAAGGAGATAACGGCTAGCTAAGAGAATATATACAACATAAACATAAGTAGCACAATGCTAACCAAGATTATACACCCTTCGCTAGTGCAACAAGTAAATCCCCCACATATGACAACCTAGAATACCAATACCAACCCTCTTATGGAATTCTGGGGCGAAGGGCATCAATCTCCTCCACCTCATCCGCTCTGGGGTAGTTGTCGAACCAGTTGTTGTTTGTAGGCCTCCGGATTTGGAAGATGAACATTAGAAAATCAAGGTTTTTGCGAATTATAGGCCTCTTAGCCCAAAATCCATCTAAATCCTCAGTAATACAAGATGAGATGTCATAATGAGCCTATTCTTGATCATCAACATACCATAGTTCCTTGGTCGGGATATTGTGAGGTCACCTTTGATATTGACCAACAATCTATCCAAGTCTACTAGAATTTCTTCTATAAAAAGACAACGACATAGCCTTCCTATATCAACCCTGTCATTGTAAATATGCATTGCAATGGCAAATAACATTGTCGTGATGTCAGGGTTTTCCCAAAACCTACACAACTATTCACAAATTGATCCCCTAGGTTTCTAAAGACAACCCTCATGATCACCTTGTTCTTGACATTTACAATTTGCCTTTGCCCGTCTATCATAACATCCTTAGCTAAGGCCATTTGCCTTTTAGCACTTCCCAGCTTGATCGCCGTTTCTATTGTAAATCAGGCTTAGTTCGGTAGGAGAGACAAATGGAAAACAATACCCATAAAGCATGTGAATTTAAATGAGCTTGCCCTCTAGAGGTTTCCAGTGGGACAATGGAGAACTACATGTCGCAATTATAATAACCTTTCATAAATGCTATAAGCTTTAATTCATTATCAAGTTCAGCGTGATAGCCATCAAGAAAATAACATACTTTAATCGCAGACTAATTACCATAAATCAAAACAATCTTTCGACCCCCACTTAATGATTGTCCAAATGAATACAAGTCTTAAGTCACCTAGCCACTTATAAACTTAACTTACTCATACCTAAGGGCCCGTTTGGACGCAGGCATACGGAATGCCGGATATAGTCAATTCTAGAATATGCTGCAATTCTGGAATATCATATCCTCAAAATGATATCCGGAATATGTGTTCGACCCGTTTGGACGCA
>MU225224.1:1488038-1500268 GCA_018584345.1 Thuja plicata
AAAACAACAGTTACTGCAATCATAACCATGACAGGATCATGTTTAGTAGCATCAACACACACCACACCTAAAAAAATACCATTAACTTACTGTGACAAATCTATGACAAAAAAGTACCTTCGTTTCAACACGGGTTAGGGTTTGTAAACAAATGTGACCTCCAGATGCAGAGAACCAAGGGCCCGTTTGGACGCAGATGCAGAGAATCAAGGGCCCGATTGGACACAGATGCAGAGGCCCATTTGGACGCAGATGTAGAGAACCAAGGGCCCGTTTGGACGCAGATGCAGAGGCCCGTTTGGACGCAGATGCAGAGAACCAAGGGCCCGTTTGGACGCAGATGCATAGAACAATGCTGTTGCGAATGTGAAAGCGAGAATAATGTCGTTGCGGATGTGAAAAGGAAGGTTAAAACACGGATGCCAAAAATTACTTCAGCCACGCGGACCCGACGACATTTAAAAATTGGCATTTGGAAATCGACATGCGAGCCCGATATTCCAATTCCACCTTTTCGAGTGGAAGATGGTATGCTCATTTTTTGGGCAAAATTGGAATTCTGAAATTCCAATTCCATCCTTCGATGTCGCACACAAACAATGGAGACCGTATTCGGAATTCAATATTCCAGTATATCGGCCGATATGCCTGCGTCCAAACGGGCACTAAATGTTTTACCAATAAGTTGATAAATTAAGGACATGGTTTATACCTTATAATACAATAGGAGAATTTCTAATACCCTAATTATAAATTTTACAATTAAGTATGCAACTTGAAGGCTATAATAATTCTCCATAGCTTTCCTTCATCCTACTATGCATATATATTATCAATCCATTGCAAGGCCTCGCCATTGGCTCCTAAATTTGCTAATTCATCTACTCTGGAGTTCCTTTCCCTTTAAATGTGATTAGATATACAACTCCTAAAGTTTTTAGTTACCATTAGAGCTCTCTCTAAGATTGCATTCAGTTTCCAACTAGGCAAAGATCCTTTCCTAAGGGCATTAATCACAATAGAAAAATCACCCTCCACCACTAGATTGTTAATTCCCATTTTGCTACATGCTAGCAATCCCTCTGTCAAGGCATTGAGTTCAACAAAATTGTTAGACTCCCACTCTAATGGCTTAGATTGCCATGCAATATCTACCCCATCTAAATTATGGATACACCAACCAGCTCCTGCCTACCTGGGGTTGCCACTCGAGGCACCGTCAAAGTTTAGTTTGAACCATCCCTTTAGGGGGGACCACTTGCAATCCTCTCTTTTTTGCTTATTTCTTCCGTCCCCAACACCTATATAGGGAGGTATTTTTAGTCCAATCCATCTACCCCTCATCTTTTCATCCCAGTAAGTCATCTTAGCCTCCTTCATAGGAATGTTCATAAGTCTACTATTCAGAGTCTCAATGATTATTGCCTCCATTTTGTTGGTTAATTGTTGTATACTAATTTTCTTTTCCTTAAATATCCTTTTGTTTCGCTCCTTCCATAGCTCCCAGATAACTATAGAAGGAGCCATTAACCATAGCTCACTATAAATACAATGCTTTTATTAGGATTGACCAACATTTAAACAAATATGAAATAGAATTTGGAAGGACTGTAGTCCTAATTTTTTACATAGCCACTGCCAACACTTATTGGTATACTGACAAGTTAATAGTATATGGTTTGCGGTCTCTTCCTCGTGTTCACATAAAGGGCACCTACTAGGGCCTTCATACCCCATTTTTCTAAATCCGTCAGCTGTCAAGATCTTGTTTTTAAAGCTATCCAAGAAAACACTCCTACCTTTGGGAGGCAATATTTGTCCCAACAAAGGTTAAGAGGGATGTCTCTCTGAGGCCTAAGATGTTTCTTAATAAGACTATTGTAACCTTTTTAAGTATTATACTCTCCTGATTTGGACCCATTCCAAAACAACCTGTCTTCCCCTAGATGAAAGGTAATGTTTCTACCATAGAGAATTCTATTAAATTCCTATATCTCTTGTTCCGGGATACAACTACCCTCTGTAGGTTTCTATTTCCATCGTTTGATTAAGTCCCCCTCAATATAATTAATGACATATTTCCCCAGTGATCTTCCAGCCATCTTCTAGAGTTTTCAAAATTATGTGTGCTGTCCAATGTAGGGAAGCCTCCCCAAGAGTCCTCCCAAAACCTGGCCTTTTCACCATTCCCTAAATCCCAAGTCAATTTCTCTTATATGATTTCCCTACAGTCAAGCATAAAGTTCCAGATTCGAGAACCTTTTGGTGGGGAAGCAGTCCTAAAAATGGTTATAGTATCATTGCCTAGTAGATATTTATGTCTTAAAATATTTACCCACATTAAGTTGGGGTCTTTGTACATTCTCCATACAAGTTTTTCCCCTAGAGCTCTACTCTGTTCTTTCAAGTTTTTTATCCCTAGTCATCCTTCCTCCTTAGGTCTACAAACTTTATCACATTCTTTTAAGGATATATTCTTCTTATTCTCCGACCCTTGCCAAAACAAGGTTCTTAGGCTTCTATTTATTTCCTCCATTTTATTGGTTGGAAGATCTATACATGATAATTGATAAATTGGTAGAGTCGAGGACTATTTTTAACATAATCGCTTTACTTGCAGATGACAACCACTTGCCTTTCCAGAATTCCATTTTGTCCTTGATTTTATTTCTAATGTGATCCCACAATTTACTTGACCTAGTTCCCTTATCCAGGAGAAGGCCTAAGTATTTGTAGGGTAGATTACCTTTATTGAAGTTCAAAATGTTGCAGATATCCTGCTCTACAGACCTCTCCGTGTTGAAGAAAAAGATCTCTGACTTTTCTTCATTGATATCTTGTCCAGATGATTTAGAATATGAATTGAGAATATTCTTAAATGCCAAGGCCTCTTGCCTCTCCCTTTCTCCATAGAGCATTGTGTCATCTACAAACCGTTGACGAGTTGTCGACTCTAAATCAAATGTTATTTTAATGCCTTTAATCTGACATCTTTCTCTAGCTTTGGTGATTGATCTGCCTAGAGCTTCTGTCATGATGATGAATAGAAAAAGGGAAATGGGGTCTCCTTGTCTTAATCCCCTTAAGACATTAAAGAACCCTTAAGGTGAACCATTAATTAATACTGACATTCTATGAGTGGATATACATTCAAAGATTAAATTGATCCATTGCTTTGAGAAGCCAAAGGCCTCAAGGCATCTACACAAGAAACAACAATCCACTTTTTCATAGGCTTTCCTTATGTCAAGCTTTATTAGCATGCTTAAGTGATGATTTTGTTGGACTGAATGGATAGTTTCTTGGGCAATTATTAGTCCATAGATGAACCTATTTTGACCAAAACCAGTTTGTTCTTCACTAACAAGATTAGGGAGAAGCCTTTGGATTCTGCTAGCCAGGGTTTCTGTTGGGATTTTACAAAGGGTGTTGCAAAGTGAAATGGGCCTAAAGTAATCAAAGTTCTCATTTTTCTCCTTTTTAGGAATAAGAGTTAGGAAGGTATTGTTAATTTCCTTTAACAAGTTTCTAGAATTCCTAACCCCCTCCATGACACTAACACCCTCATCCCCAATAAAATGCCAACACTTTTGGAAGAGCAGGTTGGGTAGCCATCCGACCCTGGGGCCTTATCCGGTTCCATTGCATAACAATCTTTTCTATTTCTTCCTTGGTAAATTTTGCATTAAGTGCTCTGTTTTGCTCTGCAGAAATCATCTTGGGAATGTTTTTAAGATCTCCTTTTGATGTCCTAATTTAGAGCCCTCCCAATTATTTAGGATGTTCTCAAAATTATTAACAACTTCCTAAGATAGCCCTCTAGGGACCTCAATGAAGGATCCATTCTTGCTTTTGATCTTGGTTATCCTGTTAATGATCCTACGCTGCTTAGTACTATTGTGAAAAAATTGTGTTTTTGTCACCTGTCTCAAGCCATGTTTCTCTGGACTTTTGGTGCCAGAAGATTTCTTGCTTAGCCAAGACATCTTCATATTCGTTAAGCTATTTCCTTTCCAAGTGATATAGGTTCACAACCATCACTTTCTTAATTACTTCCCTGTTCATCATTTCCAACTCCTTCTCCATCCTTGCTTTTTCTTCACACATGATCCCAAAGTTTTTTTATTCCATTCTATTATTTTATTTTTTAATATCTTCAGTTTTGATACTAGAAAGTATAGTCTGGATTCATAAACCTCTGCCTCATTCCACCAAACCTCCATTACCTTTATCATGTTCTCATCTCTTAACCACATATTTTAAAATTTAAATGGACATTACTTGGGTTGTAAATCTTCCATGATGTTTAGGATAATAGGAAAATGACCTGAGCCTGACTTTGGGAGTACTTCTATTTGTTAAGGTATAAGGAAAATCTGTGAACTTGCTCCTAAGGAAGAATATGTCCAACTTTTCAGGTATATGACTAAAATCTAGTCTCCTATTATTCCATGTGAATGTCTCCTTTCCTGTTTTAATTTCCAACATGTTGTTTTTGTTAACCCACTCTCTAAAGTCAATGTTTGCTTGGGCCTCTCTATTGATACCTCCCCTTTTCTCTTTATGATCTGAAATAGCATTGAAATATCCTCTTATAATGATAATGTGATCAGGTATTGTTTCCAAATATTCTTCTATCTCCTTCCAAACCTGAAGCTTATCTCTATTCTTGATTGGCCTATAGACATTAATTACTACAAATTGAAGACTATTCTTAATGCTTATAGCCAACCCACTCATCCAATTCTGTTGAGCCTCTAATTTGGAAAGGGAAACCACCCTTGGATCCCAAATAATCACCAATCCTCCAGAGGCTCCCTGAGCAGGGACTCCTACCATGTTCAAAACTCCCAATTTTTTTATTAAAGTTATCTATTTCCCCTTGGTTAAATTTAGTTTCCCTTGGTATTATAATTTCTGCTTTGGTCTCAGATATGCAACATCTAACAATCTGCTGCTTGTTAGGGGCGTTCATGCCCCTAACATTCCACGTAATGAATCTCATGGATCCGTGGGAAAGACCTTCCCCTTCCCAACCTTCATTGGAGTAGTAATTTTAGCCTGGTTTTCTGCATTACCAGCCTTGGTCCTTAATTCTGAGAGTGATTTTCTGCCCCATTTTCTATTAATCTTAGAACAATAAGGGGTCTCCTTTCCTATCTCAGATGTTGCTAATCCCAAGTATATTTCCTCCTCATCTTCTTTTCTCCTTCCTAGTTCTATGATTTCTTTCATCATTTCCTCTTGCTTACCCTCCTCCAACTCCAAGATCCTTGTAATAAGCTCTTGCTTCTCCTTGGCAAAATCATCTTCTTTAATGAAATCACTAATTATCCCCTTCCATAAGGTTGTCTATTACCTCATTGCATAAACATTCTAGTCCCAATTCCACCTCTTCCTCTCTGACACCTGTCATCTTGGTATCTACATTGTCTCCTCCCCTACCAATGTTATCCAGTACTAGGGGAGTATCTATATTGCTCTCAAAAAATCCATGCTACCCCATGATATCCAAAATTTCTCTAGCTTTTACTTCTCCCGTGGTTTCCATTATTGGTTACTCCATTTTCCTAGCTTCTACTATTTCACCCTCCTCAACTTTTATTGTTGTTGCAAGAATTTCCTCTACCTTAGGGACTACAACTTCCTTTGCATCATGTTTCAAAATTTTTGTTTTTATAAAATAATGTTTATTATTATTCAAGTTTTTAAAACAAATAAAAAATTAATAATTTTTTAAGGTTTTGCAACATCTTCCAACTAACAGCCAAGGAGGGGGGAGGTGCAGTTTGCTTCCTATATTTTTTCTTGGCAACATCACCCAATTGGAGGGCACATTTTTTAGTAGAATTTCATAGGATCATTCTTGGTGGCATCATCTTCATGTTTTTCAGGTTTGCATTTGTTACACTTAATATTGCTCGTGTTAAGAAAATTTGCGCATCACCTTTAAAATAGTGTCTTTGTCTTTTTGAATCTTCATTTTGAACATGTCAAGTTCAAAGTCCCGTGTTCAATCTCTTCTTGCGCATCTTATGCTGTCACGACTTCATCTTTTGGCTAAGTTATCCTTTAGGCAGTTTTTCCCCAATTTGAACTTTAAAAGTTCAAAATGTGAAAAGTGCAAGCGAAAGTAAGTCTGTCCTAACAAGTAAAGAAGTCGTCTCATCTTTCAGGTCAAGTCTGTTTTACTCAATTTGAACTTCCGTTTTGAACTTTCAAGTTCAAAATTAAAAGTTCAAAATCAGAAATTTTCGTATCTAAAGATATGGTCAAGGATATTCAGTGAAGGAGGAATGTTGGTATGGATGGAGAATATTCTGGAGGTTTTAAATTTTTCAAACTTCTTTTCAGGAAAGCTAATCATTAATCTGTAAGCTCAAAGGGCGCAGAATGACTGTCAATCAATGACATGTCAGACCAACACCACCTCATCATTAATTCGCGCGAGGATCGTGAAGGATTAAGCATGCTTATAATTCAGGCAAATCTTTTTCTTTTATAAGTAGAGATTGTGTTTCCTTTTGCATTCAGTGTTAAGTTTTCTCATCTCTGCGAAGCAAAAGAGGAGGTAATTTCAAGGCGCATCATACTGACAATTTTTTTTGATGAATTCTGGTGAGTCGTTCAAATTGTGATCTTGCTAGCTTAAACAATCTGTTGAAGCATAGTGAGTCTCATATCTCTGCTCAGAATCCTTTGTTTTGTTTGTTTGGAATTTCAATTGGTTTGCAAAATGAAGTATAACAAACCGTCTTTACCCAAGTTAGAGTCTTCTCCTAGTCTTGTTAGCTCACTTCCAGAATTGGAAGACACAGATCTTCTTAATGTATCCATTGAGGAAATTTTAGAAAGACTAAAAGACCCTAAAGAAGGCTCGATAGCAGACAAAACGAGGCAGAGTGGTTTGATAGAAGCTGCGGATTTCCCAACTGTCACTCAATGTCCAGAACTTGTTATGGAATGTATGAACCATTACGACATAAATAAAAATGTATTCACACCAACTCTGATGTAGTATTGGCGAGAATTGATAGAGAAACTATGATGTCCACCATGGGAATTCTAGACAAATAAACATATGAGGCATGGACCATAGTTACGACCTATTCACTCTTTTCATAAAAGAATAAGCAGTACATGAATGTGATTGCTAGGGGTTGGCTGTTAAATATGAAAAGAGGTGGTTCTCGGCTCGAAAAACACCTTACCCGCGAACATCTTATCTTAGAAATAAGAGATTTAGTGATTTTGTTGAACATGGTTAAAGGGAATCAACACACATTCTATTGGGAAGACTGGATGTTTTTCTATATCCAGGTATTAATAGATGGGGAGATGTTTTTAGATTGGATCGAGCTCATTGTAGAAAGATTGCACGATGGGTTAGCAAATTTTGTCAGAATGAGTGGCTTCTACATGTCCTCCTTCCTTTTTATATACTAGCTTTCTCTAGGCAGTGGCCTGGTTTACCCCATGAGCCCTTGGTGCCCGAAATGAAGATTTATGACTATTATCCTCTCCTGCAATTACTGAGATGTGCTGAGAATTTCACCAGAGTAAGTGATGTGTTCCTGGGCCGGTTGGTTTTTGAAATGGGGGGAAGTTTGCACAAAATATTGTCTGATGAGGCAATACAATTAATCAAGACCTACAACAGCTTCTTCATACAATTCCCCAGATTCACTTATATAAGGATTGGCAGATTTAAGGGTGACACTCTGAGATTGCCCAAATATGTGCTAGACCACTTAGTGTTTACTAAAGTTTGTAGACAATTAGCCATTATTGACAAAATCTTGAAAGAGAAGCAACCTTCAGGAATAACCTTTCATATAGAGCTTGGACACTACTGCTGCAAGTCCTCCTTGGACTCCCTTAATTTGGCAACATAAGTTAAAAATTGAAAATTCAAAACTTATGCCGATCGCCCTAAGTTTGATAGTAAAAAATTCGCAAGATCTTACTTGGGAATGACAAAGGTTTTTACCCATTTGTTTCAGTTAAAAGATTATTGGGAGGACTGCGAGGATGAATTTGAAGTGCGCAAAAGGTTATGGTCTCGCTTCACATGGGGCAAATCGTTAATATGAAAATTCCTATTAATATTAAAGGAGTTGAGGAAGAAGAAAATGACAATGTGTTAGACTCTGAGTTCAAAAATAGAGTATAGGGTGAGCCCATTTCTGAGAAAGATTAGACCAGGAATGAAGATGATAACATTCAAATCAGGACATTTAATGTAATAAGAACATAAAAATGTTACGAGAAAAGAGGCTGGGAAAATCAAAGAGCTCTGAACATGATATTTGTGTAGAGTCTCAGAATGCCACGTTTCCCAAAATTAGAAATTCTTCCCCTAACACCCCTGTCGTCATTGATCTTGCAGGTGCAGCTGATCGTAAAAAGAGCCCATCAAAGAAGATTACCTCAGGAGCTACATCTTTTATCCCTGCGAGAACTCCACAGTTGAGAAGTAAGAAATTGAAGAAAGCTTCAGTCAACCAGGAGGTTGTGGAAGTGGACCCTATTGAAGAAGGAGTAACAACTATGGAAGATCAGTTATTGGATGTCCTGAATGTTGACAATATTGAAGGAGTAGATACAAGAGGAAAAAATGCTGCTAATAATGCATTGTCTGTTGATTTGACTATTATGCAAACTCATCAAGCTAAGAGTTCCACAAATACACTGAAATAGTTCCAATCTTCAATTAGGAGAAAGAGGAGCATGGTGCCTATCTCGCTGCCTGATAACGATATGGTGAGTAGATGTTTGGGAAAAGAGGTTAAAATTAAAAAGCCTAAAACAAAAGCAATGATCGACACAGATGCCCAGACCGAGTGATGGTATGCTGAGATAGCCATTCCCAAGAATGAAAAGAATTCAGATGAAGTGAGAGCAGAAGACTTCAAGATAGAAAAGATTGATCTAGGAGTAGCTACTCAAGCAACAGATGTTAAGCACTTGGAATCTTCAATGAAGAAAATAATTACAAGGACAAGGAAAGATGAAAAGGATAAAAGAGAAATGAAATTAGCCCTGGCCCAGATGGCTAAATATATTCACTCTATCCATCACCTGGATCTCATGCCCTCTACACAAACTTCGCTGGTTTTTGATCCAAAGTCTCTAGATAACTAGCAAATGAGGGAACAATTCAGCATAATAGATCAATTATTGAAGCTTATGTTAGTTGGTTAGAATTAGTAATTGATACATGAGGCAGATACATTGATGATTTGAGTTAGACTTATGAAGAGGCCATTGCTGCGAAAGATAGCCTAGATACAGAGGTGGCAAAGTGGGATAAGGAGAAGATTCAATGGATGGTCGTGATGGCTCAAATGTTTGAGGTACAAAAGTATGGCATAATGAAGTTTCTTTCTGAGCGACCAATCACATGATTTGATGATGAAGTTCTATTTGTGTCACAAAAACACTTGGAATGGATAAAATCTGTCATACAACAGGGGATTGAAGAATCCGCTAAACTACTAAAGGAGCTTATTGCCTTGGCTGGCGTAATGAATAAGGATCTCGTGTCCATTAAAGTTCAATTGTTCAAAGAGGATGGAAAGACCTTGCAGAAGCTAGAGGAGATGAACCAAACCTTCAGAGATAGGATCAATGCAATCAAAGAAACAAGAACAGTCACAACTGATGAATTCTCCCAGGTGGCTGAAATTGAATCTATGCTTATTGTCTCTTGTGATCACTTGAAGATGCATAAAGAGAAGGTTGATCTAGTTCGAAGAGAAAATAGAGTGTGGAAACAGAGGATCACGCATACTGGCATTACTAACCATCAACTAGTAGTAAAAATTTCAGTCGAGCATTTGGAATGGAGGAAGAAACAAGCCAAGTCTTCATCAGTTACGACCCCATTGCAGACCTAAGTACCTTGCACGATGATCGGGCTGGGATGACCATTTATGGTCATTTTCTTTCTTTGCTTTATTTTACTGTTGAACTTTAGTTTTTACTTTTTCACTCCTGGGCAGAGTTAGTTTTAAAACTTAAAACAATTATGCTCTCAGGCTATATATATGGCTTATTATGATCTGAGAAAGGGTCGGCCAAATTTTTGTGTTTTAGTTAATTAGTACACTATTTTTACAGATATACCAAGATACTTGAAGGATTTTTATTGTTGAAAGTATGTTTTGATCTATAGATTAAATCTGAATATATATCACAACTTTGATGCGTTCATTTGAGTACATGGATGTGACCTCAGTTGGAGTTGCACCGTAGAGGGATATGATCATTTAGGCAAATCCTAATTGTTGTTAACTGATTTCTTCCCACAGGGGCTATAGAGAATTATTTAGGATAATCACATTTGATTAAGACTAGGGATAAATTTGTTAACTAATAGATTTTTGGCAACTCTACTGGGGACTAAACAAACCTTGTTTATGAAAAAATATCAGTTGCCTATACATATGGGAAATAATGCTTTTATCCCATGTAAATGTCTTTCTTGTCTTACAACCAAATTTAGGTTTCCAAGAAACTCAGGAAGATATCATCAACGATTTAAATACAGTAGCCTAACGTTTGAGAAGAAATCTCGAAGATTATAGGAGGCTAATTGAGTTCTTGAAAGAGAGGAAGACATTGCATCAAATTTTAGGTTCTTGATTGAGAGGCAGAGAAGAAGAGAGATCCAATACAGAGCACACAACCCTCCTCAACCCCTCAAGAATCAAGAGCAGCCTAATAACTAATTCAATCTTTTCCTAGAAGAGGATTTGTATCTTTTCTTGACATACTAGATTCTAGATGTTTTAATAGGTCCCAAGCAAGGCATGGCTTAGTATATCAATATTTAGAATCTCTTAAAAGGCTTACATGTTCCCTTGATTTAACCCTACCTTAGAAATCTAAAAATAAACCTAAGCCACTTCATAAATCCTTAGCCTCACTGTCCTTTAAAGGACACCAACTCCTTTGAATATTAATATTCCATTTATCTTAAATGTTATGGTTGCTAATCCTTGGGGCGCCGCAACGGGACCTCTAAACCTACTAGCACATCATTCCTTACCAAAGGGTGCCAAAGATGTATTACCAAGATTCATGGGAGATGGAAAGGTTTCAGTTAAAGAACATTTGAATACTTTTAATGTGGCGAGTGGCATCCTGGATGTATAACATGAAGACGTTGATGTTAGGTTATTTGTGCATGTAGGATTTGAGAAATACAAATCCATAGAATGCCAAGAATACCTGCATGCAAGAAACCTGTTACAGGAGAGAAGTAGAAAGAGGAAAAAGAAGAACTCAGAAGTTGCTCAAAATGCGAGAGCGAAATTATAATCTAAATTAATGAAAAAAGAATTACAAGGTTCAACCTATAAAGGTGAACAAAACCCTAAAGTCTAAAAAAGCTAGGTTGCACATTAATAATTAATAAAAGAATTAATTATTAATGCACCTAAGAGAAAGCTTAAGCACTAAAGAGTAATAACTTAATTAATTAAATCAACATGATTTAATTAATAAGGAAACTAATGATTACTCTAACACCCACCCTTAAGCTAAGCGCAGGGGGTAAGCTAACCTAGCACAACTATGAAAGTGGGAAAAAGGGTCCCGACAACAAGGCTTGACCAGGTACCCAATACAAGGAAATCTCTATAAACCGGAGACAAAGAAGAAAACTCAGTGGGAAAAACCCCTCTCCAAAAAGAGATAGAAAAATGCAGAAAAGAAATGGCTCAAGAGACTCTCTCAAGACCATAAGTACAATCAACCCCCCATGAGAGAGGGATGAAACACTAAGTCCCCCCAGAATGAAGAAACTCCTGTCACAATGGTAGATGCTTGATGTAGAATCCAAAAGGAGATCCTGAAGCGGCAAATGATATTCCTCTCCTTGGGAAGAAATGAACCCAAAGGACGATGTCGAAGAAACCTTGTGAAGAGTGATGAACCAATCTATCTCAGGATGTGTGCCATGATTGGATGCTGAAGAATCTCTTTGTCTGAACTGAAACAAATGATGCCAAATCCAAACTGATGTGGAGAATCCTGAAATGCAACCGCTGAATGCACAGATAATGGACGAACAATAATAACCTGACTGTCAAGGTATAGGAGATGAATGTCCTCAAAATAATCCTCCAAATCTGCAGTATAAGACTCAACAAACAAGAAAGATATGTCTGCAACATAAGAGTCCAAAGTATCTATGTCTGGAAGATGTATGATTTTCTGCTGCA
>MU225224.1:1500590-1517945 GCA_018584345.1 Thuja plicata
ATAATATCCCATGCTAATTTTCCCTCTGAAGTGGCTGGTTCAGGTATGAGATCATACAAATAAGGAAAAATATTAAGCCACCTACAATGTGTAAGTATACCCTTTTCCCATGACTCATAATTACCCCGTTCTAGAATAATAACAGAAGGGTGAGAAGAAAAACCCATGATAACTCTTCACATGAAAGAAACTGAGTGCTGAAAAACACAAGTTTTGACTTTGACTGGAAAAATAGACATAAAAAATGCAAAACCAGAAAATCAAACCTGCATAATGAGATAGAGCTTGGAAAGAGATTTTTGACGATATAAGGAAGTCTAAAATCTTATACCGTATGCTCAAGATATGACCAAAATACCAAAAGTGCTCAAAACTGCCCCAAAGAAGGTTTGAGAGTAAACCCTGGTGGTTAGGTTAATTGCTAGAGGTTAACCACTAGCGGTTAAATGACGGTGGCGCCCATTTATAAAGTAGCGTTGATTTTTAACACTGCATGCGTTAGTTTTTAACGCAAAAATAATTAAAAATTGATTTTTTTATTTTTTTATAAATTTTTCACCTCAAAATTTGAGCCGGAGAGAAAATTTTTCCCAGAGGCTACTGTGGCAAAAAATGACAAACTTTATATGAAAATTGACTCTCCCGGGCCTTCTGAGCACGATGGTGGTGTCCATTTTTTCTCAATGTGCTCTAGAAAAAAGTGTCTCTTCTAGATTGAAGAAGAAACCCCAGAAAAGCTGTGGTTTTTGCCCTCGAAACACTGCTTCACAAACACCAGACCAGGTAGCAGCAGTGTGGCTCTGATACCATGTAGGATTTGAGAAATACAAATCCACAAAATGCCAAGAATACCTGCATGCAAGAAACTTGTTACAGGAGAGAAGCAGAAAGAGGAAAAAGAAGAACTCAGAAGTTGCTCAAAATGTGAGAGCGAAATTATAATCTGAATTAATGAAAAAAGAATTACAAGGTTTAACCTATAAAGGTGAACAAAACCCTAAAGTCTAAAAAAGCTAGGTTGCACATTAATAATTAATAAAAGAATTAATTATTAATGCACCTAAGAGAAAGCTTAAGCACTAAAGAGTAATAACTTAATTAATTAAATCAACATGATTTAATTAATAAGAAAACTAATGATTACTCTAACAGTGCAAACCCTATCTGAAGGTGCTATAGAGTGGTTTAGCCATCTTCCAACAACCTCTATAATAGGATGGACTGATATGAGAGTAGCCTTTGAAAATAGATTTAAGAGCGCTGAGGATGAACATTCATTGTTGGCTCAATTGACACAGATGAAAAAAGAAATACATGACCCAATGCGAGATTATGTAGCTAAATATAATAAACTTGTACACAAGATCCCTACGGGTAACACACCCACTCCAGAGAATAAAAAATGTTTCTTTGTAAATTTTATGCCCCCAGACCTTGGTTTTCAACTCAGAAGAAGTAGACCAACAAACTTGGGTGCTGCTTAGACACAAGCGATAGAGTTAGAAGATGACCTGATCACAGCAGGAAAATGGAGAAAATATGTTCAAACTCCCCATTCACAAGCATCATATTCATCCAACCTTTTGGTCCAGAGACTTGTGAATGATATGATCGCCTTCAAAAAGAAACTACCTAAAAACAATGCTCCTTATCAAGATGTCCAGCGAAGGTTTCCAAATCAATCCACTGGAACCTCATGAAGGCAGTTAACATTACCATCTTCTCAACAAAGATTAGTTATAGAAGGCATTCCGAGTGGGAAATCTAATATGTGTCTTTCACCTTACAGATGATCATGACGACAATAAATGTCCAAAGATGGTGAGGTATTTTCAGATGAATAGTCAGAAAGAAACAGTAGAAGAGGTTCATGAAGATGAGGCTAGTCCAAAATTACCTGGCGACTCTGAAATTTTTTACCTCGAATATGAATGAGATTCGGAGAGAGGAGGTGATATTTTGGTGACTTTGGAGGAGCCCTCATGTTTGGTATTAATGAGAGACCAAAGAAGATACAAACCTTCTCCTTTAGTTCCATTTCCAACATCCACCAATAAGGCAAGCGGACCCACAGATTGAAGTTCAAATGTTACAAAGATCAAAAGTTTAAATTCTTCAGAAGTTCAAATTTTGAAAAGGTCTAATGCTTACCCCTCTTTTTATATTCTTGAATTTTTTAAATCTTCTAAAATTCAAATTTCCCTAGCTAAGTATCTGAGGTTAAATCCTGGAGAGTTAGATAAAATTGTTGAATATGTTAAAGGCAATGAATTGCCAAAGATAATTCAAAGCCAAGTGAATGCACAAATAGATCAACCGTCCTCTTCTAACTCACCAGGTACCCAAAGTCGTTGAACCTCAACCTTAGGGGAAAATCCTCACTGAATCAACTCAATCACTATCTAAGCCCCAACCCTTCTATGTATCCTTGTTAATTCACGGTCACAAGCTTAGTAATTGTATTATTGACTCTGGCGCTTTAGATAACATAATGCCCTCTTCTATAGCTAAAGCACTGGACTTGCCCCTCACTAAAACCTTCGGTCGCTACTATTCCATGGAATTCAAATAGGTGCCTTTGGTAGGTCAAATTAAGGATGCCCAAGTAGCCCTAGCAGCTCATCCTGCAAAAAGGGTCAAGCGAACAATTTTGGTTGTTGATATTCTTACGAGTTATGGCATGTTGTTGAGTCACACTTTTTGTAAGGACCTTGGAGGGGAGATTAAATTGGATTGGTTATAAGCCATTATCTCAGTGGGTAAAGAGTAGGTCATTCTTCAACCTGAGCCAAAGTTGAAATATGTTGTCTTTCCTTTTGATGACTTGAGGTCCCATATTTTGTATGAGGAATCTGAATTCAGCAATTATGTGATTCTCCCTGAATCTTAGGTAGGTGAGAAGGCACAAATGGAAAATCAATCCTTATGGACCATGGATTTTGATGGGAGTTGTTTTCATGCTGGTTCAGGAGCAGGCATGGTACTAGTATCTCCAGAGGGAAAGAAAATTACTTCCGCTTTCAACTTAGAGTTCAACAACACTAAAAATACAATAGAATACGAAGCTCTGCTACTAGGCATCGAAGAAGCAAAAAAAAAGAAATTAAGATGTTGAAAGCTATAGGGGATATATAATTAATTGTGAAACAAGTTCAGAACATTTTCACAGTGAAGAATGATAGACTCGGGCACTATCATAACCGAGTCTGGGATGAGATAGAGAGTTTTGAAGCTTTTTCCATTAAAGCAATACCAAGAGAGTTCAATTCTAGGGCTGACGCTTTGGTAGGGTTGACCTCTCTCCCAATTCTGCATCCTAATTTTGATAATAATGTATATAGAATAGAATTGATTCATCGACCCAATGTCCTAGATAATTCTGACTCATGATAGGTCTCCCGCGATGATAAACACATCAATCTTTTTATGTAGTGTTTGGATGCATTTTCCACAACATACTTTGAAGGCTCTGAATCTAATTGTTATGAGTTTTCTCCCGACAAAGGATGCAGCTCAAAAGCAGACACGATCTAATTAAAAGGTAACACGATTCCTAAAGGGCTGGTCTCTCTTGAGAAATTGTTCGATAGGCGAGATTGTTACATTGGTAACCATGAAGTGCATGAGAATTCAGAACCAGGGGCTTATGAGAAAGTGAATATTTGAGAAGAATTTGACCCCAAGATGGAAAATCTGGGACTCTGTTGTACACCAGAGGAAAAACAAAGATTTATTCAGTTATTAAAATCTTATAAGGATGTCTTTTCTTGGTCTTATGAAGACCTAAAATATTTTAATTAAGGTCAAGGGCAGCACCATATTCCTCTTAAACAAAGAACGAGCCCTTTCAAGCAAAGGTTGAGGAATTACAATCCCAAGGTAGTCGATGCTATTTTTAGAGAAGTGGACAAGATGTTGCAGGCCGGTATCATCTATCCAATTCATCATTTGACCTAGGTTGCGAACATTGTATCAGTGTGTAAAAATAATGGAGAGATACGTATATGTGTGGACTTCCATAATTTGAATCATGGAAGTCTGAAAGATAATTATCCCCTCCCAGTGATGGATCGCATCTTACAGACCATGATGGGATCAAAGATGATGTCTCTATTGGATGGCTTTTTGGGTTACAACCAGATTATCATAGCGGAAGAAGACCAACATAAGACGACCTTCACGACACCATGAGGCACATTCCCATACATGCGTATGCCATTCGGCTTGATTAACACTGGTGCTACCTTTCAACAAGCAATGAATGCCACTTTTAGTCATCTAAGAAACAAAATCATAGTCATTTATCTAGATGACTTAATAGTATTTTCAAGGAGAAGAAAAAAGCATATTAAAGATTTACGTGTTTTGCAAAAGTGTTGAGAACACATAATTTCTTTAAATCCTAAGAAGTCAGTCTTTGCCGTGACCAAAGGTAAACTCTTAGGTCACATCATGTCAAAAGAAGGGATAAGGGTAGATCTAGAACGTGTAAGGGCAATTCAACAGTTAGCTCTATCTTCTAACAAAACTGGAGTAAAATATTTCTTCGGCCAAGTTAAATTCCTTAGGAAATTCATTATGGACTTTGCAGAAACCACAAATCCTCTTATGAATCTGATGAGCAAGAAGCAAACATTTAGATGGAACAATGAAGCTATGACTTCTTTTGAAGTGGTCAAGGAAGCAATTGCTAAATGCCCAACGTTGGTTCATTCTGATTTCAGGAGAGTTTATCATCTATTGTAATGCTTCTGAACATTCATTATTAGGAATTCTAATGTAGATAAATGAGCAAGGGATAGAAATCCCAATATCCTTCATGAGTATCCCATTTAAAAAATATGAATTGAATTATTCACTTACAGAGAAACAAGCCTTCTCAGTAGTTAAAACGGTAAAGCAATTTAGGTACTACATACTGCATTCTCATTCTAAGGTATATGTTTTGAACACTATTGTAAAGAGAATTCTCATGCAATAGGAGGCTCGTGTCAAAAATAGAGCCACCTGGGTAGTCAAGATCCAAGAATTTGATTTAGACATCACACCTACCAAACTGGTCTGAGGGCAGGGTCTGTGTAAACTGTTAGCCAAAAATTAAGATGAGAAAGAAAAGCTTCCCCTAATGTTGTTAGTTGGCTTGACTAATCCTTGGTTCTCTAACACAGCCCATTATTTGACCTACGGGGATTGTCCAGAATACCTGAGCACGAAGGAGAAGCAAAACCTGAAGCATAAGGCTGCCGAGTATGTGATTGTTGATGACATACTCTACAAAAGGCGCTGGATGGTATGTTCCTCAGATGCGAAGACAAGGAGTAGTAGGAGAGGTTACTGAGGGATTTTAATAATGAAGCATGTGAGGGACATTTTTCCTCAATGATGACCACTTTCAAGATTTTGAGAAATCGCTACTACTGGCCGGGTAGGTTGCAAAATGTGAAAAGTGCAAGTTGTTTACCGGTAAACCATAATTAGCAGCCCTATTTTTGAGACCGGTGATTATTGAAGAGCCATTCCATCAGTGGGGTCTCGACTTCATAGGTCCTTTGAATCCTACTTCATCTGCTGGACACACCCATATTCTGGCTGCACTAGATTATTTTATGAAATGGGTAGAAGCTATCCCAGCGAAGAAAATTATTTCAAGAGTAGTGTGTGATTTTGTAAAGAAATTCATCCTAGTAAGGTTTGGCACCCCTCACAAGTTGGTAACTGATAACGCCACATAATTCTCCTCGCAAGAGCTTCAAATTTTCTACTATGACCATAGTATTACCCTCTCTCATGCTTCAGACTATTACCCCTAAGGTAACAGTCAAGCAGAATCGAGAAACAAGAACCTGATCAACATCATGAAAAAATTGGTGAGCGAGAATGCTAAAGACTGGCATAAAAGGCTGTATGAAGCACTCTAGGTAGATAGGACTTCTCCTAAGAGAGAAATAGGGATGTCTCCTTTTGAGATAGTGTACGGGGTAGAAGCTCAGCTATCCTTCCCCTTGGAATTGTCTAACTGTCTACTACTATCTTGATTGCTAGAATAGTTACAAATTATTTTATGCCATAGCCATATATCTTTATTCTTTTCCAATAAACAAGTAGTCTCAGTTGTGTCAAGATAGAACAAGTTACCTTTAGATTGTTCACTAGTACCGATCAATTTTCCTTTTCCATCATAGATTCTAGCTTTTTTGTTCTCAAATGAAACTCAGTGACCTGTGTTATTCAACTATGAAACACTCAAAAGATTGTAGTTAAGTCCTTTTACCCAATAAGAATTTTCACATTTGATTTGATTGTTCAGCATAATAGTATCTTTTCCTTTCACTTGACAGGGTGTATCATTTCCCATTATTACTGATCCTCCATCATAAAGTTCAAGAAATTCAAATTTTCCTTTATCACTAGTCATGTGATGTGTACAACCACTATTAATAACCCAAATATCATGTTTACTAACTTTAGAGACAAGTGTTGTTTCTACATACCTTTCATCCTCATCTGAATCATCTTTCAATGCTACAAACATTGTCTCAATATCTTCATCACTGTCAGAGTTACTGTCATTAACTTTATCTTTAGCAATGTAACAAGCTTTCTTACCTTTATCTTTGTAATCTCGGTTATCTCTTTTGTCATACTGTCGGTTGCTTCTGAAGTCTCGGTCATCCTTTCCGTCATTAGATCTATTATTTTTATCATCATTCTTTTTGTTAGGGAATCTTGCAACAAAATGGCCAATCTCTTTACAGTTAAAGCATATCAAAGGTAGTTTACCTTTACATCTTTATTTACCTCTGTGCAATCTTCTAACCATAAAAGCTTCAAGTTCATCAAGTTCCTTGTCATCACTATCACTGTCACTGTTACTTCTCATTACGTGTTTGCTACTAGATATTCCAATTTCCAAAGTAGACATAAATAGAGATTCTATAGATGGTACAATATTGTTGTCAAAGTTATTCAGCTCAAAATAAATCAATCTTCCAACAAGATTATCAACAGTAATGTTATTTCCAGGTGTGGCTCTCATTTCATGAATTGCAGAGACTCTTATAGAATAAATAGGCCATAGAGTTCTAAGAATCTTACTCATAGTTGTGTCTTCATCAATGGTTCCACCAGATCCTCAAATAGCATTCACAAATTCTTTAATTCAGTTACTGTATTGTGTGATTTTTTCTCCTTCCTTCATTCGCATGCCATCAAAATTTCCACGGAGACTTTCATCTTTGGCTCTCAGTACATTTGCATCTCCTCCATAAAATAGTGTAAGTTGATCCCACATCTGCTTGGCAGTTGCACATGTTTTGATATCTTCAAATTCAGAATCAATAAGTGAAGAAGAAATCTCCACCATGATAAGGTCATGTTCATGTTTCTCTTTCAACTGATTTACTGTCAAAGGTCCAATAGGTAATATGAATTTATTGTCTAGAAAATTTTCAATGTTTCTTGCAATTCTTGATATGTATAATCTCATTCTGCTTTTCCATGTCTAGAAGTTATCTTTGTTCATCTTAGGTGCATCTCTCTTATACATCTTGTGATCTTTAGCTCAGGTCCTTGAAAAATTTCTTCTAAGCAATGTATGCTCCTTGATAAGCACCGATAGCTCTGATACCAATTGTTAGAATAACTGAGAGGGGGGTGAATCAGTTAGACTCCGTGCCCTCACAAAATTATCCTATAGTCCCAAATTTCTCTAGATGTATAAAAAAAATTCAATCATATAAAACTCAGCTCGGTGAAAATGTATTTTGTAAACTTAAACTTTCATCAATAGTGTTTATCGAGTGTCGGTAAATTAATACTGTGATTACCGATCTAGGTCAATAAAACAAAGTGTAAAGTAAAATAATAATCCACAACATTCATATACATTGACACAGATTTTTAACGTGGAAACCTTGTTAAGGGAAAAACCACCTGGGACTGGTAACCCAAAATATTTTCACTCTTCTGAAGTGAGCTCAGTGAGGAGCCAACCCTATTAAAGCTTACAATGCACACTATTAAATGTGACCTTGTTAGAGGATTTAAAACTAATAGTTCTCTCTTGACTAGACATTCACTATGGGGTCAACAAGAAAACAATCAACATTCTCTGAATGTTATAATAAGAATTCACTATCCCAGTCGGTTGAGAGATTTATATGTAACAATGGTTAAACTAATACAGTAATGATCTTATTCAAATACAACTCTGATGTGAAGATATTCAGATCTACTCTAAGTAAATAATACCTCTGATCAATTTGTTCACTTTATTTCATATCATACTTGTTCTTCTCGATAACCCTCTTTCCTCTGTTTGCTCGGTAATGTATGCATAAATACTCGGTTCTGTCTTTAACCAGTTTGATCAGTCATGCAAAAAATTCACATGTATACTTCAACATCTATCAACAACACAGGATTCATAAATGAATCTCTTGTCTCTTATATATACATCATGTATCATTTAATTTTCATCCTTCAGATCTTGCCACTTAATCTCCATCATTCATTTGCCTGCTTGACCCTTCCTCGACAGTTGTGTTAAAAACACATTTCAATCTCCGTTGTCCGATCTTCCTTGAATTTTCATAATCGTTTGATCAAATAACAAACTTTATCTTTTACCTCAAAATCATCAATTTCCAGATCAACATCGAAGTCGGCCTCAATTAGAATTAATTGCTCGGTCTTAGTATTAACCGTGTTGTGTCGGCTATCCCTTACTCGGTTATCACTGTATTTTATTCGGTTATTACTGTCACTCAGTGTACACAGAACTCTTTATTTTACCGCTACATAAACATTGTTTGTTCCAGATCTTCAATACATAACAAATGTTTTCCACCATTATAACACTCAAATAAGTTGACATCAATGACAATACATTAATTGATAATGTTTAACATCACTTCTACAACTCGGTTGAATATCTACAAATGACTTCAAACATATAATCAGTTGTAGTTCATCAACTCCCACTTCCAAGATTGCAACTTCCAATCACAAACTTAGCATAAATTTCACTTCCAAAATTTTTATAACTAGGGGATATATCATGGTCTATAATAAGAAAATATTTAGTCAAGAAATAGGTTGATATAATTAACAAAGTAGGGTGGGTATTAAAAACATTAAAAAAATAAACATCTCCATATCTAACTAGGAATATTTTAGCCATTTTCGGATATAAATCATCTCAAAGACATCGTCTAGAAAATGTAGAGCCAGGAAGATACAATAAGAGTAAAAGTTATGGAAGATATCAAGAAATAAATTGAGGAAATAACAGCAAAGAGAAAGTAGATAAGGAAAGAGAAGAATAATCTCAAAAGTAATATAAACATTTAGAAAGAACTATATATAATAAATAGGTCTATAATAGATATAAATATAAATATAAGGAAGGACTATACTTGATATTGTATTATTTGACTATAACATTCAATTAAAAATACATGCACATTACATAGTAATTGGACTTGTGTATAATATATTCCAATATATTTTATGGTTCTTACTAAATTTATTTCATCATATATACATCTTAAACTCTTGTAAACTACTACACTCACTCTATTTCTCTTCTTATCTCTGACACTAAGGTATTAATTCAACATTTCAATAACCTAGGTATAGAATATTAGACATGCTCCCCTTACGTGCCAATGACACTTGAAGGATTATAGGTTATTAATCCAATTGAATGCATGTATATATGTAATTATATATCTATATCTATATTTGTATTTGTGTGAGTGTAAATATATCTTTTCTAAGGATATGTGTGTGTTTATGTGTGTACATACATATATATTTAAGGATATGCATACATATATGTATGTATTTGTATGCATACATATATACACATATACATACATACACGCATACATATGTAGACACACACAACACATATTAATTGGACATGTGTATAATATTCCAATACATTTTATGGTTCTTATTAATTTTATTTTATCATATATAAATGTTAAACTATTATAACCTATCACACTCCCTCTAATTATCTTCTTGTGCCTCCAAACCTCACACCCTATTTTTTCCACTTGGCTTAATGGGTACCACCCCCCCCCCCCCGCCATTTTCTTTTTTCACTTTTTTTTGTTTCCTTGATCCTAGTCAGTATGTTGTTGTGTAAGTCAGTTTGTGGGCTCTTTATGCTCCCGATAGTCCAACAGTCAAGTGATAGGAGTCAGGGACTTTTGGTTTTCCCCCTCTCTTTGTCTCCTTTGTGTTTTTCGTTCATTTTCTTTCTTAGTTTGGTGTCTTAGTGTTTAGGTCAAGTTCATAAAGTCATTTTTGGGCTTTCGAGGTTGCAGGGTTTTGAGGACACCCGACTAACCTCGAAGCCTGAAAACCTAAAACCCTGATATTCCCTTAAAATATTTTGACAAAAAATTTGAAAGTTAGTTTTCGACGTTTTGGGGTTTCGAGTTTCAAAGTTTTGAGGTTTTGAGGTTTCAGGGTTTTAGGAATCTTATTCTTTTCTATTTGGGTAGATTCATCCTGCTCTATGTCCTCCATGTATTCCTTATTTAGGATTAGTTTTCTTCTCCTATTTGGTGCTATGATATTTTTGGTTGGAGCTTTTCTTTTGTACGTCCTTACTTGACCTTTATTTATAGGTGAAGGACTTGTATCCTTTGTTGTCTGACTCCTGGTCCTAGATGCAGCAGTGGTCCTAGGTTTCTTTGTTGGTGGAGGTAGTGGTGTATCTAACTCTGTAGACTCTGAGTCACTCTCCTTCTCAGCTTCACCGACATGTGACTGTCCCTCAGTTTCTTCTTCTAATACCGACAACCTTTTCTTCAAATTCTTAACCATCTTGTATTTCTTCCTATCAATCTTCTTCACAACCAAGCTAGATTTAATCCATTCTTTGGCTTCTTCATAAGTTCCAAACGTAGGTTGTGTTTTGTCTAATGGCTCATTTATCAATGCCTTAATTGCATTAGATGCTTGATCTATGTTTACCTCATAGTCAAGTGGAGATAGCCATGCTATTCTCTGTATAGCTGGCTTGATGTATGTATAATCAATGTCTACCATAAAACACATGTCAGTTTTGAACTTTTCAATTAACTGTTCTGGAATCCTTACTCTCTTTTGCATTCTTTCTTTGAATCCAGCAAAGTATTCATCCATGACTGACTCAAAATTGTCTCCTAGTGATTTTATGAACTCGCTAATCTGTATGGTCACTGGTCTTGTTGTGTCCCATTGCACATTACCTATGGATGGGAAAGATTTTGGGAAATAGAAAAATATGCACATTATCAGAGAACCAAACTTACATTAATTTCACTTTGCATTTCTTATTGTTTTCATATTCTCTTTTAATTGTCTGAGTAGCAGTTATGACAGATCCAACTGCAATCCCTTCTTGACAATCTTGTAAGTTGTATCCACTGCTCCGGATGCAATGTTGTTCATCCTGCTAGCCTAAAAGAACTTGTATCCTAAGACACATGCTCCAAATTTTAGTTCATCATCATTGATGGTGGATACCTTCAGTCCTCTTCCATCCCATGTAGCTCTGGTATTCTTCTCAATTTCAAGTTTAGGCGGGTGCTTCAGTGCCTTTACCTTATCGGTTATAAGATAACCGGTGACATCGTGTATGACATCCCTAGTTATCGGGTTAGGCTCATCTAGCCATAATTTTTGGTCATGTATCTTTCTTAGTACTAACCGAATCCATTCGGTCTTGAACTCCTTAAGGAGCCATAGGGAATTTGTGAGCCCTTTTACTTCGATGTGCTTTTGTTCTTCCTTGATAGTGTCATCATTATTACAAAGCTTCTTGAAAGCTTGTTCAACTTCCAGGTCTCCAATCTCTGCTATCTTGCAGTGAATATATGCTCGTACATCTTCGACAAGCAAAACCCTATCTGGTATTCTGGAGAATGCTCCAGCATTGTCAGGTTGTAAAGCAATCTCAGGACCTATCTTATACTTAGGTTCCTCACTTGTACTATTCTTGATTAGGTTGAACTTGTTCTTCTTAACATTCTTGAGCTTAGCGGTTCTTGATGTAGTTGCCATTGATTTTGAAATTAGGTCTTTCCCGCAAATGATAAACAGAGTTCTTAGTTTATACTGGTACTTACTTTTCACCTCTATAGCTGTTAGGAGTCTGCTGGAGTGCTTGTGAATCGAGTTGGAGTCGCTCTGCAATGTTGTCACTTCGTGCTCTGGTTTCTCTCTTTCTCTTCGCTCTGATCGCTTGGTGAAGAATGAAACCCTCCCGTCGTCTATTTATAGACTTTGCCCTAATTCAAGTCATTAATGCTCAACCACTTCTCGGTTTGTGAAGACAGAGTCGTCGGGTGATACACTAACTTCTCTTTCGGTGAAAACGCGATGCTTCGGGGCAGCTGTTAACTTGTTACGTTCACCGACGGATTTCGGTGTATGGCGAAGACAACTTTGTAAACTCACATGATTACCGACGGATCTCATTTTACACTAGCAACTTTAGCTTTTATATGTTAACCGATGATTCTCGGTAAGTGTAGGCAACTTAGCTTTGTATGTACACCGATGCATTTCGGTATGTATTGACCGATGAGATTGAATTCACAGAATTATAACAAGTAATACCATAGTGCATCTTTAATCATGATGATTTGGTAATTTCAACTATGTATAATGGAACTGATGCAAAATATAACTTGGTATATTGCAGTTCCATACTTACTTGTACTGCTTAGGTGGGGGTGGTGATGTCACCAGATCCATTGGATAAGGTGTCACCAATTGCATTTCTCGATCCAACTTCATCAGTGTTTGTATATTTCCTCCACATTTTGTTTCTCATCTTCCTGATGTCTTCAATGGTGTTTCCTTTGGCAAAGGTGTTGGTCTCTGTCATTCGATCTCTGCAGTCTTTCTTCAGATGACCAACTTTATGATGGTGTAGACATGTCATTCTGGGGTTAGTCCAGCCTCTAGACCTTCTTGTCCATTGTCTCATACAGTTTGCATCAATGTGACCAAATCTTCCACATGTTGTACAGTTTTCCCAAGTGTTGTAGTCCCAAACATACTGGTTACCGACTCTTTTCAGTTGATAGGTAGTTTCTTGACCTTTAGGCTTCCATGATTGCTTTTTCTTTTTCCAGCATTCAAGAGATGTGTACCCATGCATTTTGCAAGTAGGACAGTATTTGTCCATGTAGGTTTCCTTCTTTGGTTGTTTCACCTCAGATTTATATTCATATGCTTTATGTCCTTTCTTGTTACATTTATAACAAGTTCCTATGAATGAAGATGTGGATATTAGTATGTGCTTGTAATAGTTTGTTGGAAGCTATTGAAGAAATTATTAGACACTAGATGTGCATACTAATCTCAGATGGCTTTATGGGATGCCCTCATTTCCTTTCAAAGATTGGGAGGGTCGCTCACTCACCTCTTGTGGAGAATAGTGAGTTTGAAGAACTATTTTTCTTGCATCGTCGGACAAATGTCCCTGAAATGTTGTCATTAGAATCCCCACAAGGGGGATCCACTAATTAAGCACCATTTGGACTTCTCTTAGTACCAAGGCTAGAGTGTTGAGGAAGTTGTAAATTGTTAGCTGGAGCTTGGAGCAGAATAGGAGCAGAAGGTGAAGAATGGTCTACATGGCGAGAGAGGGTTGCACCCTAACATTAAATTTGACAATCATTTACATGTCAAAATATTAATATAAATTATAAACATGATATTTCCAAAATAAATAAATAAATAAAAACAAAGATACATCCTTATCAAAATTATAAATTTTAGATAGATGCATAAATATAAAATAAAAATAAAGATATTTTAAAAAATTGATCTACTCTTTCATAATTAAAATGTATAGCTACTTTATTTTAAAATTAGTAGACATATAAAGAATCAATAATTCAATTAAAAATTTAAATGATAATAAGCAAAATGTTTTTCTTATTTAAAATCAAATTATTAGTAGACATAAAGAATCATTTGTTCACTCCAACAATTTTAAAAATTTATATCGTATAAATTTTAATCTTTATTATTTTTAGATAATTATAAGTTAAAATTTTAAATATAAAAATTAGACATAAATAATTAAATTTAAAAAATGTAAAGAAAAAGTTGTAAATAACTAAAGTTAAAATAAAATAAAATAATTTTAAGATAAATAAAATAGTTTCAATTGATATCTACCAACATTTCTTTAGATAAATGTATTTAAGATATCTAAACTATTTCACTTACATTCATTTAATTAACTAAATTAACATTAGAATATTCATTTTATAAATGTAAGAATATTTTTAATAAAGACCAACACTTAAAAATAAAATATTCATTATCAATTAACTAGTTTCCAAGAGACAAAGCTTCACTTGATTCCATGCTTAGGTGTGCTTCTAGTATTTGGTGTTTTGGTCAGTGTCAGTGTATTGGATTTGTAGGTTGTTTTGGAGGCTTGGCCCTCTTTTGGGATCCGAGGAAGGTTGCTTTTCTTTGGTGGATTTCTAGTCCCTTTTCTTTTTCCTTTGTTGTTTCTAGTTTAAAATTTGGTAAGATTGTTTTGGTTACTAATGTGTATGCCCCGATAGATTTTCATGGTAAAGTGCAACTTTGGTCCCATATAAGGTATGTCTTAGAGAGTGCCACTCTTCTTTCTTGGGTGTTGACTGGTGATTTCAAGTTAGTATTATGTTTGGAGGAGGAAACGGGGGGGGGGGGGGGGGGGCCNGGGGTTGCCTCGATTAGGTCCTTCCTCTGTTCTCTTTCGTGAAAATGTGGATCACATGCACTTAATTGATATTAAACCTTCTAATGGGATCTTCACTTGCAATAATAGGAGTGGTGAAGATGCAATCTCAGAGAGGCTGGATAGGTTTTTTGTTTCTTGTTTTTGGACCGGGGCTAATCTGAGTATCAATTTAAAAATTCTTGATTGGAGGGGCTCAAATCATTGGCCTATCAAATTTCCAACTTCTTTTGTGGTAGTTCCTAAAAACCCTCCTTTTAAGTTCTAGCTTATGTGGCTTCGTGACTCTTCCCTGCATGACTTAATGGCCCAATGGTGGAGGGATGGGAGCCCTTCTTATGGTTCAACTATGTATTGTTTTGTTAAGAAACTTCAATTTGTCAAGTGGCACCTTAAAAATTGCAATAGGTCATGCTTTGGTAATCTTTATGTTAAGAAGAGAGATGTTCAAGCTTGCCTTGATGCTAATGCTTGTCAGATTCAGGATCTCGATTTCTCTGAAGACTTGGGCAGAGTTGAGTCGCAGGTTGTTAAGGAATTAGAGGAGTGGGAACTTAGGGAGGAGATGTTTTTGAATCAAAAGGCCCAGGTTTATTGGCTTTAGGAAGGGGATATGAATACAACTTTTTTCCATAAGTCGGTGCAAACTCATCATAACAGGGGCTATATTTCCTCTCTAGTTAATTTTGTTGGAGTTCAATTGACTTCTTTGCTAGCCTTGTCACGTGAGGCCATTCAATATTATGTTGCTCTCTTTAAGGCCTCGTCACCTCCTACTAAGTAATATGAGAACTTAATCTTGGCATGTATTTCCTCTCTTGTTACCAATGAGATGAATCAATCACTTTTGCGTCCAATTTCTATGTCTGAATTGGAGGAGGTTGTTTTTGGGTTGTGTAAGGGTAAAGATCCTGGCTCGGATGGATTTCCTGTAGAATTCTTTCAGGAATTTTGGGATATTGTTAATTCAGACTTGTTGGAGGTGGTTTGAGAGTCACAGTGTAGCAAACAAATGCTTAAGGCCATGAATTCTACTTTCCTTGTTCTTATTCCTAAAAACGACGGTACTAATCGATTGGATTTCTTTAGGCCTCTTGCTCTGTGTAATGGTGTTTATAAAATTATTACTAGGCTAATTGTTGAGAGACTGAAGAACTGGCTTCCTACTATAATTTCTAAGGAGTAGGGAGGTTTTGTGGCAGGAAAGAAATTTTGGATGTTGTGGTAGTTGCATCTGAAGCTATTCACTCTATGACAATTTCTAAGGAGAAATCTGTGTTCATCAAACTCGACATGAACAAAGCTTATGATAGGGTTAAATGATGCTTTTTGTGGAAGATTCTCATTGCCTTTAGTTTTAGTTCAGACTGGGTTAGCTAGACTATGAGTTGTGTTACTTCCTCATCCTTCTCTATTATTCTCAATGGGTAATCTTTTAACGTTATTTGGTGCTTACAGGGGCCTTTGCCAAGGGGATCCTCTTTCCCCCTATTTGTTTATTATTATGGCTAAAGGATAGGGTAGATTCATTAAGTCTCGGGTCTCCTAAGGCATAATTCTGGGTTGGAATTGGGGTCTTGGTTTTCCTTAGCTATCTCATCTCCAGTTTGTGGATGACATGGCTCTAGCACGAGTTCCTCACATTCATGAAGTTGAATCCTTTAGGCGAACGTTGGATGTCTACTTAGCTGCTTCGGGGTAGAAAGTCAATGACCAAAAACTTTGATCTTCTTTTTTAATATGCCATAACCTATTCAAAGGAGGATTGCGGATATCGTGAGGTTTCAAATTGTACCTCTCCCCTTGCTTTATCTACACTAGTAAATTTTACCTTAAATTTCGACGAGAATTAGTCAAATTTTCTACAACGATTGGTCGAATAAGCGACTAAAACTGTCATCGATCTTTTTTCATCAAATTTTCTACATGGTAAATAATAGTTGAAATTTTGACCCCATAATTGGTCGAATTATCGACTGCAACAATCCCTTGTAACTGGAAGAATAAGACGTTGCTCAATTGGTGTAAACGTCAAAATTGAGACCATTGTGTCGTCAAATTATCCACCTAAATTCGTCGAATTGAGCGTCGAAGGTATAGCATCCTAGTCGATTTAGTCCATTTTGTCATCGAATTGTCCACCCAAATTCGTCGAAAGGACCGTCGATTGTATAGTATCTTGGTCAAATTTAGTACTGTGTAAAGGACGAAATTTTGACCAATACTAACTTTTGTTTAAAAAAAATGTGACATCATTTTCAATATATTCCTACTTTTAGTTGAATATATTGCTTGTCTATAATTAGTATGCATATATGAATCTATGAAGCTTTGATTTAGCTATTTTCTTCTATTTAGCACAATTAGATTATTTTTCAAGTAGGCCCACTTGAAATACATGTCCCTACTCTTTTTTTTCATGTTAGCATAGATAATTAAATTTTATAGTNNNTAAATTGGCTTCTGCTAAACATTACTATTGGACTATGTGATGCTCTTGCAGCTTAGACAATTCTTTAGTAAGTTTAGTTTTGGCATGTTTTTAGTTTAGTTTAGGTATATATAATCTTTTAATTTTCATATGTTATTACTTATTATTAATT
>MU225224.1:1522928-1535870 GCA_018584345.1 Thuja plicata
ACTATATTACAGTCACAATCTCAATCAGACAGTGTTCAAACCCCATTGCAGACAATCTCAATCGAAATGAGGGGTTCAAACCCTAGTACAGACAATTTGTATAATGGATAAGCAATCCACGACTTTGGCTAGCTCCCTGGTAAAGCTTTGGCCTTCTCTGCACTGCCAACAATATCCCAGCTAATTCCAATCCCAGCAAAACAATAAAATATGCAGCAGACGACATTTTTGGGGAACAAATTGGCTTCAAACTTTTTAAAACTAGTAATAATAAATAGATGCGTTCAAATTCTCACAAGAGTCAGGAAAACAAAATCAGATTACCTCAGTGTCGAATCCGCCCTCCAAAGTGAAGGTTACCTCAATGAGCTTCCAATACACAGTGCCGATGAGGTTTCGCGCTGCAACCTTGAAAAGATTCGCTGTGGTAATAATGAAATGAAATCTTTTTTTTTTAAGTTATTCCTATGGTTGAACTTTCGACGAACACGGGCACAAATTAAAAAAAAATGAAAGTTTTCCTTCTATAATCCGACCAACCAAAACTTTTTTATTTCATGGTCGAAAATTTTGGTAGAAAAGCCAGGGCAAATGTACTAGTGCTAGGTATTCCTCTTGTTATTGGTAGGCAACCTAGACCCCTCTAGCAAGACTTGTTGGATAAACTGCATCATATAGTTAATCATTAGACTCATTGGTGGCTTTCTATTGTTGCTAGAGTTACCCTACTACAATCAATGATTCAGGCTCTCCCTATTTACAGAAGTTTTGTTCAAGCAGTTGTTGTGTATTTCCTTAAAGAATTTGATGCTCTCTCACACCAATTTTTTTGGAGTGGTAATTTGCAATCCTCTAAATAGAGTCTGGTTAATTGGGAGTTTGTGTGTTATCCAAAGTAGGAAGGGGGTCTTGGTCTTCGGTCTGCTACATGGAATGGGCAGGATCTAGCTACCAAATTATATTGGTGGTGGTGTACTAGTTAGGATCAACTTTGGGCTCGGATCCTCACACATAAGTACTTAAAAGGTGTTGACCAAATGAATGTTTCCTGTTATCCTTTGGAAGGTAGGGGCTCTATGATTGGCACACTCTGAAAACCTGGGGCCTAGTTAATTAAGAATGACCTTTTTTGGATTTGTCAAAGGCTCTGAAGCACTTTTTGGGTGGATTCTTGGGATGGTAATCCTCCTCTGCTTTCCATGTATCCACATTTGCAGCCTCTGTGTGACACTTTTATAGCGGTTGGTAGGGATAAGGTTATGCATTATAAGGCTATGGGGTATAGATGGAGGGACTCTAGTGATTGGTTGCCTAGTGGGTCAGAGGAGCATCAGATCGAGTTGGCCTAGATTCTTGCCTCTAGGGAGTGCAATTCCTTGGTTGACCAAGATGTCTTGGCTTGGGGCAATGCTTCGTCTGGTAGGTACTTTGTTTCTGCAAGATACTTGGAGCTTGTTAGGTAGTTCTTTGGAGACATTGAGGTGCCTTGGTGGAAGCAGGTTTGGAGTAAATTTTCTTGGCCCAAGTGCAATTTCTTTCTTTGGTTGGTAGCTCATAATCGATGTCTTACTTGGGACAATTTATGTAAGCAGGGCTTTCAGGGTCCCTTGATGTGTGTGTTATGATGCAGTGATGTGGAATATGTTTCTCATCTTTTCTTTCAATGACCCTGTGCCAAGGAGATTTGACACTTATGGTGGGATGTTTGGGGTCAATCCAGTTGGCATGTTTCTTCTTTGGTTGAGTTCTGGCCCATTGGGGTAAAGCTCCAATGAGGACCTCTTTCCTTCAGATGGCTTGGGCTTTGGGACCACCTTTTATAATTTGGCATATTTGGTTGTAGAGGAATCAAAGAATTTTCTAGGGTATTGGGCTGGTCTTGCAACATTTGTGGTGGAAAATTGTTCTCTCTTCGTGAGACTTCCTTAGCTAAATGTGATTTTTTTGGAGGTGGGGATCTTGGAGATGCTGCTATTTGTGTTAGTCTCAATTTTCCTCTTCAAGGAGGAACTCCGCCATTGACTGGCTAGGTTATGATAAATAGATGCAGACATTCACTGCGGAGAATCACATAGGAGGGTCAGTGGACCCCTCCACCTCAATGAGTTTTAAAAATAAACAATGATGGATCATCAAATGGGAATCCTGGTCATGCTGGTATAGAAGGGGTTGGTCGTGATAGTTTTGGTGACAAAGACCTCCAAATGAATAATCTTATAGAAGCTTTGGCACTTTCGTGCATTGTTGAGCATAGTTGTGTTCTAGGCTGGCAACAGATTTATTTGTGAATCTGACTCTCATGTGGTGGTTATTTTGTTAACTAGACATCAACTTGGTGGTGTTAGCTGGCATTTAGCCTTGGTTATTAGGCAGATTGTTCAGTTGTGTGGCTCTTTGAATTTGTTGTTTTTAAGCACATTCCTAGAAAGTGGAATGGTGTTGCTGACTATTTGGCTAAATGGGCCTTTGATCAAATGCATGCTTGGAACATCGTCAATAAGGGGCAATTACCTCCCAACATGGCTCATAAGTTGGATCATTTAGTGGATAGTGACAAGGTTCTTTAATACTCTTTGATGGACAACTTCTTCTTTGTCACTCTCTTGTGATTTAATAAAATTTTACCCCTCTTTTAATTAAACTATTTTCCAAAACAAAAATCATCTCTGCATGACACTTGAGTCGTCATATGTTATGGTTCCATGAACTCTTCTATCAACACCCATACACTATTTCACTTTATCCAAAATACAATATTTCCATTTCAAAGTGCTGCAAATTTTATACCTTTATCTGTGAAGCATTTTTACGCTGACTTCAATCATTTCTTAGTTTCATACATATTATTAAAATGTTTAGTAGAATGTGTACACAACCCCCAACCTCCCAATAAAAAATTCTCTTCTCTTGTCTATATAACATAAATAAATAAGTTGATGGTAACAACAACACACATAGGATTTTAATTTTATATTTTTATTTTTAACATACTATCAAAAGCTGAATAAATGAACATTATTAAGCAAAAGACAAAAAGATGACATGTATTGAAATTGAAGAACCATTAAACAGATCATTTATCAAGACGATTTCAGAAAGACAGAAAGAAGTGACTCGGAAGACATCTTGAAATAAAGAGATAAAAGATGTTTAAAGACACAGTATTAATGATACTGAATGACAAGGATAATAATTTCCATCAGCACATAAATCAAGGTAAAGAAGATGACATATTAATGTTTTCTTTTTTGGGAATCCCTTTTCTAAGGAAAACCAACCGTTTTAGTAACAGATTAAATATCAGCAATCACATTTGAAATAAAATGCCTGAAGGGAACTATGCAATATGGCATTGTTAAGGATAGAAACCCACAACAAAATGGCAATGGTAGAGATGGGGGAGAGAGAGGTACAGGCATCAATAACCTGCCAATGTACCACAGACCTAAGAGAATACACCAAGGATCCTTAGTAGCATGCTAAAATAGCTAAACATAGAAACCATTCAATTTCTAATCTACTCAGCTATATTGTGCATAAAGACCTCAATTTATAAATACATTTTTGAGGGAATCGCACCAGTTGATTTTGACAATAATCTACTTCGATCAACAGAATTAACCACATTCAAACAGGAACTAACAGGCTGTTATCCAAGAATCTTAAAAAGCCTTCCTTCTAACAGGAATAAACATCTTATATGATTTTCAGTAAGATTCTGTCAATGTGTTAGAGTACCTATGCCAAAATATCAAATAAATTGAGTGAGAAATTCTTTAATTTTTTCAATATAAGGGGACTGGGCAGGGACAATGTGTCCTGAAGAATGTTTTACAACAACACGACGGTCAGACCTGAAAAGACAGGCTAGTTGCATGCTTGTGTCAGACATTATCTGTCTGTCAAGCCCAGCACTACCACCAAATATATGAAGGGAAGGACAATCTATGGGTAAAAAGCTTGGATTTGATATAAACTGCTGAAAATCTTCAGCAGGTGAAGGAAATCCAGAACATAATATCACAAATTTGAAGTCTATATTACCATAGATGCCTGGAGTATCATGCAATTGGGTGCAAAGAGTAGCTGTGATCGAAGCTCCTTGAGAAAATCCTAAAACTCCATCAAAAGGACCCATATCAGAAAATATGTTTTGAAGATGTGATACTGTTTCTGGCCATCCTGCTGTCTGTTGCTGGTGCTGCAAAGGATCAAATGGCGAGGTGGCTTCAATCCACTTCGTCTCCTCTGATTGACTATTATTCTGTTCAGAAAGTTCCTGTGCAGTCACTCTTGACTCAAATGTTATATTAGCAGGACAAGAAGTGACGTTGGTATTATAGCAGGTTGGTGCCACCAGCCATGCAAACTTTTTCTTACAGTTCTGTGGCAATGAAAGTTTAGTTTGTGAGTAATTAACTGAATCAGTGCTGCCCTCAAGTGTTTCATCATTATCTCTACCATTGCTTGTTTGGTTTCTGAAAGTCTGATAAATAAAAGGCACCTCATGAGGCGCATCAACAAATACAAATTCAGCAAGGTGCTTCAATTTCTTTCCAAATGATGCCAATCTTCCCTTCAAACTAGATGCGTTCTGGCGAAATCCGTGCAAGCAAAGAATCTTCAATTTTCTTGTGGATGGGCCCTTTATGACAGGTGCATCCTGAAATACAATAGAAATTATATAGGACTTTCATGGAAGAGTGCCACAATATACCCAAAAAAATGTCAGAACTAGTCCTTACATATCTCAAATTTTAATAAGATGGAGTGGTAAAAAGGATACCTTACCATCCTGCCTCCAATAAATTCATCTGGTATACATGGTTCAATACTCTGCTCCAATCCATCAGTTAATTCAACAGAGTCATGTTCCATCGTGGTAACAAACTCAACTTCTTCAGTTCTGGAACTGCCCTTTAAAAAGTTTGTGTTACTTTCTCCACAATGCTTTGACATATTAGGATCATTTTTGTGACAAAGCTCACAGAGGTAAGTTGGATTCTCCTTATTCGAAGTACTTAGTACCTGCAATTATCATGACTCCAATTAATATCGTCCATCAGCAACCATTGATGTTAACTTCAAATCAATCCAAATTGCAACTATATTGGTGTTACCTTCAAATCAATCCAAATTAATTCTTGAGATATGACAAGCATTAACATGTCAAAATTATGAGAAAAATGAGTAACTAGTTTATTCATTTACTTCAGTTATCTTAATAATGCATTCCATATAACTACAGGCAGATGCGCCAATACTTTTTTTGTCTCTGATCAATATGCTTATAAACCAACATATGCTAGGATGCCTTGTAAGAGGAGGCTTCCGGGACAGACAGCAGGAAACAGTGAGGGTAATTTCTAGGATGGAAGCTTATTTTTACCGATGACAAAGGTATCACATTTAAACATATATTTATTTATTAAATTTTCGCCCACAAAAAAATAACTTAACATGTTTTTCATGACTCGACAATTTGTAGACACCCATGATGCATGAAACTTACAAAATAAAAATAAAAATAAATGATTTGAAATGATATGATTTCATAAAAGTCATTTGGAATTGGTTCTAATTCATTTTCATCCAGATTCTGTGGCCTATACTTTTATTCATAAAAGTTGAAACATCAATAAGAATAATAAAAGCGTGATACTATTATATAGTCAATCAGATTAATATTTGTATGCAGCAAGATGACAAAATGTCATAATGTAAACAGTATACATGAAGCATCAATTCTCCTCAAGTCCTTCAAACTCATTTTCTTCCATGTAATAAATGCCAATACCTCATCATCATTACTAGCTCTGTTCTATTATGAATCATGTGGTTCATCTGGTGAGATTCAAACTAATTTTCACTGTACCTCATCCTCATCTATCTTGGCTCCTCTAGATCTATATCTCGTTGTGTTTTTTACTCTCTAACTAGGAGAGGAAAGGTAGAGAAAACAACCTCAGTAAATTAGGTCTGCCATAGGTTAGGCAAGTGAACCCATGTATCTAAGGAATTCAAGCTAAAATCTCTCACATTCTATGGTATCACTGGTACAGACCTGTAGAAAATTAATGACACGAGGAGGGACGGGAGGTGACTAATTATGGGCTGTCCATAATTTCGTAGAGAGAACTAACATAGAAAACTCAAGCATGGGAGTCAATGTCTTAAATAGGTGTCTTCCTCCATGTTAAATTTAGAACCAGAAAACAAGGATGCAATATACTGAAACTCAAAATACACACAAGAACAAATTGCACAATATTTATCCTGGGAAAGCCCTCCACTTGAGGGTGAAAAACCCAGCCACACCAAAGTTGATCCTTTATTGGATGCACAAAAATAAGCATCTACAATCCATAAAAGTCTTTATGAATCTCACACCCAAGGGCCAAAAGCAATCATGCACAGATCATGCACCAATAATGACTGTCACAGATACATCAATGATACACGCTGATATTCAACAGCCTCTCTCCCTAGAATAAGCATGACACCATTCTTTTACCATACCAGTCTTTGCTACAGATCTCTTTTTGAATCATAAACAACATATGCAGAACAGATCACACGGTGAATACACCCGGAATAATATATCGCTGAAACAATTATCAAGACTGTTACAGTATTCTAGGCACACGATTATCATCACATGATCTTCACTAAGTCTGAAGCAAAAATAATAATAAGCAGAAATAGAGATGTCTGTAGCAGACACAATAAGCGTTGTTTGCAAATACGATCCTTTCTCACGGACACAGCATACACCACACCGGCTAAACCTGCCAAGAAAAGTCTATATCGAAGGAAGAGACCAAGAGACAGAGCTTGTAGTATAAAGAGGAACCGATGGCAGCTACTCACTCTGTCGTTTTGAATTCCCACAGACTTTAGAAGGTCACAATAATCTTTGAACCTTCGGCAACACAAGAGGAATGAACAATGAATGCCGATGAGTAATAAAATCGAACACAATTTGAACATTCATCACAAACACACAATTCCTGGCTGACCATCTTCACTGACGGTGCTAGCACTTCGTAACTTTTAATAAGGACGGTGACAGTTATAAATGACAGTCGATTCACCTTCTACATAACCGAAACATCAAACACGATGATCGCTGATAGGAAGATGAGAACGGTGGCAAGTGAGCTGGCAGCAATGTCAAAAACATATGCACGAAGCAACAGCAATAACGATACACAAAAGAAACAGATAAAGATAGCGCTGAATAGCAGAGCCCGCGAAGGTAATAGCTAATAGAAGAATTAGATCAGCATATCCAAACTGAATAGGCTTCAGAACAATAGGAGATCAACAACGAAGATAACACGACCATCACAGGTACAAATGATGTCTCTTGTCGCTACAAAACATTAACACTCCCTCTTAGCAAAGGAGACATCATTTACAGATTTTCGTATCATGGAGTCTCTCAACATGACAAACACAATGGCTACACCCATATGTGTTAAAAACAAAACATTATCACAAATTCTCTCAATGTGATAGCATTATAGATTTACTCAACATGATGTTCGCCATGGCTACTCCCATGTGTGAAATAGACACAAGCTCACACCACAAAATCACTCAAAGTGATGTTGTCATGTAGTCTCTCAACATGACATCCACTATGGCTACTCCCATGAGTGGAATAAACACAAGCTCTCATCACGGAGTCACTCAACGTGATGTTGTCATGGAGTCTCTCAACATGACATCCACTATGGCTACTCCCATGAGTGGAAAGAACAAGGGCTTTAACCTCAAATTTCTCCGTCTCAGAGAAAAATGCATTACAAGGGCTTTCATCTCAAATTTCTCCATCTCTAAGAAAAATGCATTACAAGGGCTTTCACCTCAAATTTCTCTATCTCAGAGAAAAATGCATTAAGACACATAATAAGAACAATAGAAAGTTGAGATTCCCTCTTAGCAAAGACTCCCTCTCGGCAGGGGCAGCATTCTCACAGCTTTGATTATCACAATAAATTACAATGGCTCAAGTGATAGACCAAACAATGAGCTTTTGAAGCCATACTGCTTCTCAAGCTTGTTGATCCTCTGCAAGGGACTTGGCACTCTCTCTCTGCCACTCAAGCTCCCTCTGAATCTTCAAGCACTTGCATCAACCTCCTGACCTCCTCTGTAAGGTCCCCAAGTAGGACCTTCCTCAATTTGCTCTAGATCTTCCAAATGATGATTGTGTTTGAATGACCCTTACGAAATTACTTTATGTTTTCATTTCTTCTTAATAATTAATAGTAGAATGAATAGATTATCTTTACTTTGATTCCCATATATATAATGCTGAGAAGAATATGGCAATGCAATTAATTGTGTGTTTCTTGTAAATAACGATATGATAATTAAATTTGTATTAATTTTTATGCTGAAGTTTGCTACGGGTCTAGGAATGTATGATATTATGGCTGACTGTAATAAATTGCTTGTTCTGATTGGATAGTTTAAATTTGTCTTTTATGATTTCTGAATTTGTCCTCTATCTTTTGACCACTGATTGTATAATGCTCAGTGGCTGCTTTCTATGCATTGATTTTATATTATCTAATGAAAGTCCTGTTCTATGTAATCGCCGACTATATAAAGAAGCTGCTTGGATTATAATTATATCTTATTTTTAAGGAAATCTGATACATGAAAATGGATGCTGACTGTAGGTTCACTGCAGCCCTGATACCAATATTATTGGTTGTTTGCAAGATTAATATTTAACCAAAATAAAGACTATTGTTCCTGCAGCTGACGGTACTGCTGACTGTACCAAACAGCCTGTGATTGGTCTGCTTGTATCTCCTCTTCTCCTAATCCCTCAACCAATGTCTTCTTATATTGATTGTCCTCCACGAGGAGTTGCTATGAATGAGACATGTCTCATGTCCATTCACAAAGATGATCTTTCACAATTACTAATCGCACCACTTCAGCATTAATCGCAACTTTTCAAATGTTGAATGGAAGCTTAATTAATAATTATCGTATTTATGATCTGTCGGAATAGCAATAAAATATTTCCGTAATGAATTGTATCTTATCCTTTCAAAGTTTGCACCTCTTCAATCTTTGGTTAGTTACGTGGCAAATCTGACTTGTCTTCTTATGAAAACAACTTCACACTTTTTATACTATTATTCCATTGATTCATTTTATCATGTATTAGATAAGACAAGGTTTGTCTTATTCCATGTTTGTTTTATTCGTTTTGTCTTTTCTTTAGACTTTTAGAGATTATATTACATATACTTTTACGTACGTTGTTGATATGTTACTAATATTTATTGTTGGATATGTATTATATTATATATACTTCATTATCTATTATCTATTATAACATATTGTAGATTGGTATAATATATATTAAATATATTTTGTATTATAATATACAATAATTATAATATTTATATTTATATTATAATATAAAGTAATATATCAAATAAATAAATATATATATATATATATATATATATATTAAGTTCATTATTTTTATTTATTTAATTTAACAAAATTATTGTTTATCTTGTAATTATCATGTGTATATTAAATTGTATTTTATAATTTGATTTCTATAATATTATATTAGATTATAATATTAATTGTTACACTATTAATATTAATATTATATTACCATATTCACACATTTACTATATATTATATCTATTATAATATATTATATTATTAAACATATTATAATTAATAATAGATTATATAATAATATTATACTATATATAACATTTTCATTATTATATTAATAATATAATTAATTTAATAATAAGTTATATTATAATTTATTTGTTTATTTATATTATTTATTATTAAATCCTATTCTGAGAGGGGACATTACATCCTCATTCAAGATTGTAATGAGCCTGATCTGGCTCTGCTATGACTTAATAGATTTTGCAACCACAATAAATAAACCTTGCCAGACGTATCTCTTTATTTATATAATCAACTTCAAAATATAATTTTCAATCCATGAACATCATTATTTCCAGCATGTTTATTATTGAAAGCGTCTGATTCCAAATTCACACTGTAATAAGCCCAATCCGTGTCTACTGATAACTCAAATTGGTTTTTGCTCGAAGATACAATTTGTAACAAGAACTCCTTTATTTAATATATTCAGTTTCAATTTAGTGTTTCTCAGCATACACAACTATTTCTAATTGCCTATTTGATAAATTCTGGAAATGGTATTCGAGGATTTTATTCAAACATAAATGACTTTGCTATATTTTAAATCAAATACAATGGAGGTATTCGATAAAATACCATTGTCCCATGTGCGCTATAAATCCCAGCAGTAGCTAACGCCACATTAAACCTCCATGCATATGCTATGCTGCTGCCGTAGCCTTGTTGCAGATGATGGCTAACTCCACGCGGATGCTAGCTGCTGCCGCAGCTCCTTCATTTTCATCCGCAGCTGATGGCATCCTCGTTAATATCTTCCTCTCCCACGCAATGAGCAGCTTCCAGACTTTAAACCGCAGCAACAGTAAATAGCGTCACCACTGGAATCATTACTAACTCCTCTTAGCCATGGTGATGGTTGACTCCATTCGGTGGATCAACAATATCCAATTCTGTGCTAAACCCTTCAAATTGAATTTATAATTTGATGAACACACTGCAATCTTTAACAAATTTCCAAAATGATTTCGCACCCTCAACGTGCATAAATAATTTCAGAATTACTTCCTTTAGTAACAGGCAGACAGTATGGAAGAAGGATTGGTTATACTTCAGCAACCAATAAGAGATTAACTTCAGAAGAATCAGTCTTCCAGAAGCCAATTTGACCCATATACTTCAACAAGGGCACAGATCAGAACTTCTCCTGAGAGAAAACAAACAAAATATCATATAATCAATCGATGATGAATGAATGTCTTGCCTATTGCTTTTATAATTAAAAAATGTCTTCTCTCACACACTTTTCACTTGAAACACTTTTATACTTGGGCACATATTGAGTAATATAATTTATTAACTCATTTGGCTCCAAAAATGACCTTTTCATCAATATCATGAAATTATGACACGCAAGGTCCCTGTTTCTTGTGCCCAAGATTTAAAACTTTTCATCCCGATTCTGACGAGCTATAACATTAAGGTGCCCAACATATAATACCAACAATAATGGCAACCTTAGCAAATTTAATTAAATAATAATAATAATAATTCACCCGTCTTGCGAAAACAACTGAAGAAGCATCAGAATCGAATCTGTCTGCACTGGAGTGATTCTGATGATAAAAGATGATGAACGAACCTGACGGGGTGACTTACTAAAAATAGACGCTCTCTCCAAGATTCTTGGAGCCCAAACCAGAAGCCAAAAATGAAAACTGAGAGCATCATTCACTCCTCTAACTCATCTGAGCTCATCGGAACTATCCATTGACTTACTATAAATAGTAAGTTCACACCAATGACCCTCTAAACACCTCGCCAGACCACGAGGATCGCAATAATGACCTAACACCATCCATTCAATGACCCTGCTAAAAATAGGGACATTATAGTCCTCCCTCCCCAAGATTGCTTGTCCCCAAGCAATCACAGGAACAAGAAACATCACAATCCACCTGGATCCCATGGAAAACTGTAAGCCATGCCCCTGGCACAAAGTGCAGGCTCCTATAGCATCCTCTGAAAAATAGACGGAATAACTCTGTAAAAAGATCCATAACAATCACTCATCCATACTCCCATACTGAATCTATCTCTGCTTGGATCCCACGAGAAATGAATCTCAGGACCATCAAAAACCAAGATATATGGTTGACTCAGATCAGATACACACTGAACTCCCCCTGCACACCCAAGTGAAACACCAACTTTGTCAATCCTCGCGTCCCTGTCTAACTGACACTCACACCCAACCACACTGTGGATATGATAACAAGCATAGGTACCTGAGTCACTACCACCCAATCCAAACTCGACAAAACCGACCTGGGCATGAAGATACTGCAAGTGATATAAGTTGCAGTTGCTGATCCCATTTGCAAAAGATGGTACTAACCCATCCCACAATGGATGGTATGAAACTAGAGCCAACCCACCACGATGAAAAACCAAATCCTCTGCCTGTGGGTCGAAAGAAGAATGATGAGCACACCTCACAGTATAATGCCGATAGAAAGCCCCAATCTCCGTCAATGGCTCATCACTACGAAATTGGGAATCAGGAGATGGCTCCAATCTCAGACTCCGCCTAACTGCAGGCTTGATAGGATCCTGGGCAACCCTCTCAGCAAACCCAACCACAAAATCCCTGTTGGGAAGCATTGTAGCTAAGGTATCTACAATCTTCCCCACCAAACGTCGTATAGCACAAGAGCCTCTAATGAGAGTACCCTCAGATACTCGGTACGAACTCCCCTGCAAATCTACACTCTCAAGTAGATACTCCATGAATGACTCAGTGCAGTAAAAATTATACGCGGAAGTGTCAACCTGCTCCCCCACAACCCACAGCTGATCCTCCTGCAAATGTGGCACTGCCAACTATCTACTGCCACTAGCTGTATGAAATGTGGTAATAGATTCGCTTCCCACAACAGGAAGCAAATCACCGTGAGAGCTCGTCCCCACTGATGCCCTCACCTCCTCTGCACCTACTGCTCCCATAACTCGGACAAATGTGTCAGCGACATCATCACATCCCACATCTCCAACCGTAGAAGCAAACTCACCAGCAACCACCTCAATGTGCAACTGAACTGGGTCTGGGGTTGGTGTGGATCGAACATGGTCCAACTCTACGGTCACCTCCAATCGTGACTGTGACTCCTGGAAAGCCAACTGGGTACACTGCAGTGAGTCCACAGTCACCTCAAGCTCCTGGGTAAGCTCAACCACCTCCTCCTCTTTCCCTAACAATGTCTCATAACAGGT
>MU225224.1:1536375-1555092 GCA_018584345.1 Thuja plicata
TACCCCATGCAGCCTATATCATCAGAAGTGTCCATACTCACTGCATCTACATCCCCTAACAGATGCTCAACTGCTATCTCCTGACTCTGCACATATGAATCAATGTCAGGATGTGAATCAATAACTCTCGAATATGAATCGACATCTGCCGACTCAGCTATAACACCCTGATCATCAATACCACAACAATGTAGCTCCATACTCTCGCCTATCCCACCTGAGAGAGGTCCTGCCTCTCGCTCCGGAGCTACACTACGACCGCTGACATATAAATATCCAATAACAATTCCCTCCTTGAGAGAATCTGGACCATCAGAGGCAACTACTGTATCAACTGTCTCTGCACCAACTGCAACAACTCGGGAAGACTCAACCTGCTGAAGCTCAGTATTGCAGTCTACCACTGGTATTGACACGTCCACAAGTATATGTGTGGAGTGCCTATCATCAGATCCATGAGTAGGTGCCATACATACTGGTACATCTCCATCTCGGACACCTGTCGGGGAAAACTCAAGCCCCCTACCCTGTGATCTCGATGCCGGCCTACTGAAGGCAAAAACCATATATCTTGTTGCCCTATCTACTGTCTCTGGACCCGACCGTCTTTCTGCCATCCTCTGTTGATGAAGCCTAAGTCTCTCCATACTCTCCATTAATGTATTTATTTTATTACTATTTCCCGCACTGTTGTGCCAGCTCTTGGAGCTAAGCCGCCTATATCTATCCATAGCTCAAAATATGTGAGAGAGATGATCACTCTTAAATATAATAAGCAGATCTACATAAATAATAAATTTCCTACACCACAAGGTGGCAGGAAACTGCTCTGATACCACTGTAATGAGCCTGATCATGCTCTGCTATGACAATAGATTTTGCAACCACAATAAATAAACCTTGCCAGACATATCTCTTTATTTATATAATCAACTTCAAAATATACTTTTCAATCCATGAACATCATTATTTCCAGCATGTTTATTATTGAAAGCGTCTGATTCCAGATTCACACTGTAATAAGCCCAATCCGCGTCTACTGATAACTCAAATTGGTTTTTGCTTCGAAGATACAATTTGTAACAAGAACTCCTTTATTTAATATATTCAGTTTCAATTTAGTGTTTCTCAGCATACACAACAATTTCTAATTGCCTATTTAATAAATTCTGGAAATGGTATTCGAGGATTTTATTCAAACATAAATGACTTTGCTATATTTTAAATCAAATACAATGGAGGTATTTGATAAAATACCATTTTGTCCCATGTGCGCTATAAATCCCAGCAGTAGCTAACACCACATTAAACCTCCATGCGTATGCTATGTTGCAGTCGCAGCTCCTTTGCAGATGATGGCTAACTCCACATAGATGCTAGCTGCTGCCGCAGCTCCTTCATTTTCATCCGCAGCTGATGGCATCCTCGTTAATATCTTCCTCTCCCATGCGATGAGCAGCTTCTAGACTTTAAACCGCAGCAACAGTAAATAGCGTCACCACTGGAATCATTACTAACTCCTCTCAGCCATGGTGATGGTTAACTCCATTCGCTGGATCAACAATATCCAATTCAGTGCTAAACCCTTCAAATCGAATTTATAATTCGATGAACACACTCTGCAATCTTTAACAGATTTCCAGAATGATTTCGCACCCTCAGTGTGCATAAATAATTTCAGAATTACTTCTTCCTCTAGTAACAGGCAAACAGTATGGAAGAAGGATTGGTTATACTTCAGCAACTAATAAAAGATTAACTTCAGAAGAATCAGTCTTCCAGAAGCCAATTTGACCCATATACCTCAGCAAGGGCACAGATCAGAACTTCTCAGAGAAAACAAACAAAATATCATAAAATCAATAGATGATGAATGAATGCCTTGCCTATTGCTTTTATAATTACAAAATGTCTTCTCTCATACACTTTTCACTTGAAGCACTTTTATACTTAGGCACATATTGAGTAATATAATTTATTAACTCATTTGGCTTCAAAAATGACCTTTTCATCAATATCATGAAATTATGACATGCAAGGTCCCTGTTTCTTGTGCCCAAGATTTAAAACTTTTCATCCCGGTTCCGACAAGCTATAACACTAAGGTGCCCAACATATAATACCAAGAATAATGACAACCTTAGCAAATTTAATTAAATAATAATAATAATTCACCCGTCTTGCGAAAACAACTGAAGAAGCATCAGAATCGAAATTTGTCTGCATTGGAGTGATTCTGATGATAAAAGATGATGAACGAACCTGACGGGGTGACTTACTAAAAATAGACGCTCTCTCCAAGATTCTTGGAGCCCAAACCGGAAGCCATAAATGAAAACTGAGAGCATCATTCACTCCTCTATCTCATCTGAGCTTATCAGAACTATCCATTGACTTACTATAAATAGTAAGTTCACACCAATGACACTCTAAACACCTTGCCATTCAATTACCCTGCTACAAATGGGGACATTACAAAGATTGCCTGCAATGCTTGCCTTAGAGGAATAGAAGTCAACACACACCTTCGTAACTTCTGATGTGCTAAAGTCTAGGACTGTCCTCCTAGATCTCATCCCAGATTAACCTATACTGAAAGTTTGAGGAGCTACCAATGTCAAATCCAGATTGACTGTGCAATTCTGTTCTCTGTAGCTGAAGGAGTTTTACTAAGGATTTTAGCACTTGGCTTTGCAACACTGCAACCCACTTAGCTGAAAATCCACTTCTTAAAAGAACTCCCTCTTGTTCCCTGCCTCAGAAATTGCACAGAAGTGCTCTGGAAGTGAATTCTCCTCTAAATGTCATTCCTCCTTTAGAAGTTGTTGATTGCAATGATAGATTCTTCGTTGATTAATGTCTTCATCTTTCTTGATTTCCTTGGTGATGCAAACTTTCCATCCATGACCCAACCTTGTTATATGTCATCTACTTAGACTCATGATTGCAAGCTAAGTCTTCATGTATGATCAATTCTTCAGCTGGATGTTTAAACTCTTCCTCTTATGCGATTTCAAATAATCAATCCATCATCTTTTTGCTCCTTGACTCATCCTACAACCAAGAGAGATTAATAATAATTCATAGAATCAAACTACTATGAAGACAAATATACAGACCAATGCTAAAAGAATCCATGAATTACTATTCTAAAGTAAGAAATTGACGCAAGCAGGGTTGATAATGGGGCCAAGGGCTCTCCCAACTACCAACCAGCTTGCACACACAATGCGGAAGCCACAACACAGTGAGAGAAGAAACATCAGAGATCCTTTTCATTAATTGATCAAACTTATTACATGTCAGGCTGTAAGGCCTTCTCGGTTTTGGCCATATACATTCAATGAATTACAAATTGATCTTCATACATGCGAGGTCACACACCTGCCTTACAATATCTCAACAAATAATCTTCTATTACAATCTGATATCCAAATCCTATTCTAAAACTCCTCCCCAAAATTAAGAACATAGAAACAATTATATACAAGAGTCCACCAAGAGAGGTTGGCGCTCAAATCCATAAGAGAGACCAGATTGAGGTCCACACAGATCTCAATGAGAGACCCCAAATCAATTAAGCCACAGAAATTAAATGAAGAAGTCGGCCACCGGGTCCAACTCCAAAATAAACATCTCAAGCAAAGGTTGACCGAGTAACAGAGTGACTCGGGCAAAGAACACCCCGAGCAACAGGAAACAAACCCGAACGTCAGAAGAGAAACCCAAGCAACAGGAAACAATCAAGCATGCCCGAGCAACAGAAACAAGCATGCCCGAACGACAGAACCCGAGCAACAGAAACCAACTCAGAACGAGCATAACCGAGCGACAGATCTGAGCAACAAAGTACTTCCCGAGAAGCCTCCAAACAAACTAAAGCACAAAACAAACATCTTTTTGGTTGAGTAGGATTGCCAAGGACCCAAGATGCTCCTGCATCAGACAGCTGGGGTACAAGAAATGATTCCCCAAATCATGTATCAGGCCCAACCTGAAATGAATCTAACTTAGATTGAGAAATCCAAGATGAGTCCTCAATCGGTCTGTCCTTCCACTTTACCAGATACTCCATGTATTCCTTTCTTCTTGTACTTCTGCCAACTCTCTATTTCAAAATCTTCTCAACTTCCTCTATCTGCTTCTTAGGATAATCACTTGGTACTGTCACTTCTTCATTAGGTTCATGATATTCATATAAGTCTGAAATATTGAATATAGGTGATATATCCATGTCATCAGGTAATTCAACTTCATAAGCATTTCCACTGTCAAATCTTCTCAGTATTCTGCAAGGACCAAATTTCTTCATCTTCAATTTACCATATGTTCCAATAAGAAATCTTCTTTTCTTTAAATGAACAATCACTGCATCACCAACTTCAAATGTGTTATGTCTTCTTGATCTGTCTGCACTATCCTTGTATTTCTGATTACTTTTCTCCAGCTTTTGTTTTACATCTTCATGCAATGTTTTCATGAACTCAACAAATTCCTCTGCTTCAGCACTTCTTTTCTCTTCTCCAACAATATCTCTCAAGTCTGATATACCTCTCGGTTGTCTGCCATGAACAATCTCAAAAGGTGTCTTTCCAGTACTTCTATTTACTGAACTGTTGTATGCAAACTCTGCTTGTGCCAACATTAAATCCCAATTGCTTGGTGTCTCCAACTAGGCATCTCAACAAGTTACCCAAACTTCGGTTTACAGCCTCTGTTTGTCCATCAATCTATGGGTGAAATGTAGAACTAAACTTTAACTCAGTATGCAACTTCTTCCAAAGTGTTCTCCAAAAATAGCTAAAAATTTACTGTCTCGGTTAGAGATGATACTCCTCGGTAATCCATGCAATCTAACAATCTCCTTAAAGAAAAGATCTGCTATATGTACTACATATGATGTTTTCTTACATGGTATGGAATGTGTCATCTTAGAAAATCTATCCACAACAATAAATATAGAATCATTACCTCTTGATGTCCTAGGTAAGCCGAGAACAAAATCCATGTTGATATCACTCCAAGGTTTCTCAGGAACAGTAATTGGTGTATACAAACCAGTATTTTGACATACTCCTTTTGCAACTTGACAAACTCCACAATTCTTTACAAATTTTTGAACATCTTTATACAACTGAGGCCAAAAATACCTTTCCTTAAGCAAACTCAATGTTTTATCAATACCGAAATGTCCAGCCAATCCACTACTATGTTTCTCCTTAATCAAATTAGTTCTCATTGAACCTCTTGGTATGCACAACTGAATACCTTTGAACAACATATCTTCCTGAATGAAATAGTCTTCATACTTGATTGATTTGAATTAGGTGCTCTGCACACTCTCCACTGCTCAGAAAAATCAGGATCACTTTCATACAAATTCTTCATGTCATCAAAACCAAGAACTCCAATTCTCATTTCAATCAACAAAGATCTTCTACTCAATGCATCAGCAACTCGGTTAGATACTCCACTCTTATGTTTAATCACAAATGTGAAACTCTGTAAATACTCTACCCATTTCATATGTCTCTGATTCAACTTATTCTGACTACCCAGATATTGTAAAGCCTTATGATCAGTATACAACACATTCATTTAGCATCAAATAATGTCTCCATTTCTTCATAGCTTGAACAATAGCATAGAACTCTTGATCATAGATAGAATATTTCCTCTTAGCATCATTCAACTTTTCACTAAAGAAAGCAACAAGTTTACCTTCTTGAGTCAACACAGCTCCAATTGCACTTCCACTTGCATCACATTCAACTTGAAATACCTTATTGAAATCTGGTAATGCTAACACGGCAACCTTAAACTTCAAAGTCTCAAAACTCTTATCAGCTCCATGTGTCCATTTGAATTCTCTTTTGTCTCCTCTCATTGTATCAATCATAGCATTACAAATAGAACTGAAATTTCTGATAAACTTTCTGTAAAAACTTGCCAATCCATGAAATGATCTTACCTCAGTGACATTCTCAGATGTAGGCCAACTAAGTATAGCTTCAACCTTCTCAGGATCCATCTTCAAACCATCAGCTGAAATCACAAAACCCAAATACACAAGCTCTTCTTTCATGAAGGAACACTTTTTCAGATTTATCAGTAACTTTTTCTCCTTCAATCTCTGTAACACTTGCCTTATATGCATCAAATGCTCTTCTCTAGTCTTACTGAATATCAAAATATCATCCAAGTATACAATCACACACTTATTCAAGAATTTCTTCAAAACTTCATTCATTAACCTCATAATAGTACTCGGTGCATTAGTTAAACCAAAAGGCATAACCAACCACTCATACAAACCTTCCTTTGTCTTGAAAGCAGTCTTCCATTCATCACCTTCTCTGATTCTGATTTGATAATATCCACTCTTCAAATCAATTTTGGTAAAATATCTTGCTCCACTCAAACAATCCATTATGTCATCCATTCTCGATATAGGAAACCTATATGTCATTGTGATCTTATTAATTCCTCTGGAATCAGAACACATTCTCCATTCTCCATTCTTCTTAGGTGCCAATACAACAAGTACTGCACATGGACTCAAACTTTCTCGGATCAAACCTTTGTTCAACAATTCATGAACTTGTCGATTAAGCTCTTCATTCTCGGTCGGTGTTAACCTATGTGGTGCTTTGTTTGGTAAACTAGCTCTAGGAATCAAATCCGTACAATGACTGATATCTCCCATTGGTGGTAAACCATAAGGTACATTATCTGATATTATCTCCTTGTACTCAGTAACTTCTTAACTTCTGCAGGAATGTCATCTTCTATATGCTTACTCGGTTTGTTAGGAATCAAAGCATAACAGATATCATTTCTTTTTAAATCCTTAACAAATTGTCTACCTTCCATCAAACAAACTTTCACAGATATACAAATCTCACCAACAGATTCTTCAACCAAAGGTAACAAAACTTGTTTCTTGCAGTCAACCCAAATAGAATATCTATTCAATCTTCCATCATGTATATCATGTCTATCATATTGCCAAGGTCTACCCAACAAGATGTGACAACAATCCATAGGCATAATATCACACAACACCTTATCATAGTATTTTCCAATTTTCAGATTCACAAAACATTGTTCACTCACCATTAATGTATGCTCGTCCTTGATCCATGAGATTTGATAGGGATTCGGATGCTTCATCCTCTCCAACTACAACTTTGTGACCATTGCCTCAAATGCTAGATTATCCGAGCTTCCATTATCCACAATTACCTTCCAAGCTTTATCTGCAACTCTACATTTGGTCTTGAACAAACTTTTCCTGACAGGACCATGCTTATCTTTTTCACTCCATAGTATCCTTTGGATCATGAGATTTCATTCCTTCTCTACATCATTCGGTGACTCCTCTTGCACCAAAGCATTTCTGCTACTACTGCCTTTCTTGCTTGCACGTGTACACTCAAAGGATTTATGTCCTTCCTCTCCACAATTGTAACAAGTTACTTGGAACCCTCTTCTTCTATAACCACCTCGGGAGTAATTGCCTCTTCCTCGATATGAACTTCCACCTTTCTATTCAGTCTTTCCTTTGTCCTGAGATGTGTCTGAAATTGTCTTGTCTGGTTCAGATCTATTGTTTTCACCATGAGATCTACCTCTTCCTCTAGGGAATCTACCACCTCTACCTCTTTGTCTTTACTCATCTTCTGTTCAACTTTTCCTTAGCTTTTAGAGCAAACTGATATGCCTCCTCAATGCTTTCCATCTTGACCAAACTGATCTCATCTTGTATGGAACTTCTTAATCCATTCAGATATCTTGCTACTCTTTCCACCTCATCTTCAACATGTCCAGAGCTGATGTCCAATCTGTAGAATTCCTCAATATAGTCTTTTACTGATCTATCTTTCTGCTTCAAACTTTGCATTCTCCTAATCAGGATAATCTAATAATCACAAGGTAGAAACTTGCTTTTCAATTTGTTTACCATCTTGTCCCATACCATGATTTTGTCTTTACCTTTCTTCTTTCGATCCAATTACATATGTTTCCACCATAAGGATGCGTGACCTTTCAACTTTGTACTTGCAATCTTCACCTTCTTATCCTCTGATACATTCTCATATTCAAAATACTTTTCTATCTCAATTATCCAGTCAATCAATTCATCAAAATCCTATTTTCCACTATACTCAGGAGGATTAAACTAAGGTGTGGACTTCAAACTTGTCAATGCTCTCAGGAATCGCTCTTCTTCCTGGTCCATCACAGGTGCAGGTACAACTTCACCTTGAACCTCTTCCAATTCATCATCACTAACATCCTCAAGATATCTTCATCTGCGTTGGGCTGTCTCAACAGCTTTCAATCTAGTAGCCATCTGTCTAAGCATATCAGCTAGACCTGGATCTACATTTCCTCTCCCACAAACCATCTTGAATCCCTCTGCAATTGTAGGTCAGATCGCAATCTGCTACCCCACAACAATACCAACTAGGGTTAGGGTTTACAAGAAGGAACTTAGATCTCACCAATGCTCTGATACCACTTGACGCAAGGCAGGGTTGATAATGGAGCCAAGGGCTCTCCCAACTACCAACCAGCTTGCAGACACAATGCGGAAGCCACAAAAACACAGTCAGAGAAGAAACAACAGAGATCCTTTTCATTGATCAAACTTATTACATGTCGGGCTGTAAGGCCTTCCTGGTTTCGGCCATATACATTCAGTGAATTACAAATTGATCTTCATACATGCAAGGTCACAAACCTGCCTTACAATATCTCAACAGACAATCTTCTATTACAATCTGATATCCAAATCCTATTCTAAAACTCCTCCCCAAAACTAAGAACATAAAAACAATTATATACAAGAGTCCACCAAGAGAGGTCAACGCTCAAATCCATAAGGGAGACCCAGATTTAGGTCCACACAGATCCCAATGAGAGACCCCAAATCAATTAAGCCACGGAAATTAAATGAAGAAGTCGGCCACCAGGTCCAACTCCAAAATAAACATCTCGGGCAAAGGTTGACCAAGCAACAGAGTGACTCGGGCAAAGAACACCCCGAGCAACAGGAAACAATCAAGCATACCCGAGCAACAGGAAACAATCAAGCATACCCGAGAAACAGAACCCTCTTCTGCTATAACCACCTCGGGAGTAATTGCCTCTTCCTTGGTATGAACTTCCACCTTTCTATTCAGTCTTTCCTTTGTCCTGAGATGTGTCTGAAATTGACTTGTCTAGTTCAGATCTATTGTTTTCACCATGACATCTACCTCTTCCTCTAGGGAATCTACCACCTCTACCTCTTTGTCTTTGCCCATATCTTCTATTCAACTTTTCCTCAGCTTTTAGAGCAAACTAATATGCCTCCTCAATGCTTTCCATCTTGACCAAACTGATCTCATCTTGTATGGAACTTCTTAATCCATTCAAATATCTTGCTACTCTTTCCACCTCATCTTCAACATGTCCAGATCTGATATCCAATCTGTAGAATTCCTCAGTATAGTCTTTTACTGATCTATCTTTCTGCTTCAAACTTTGCATTCTCCTAATTAGGATAATCTAATAATCACAAGGTAGAAACTTGCCTTTCAATTTGTTTAGCATCTTGTCCCATACCTTGATTTTGTCTTTACCTTTCTTCTTTCGATCCAATTGCATATGTTTCCACCATAAGGATGCATGACCTTTCAACTTTGTACTTGCAATCTTCACCTTCTTATCCTTTGATACATTCTCATATTCAAAATACTTTTCCATCTTAGTTATCAAGTCAATCAATTCATCAGAATCCTATTTTCCACTATACTCAGGAGGATTAAACTAAGGTGTGGACTTCAAACTTGTCAATGCTCTTAGGAATCGCTCTTCTTCCTGGTCCATCACAGGTGCAGGTGCAGCTTCACCTTGAACCTCTTCCAATTCATCATCACTAAAATCCTCAAGATGTCTTCATCTGCGTTGGGCTGTCTCAACACCTTCCAATCTAGTAGCCATCTGTCTAAGCATAGCAGCTAGACCTGGATTTGCATTTCCTCTCCCACAAACCATCTTGAATCCCTTTACAATTGTAGGTCAAATCAATCTGCTACACCACAACAATACCAACTAGGGTTAGGGTTTACAAGAAGGAACTTAGATCTCACCAATGCTTTGATACCACCTGACGCAAGGCAAGACTGATAATGGGGCCAAGGGCTCTCCCAACTACCAACCAGCTTGCAGACACAATGCGGAAGCCACAACAACACAGTGAGAGAAGAAATAGCAGAGATCCTTTTCATTAATTAATCAAACTTATTACATGTCGGGCTGTAAGGCCTTCCTAGTTTCGGCCATATACATTCAGTGAATTACAAATTGATCTTCATACATGCGAGGTCACAAACCTGCCTTACAATATCTCAACAGACAATCTTCTATTACAATCTGATATCCAAATCCTATTCTAAAACTCCTACCCAAAACTAAGAACATAGAAACAATTATATACAAGAGTCCACCAAGAGAGGTCGGCGCTCAAATCCATAAGGGAGACCCAGATTTAGGTCCACACAAATCCCAATGAGAGACCCCAAATCAATTAAGCCACGAAAATTAAATGAAGAAGTCGACCACTAGGTCCAACTCCAAAATAAACATCTCGGGCAAAGGTTGACCGAGCAACAGAGTGACTCGGGCAAAGAACACCCCGAGCAACAGGAAACAATCAAGCATGCCCGAGCAACAGAACCCTCTTCTGCCATAACCACCTCGGGAGTAATTGCCTCTTCCTCGGTATGAACTTCCACCTTTCTATTCAGTCTTTCCTTTGTCCTGAGATGTGTCTGAAATTGACTTGTCTGGTTCAGATCTATTGTTTTCACCATGAGATCTACCTCTTCCTCTAGGGAATCTACCACCTCTACCTCTTTGTCTTTGCTCATATCTTTTGTTCAACTTTTCTTCAGCTTTTAGAGCAAACTAATATGCCTCCTCAATGCTTTCCATCTTGACCAAACTGATCTCATCTTGTATGGAACTTCTTAATCCATTCAGATATCTTGCTACTTTTTCCACCTCATCTTCAACATGTCCAGATCTGATGTCCAATCTGTAGAATTCCTCAGTATAGTCTTCTACTGATCTATCTTTCTGCTTCAAACTTTGCATTCTCCTAATCAAGATAGTCTAATAATCACAAGGTAGAAACTTGCCTTTCAATTTGTTTACCATCTTGTCCCATACCTTGATTTTGTCTTTACCTTTCTTCTTTCAATCCAATTGCATATGTTTCCACCATAAGGATGCATGACCTTTCAACTTTGTACTTGCAATCTTCACCTTCTTATCCTCTGATACATTCTCATATTCAAAATACTTTTCCATCTCAGTTATCCAGTCAATCAATTCATCAGAATCCTATTTTCCACTATACTCAGGAGGATTAAACTAAGGTGTGGACTTCAAACTTGTCAATGCTCTCAGGAATCGCTCTTCTTTCTGGTCCATCACAGGTGCAAGTGCAACTTCACCTTGAACCTCTTCCAATTCATCATCACTGACATCTTCAAGATATCTTCATCTGCGTTGGGCTGTCTCAACAGCTTCCAATCTAACAGCCATCTGTCTAAGCATATCAGCTAGACCTGGATCTGCATTTCCTCTCCCACGAACCATCTTGAATCCCTCTGCAATTGTAGGTCAAATCGTAATCTACTACCCCACAACAATACCAACTAGGGTTAGGGTTTACAAGAAGGAACTTAGATCTCACCAATGCTCTTATACCACCTGACGCAAGGCAGGGTTGATAATGGGGCCAAGGGCTCTCCCAACTTCCAACTAGCTTGTGGACACAATGCGGAAGCCGCAACAACACAATGAGAGAAGAAACAATAAAGATCATTTTCATTAATTGATCAAACTTATTACATGTCGGGCTGTAAGGCCTTCCCGGTTTCGGCCATATACATTCAGTGAATTACAATCTTCTATTACAATCTGATATCCAAATCCTATTCTAAAACTCCTCCCCAAAACTAAGAACATAGAAACAATTATGTACAAGAGTCCACCAAGAGAAGTCTGCGCTCAAATCCATAAGGAAGACCCAGATTTAGGTCCATACAAATCCCAATGAGAGACCCCAAATCAATTAAGCCACGAAAATTAAATGAAGAAGTCGGCCACCAGGTCCAACTCCAAAATAAACATCTCCGGCAAAGGTTGACCGAGCAATAGAGTGACTCGGGCAAAGAACACCTCGAGCAACAGGAAACAATCAAGCATGCCCGAGCAACAGAAACAAGCATGCCCAAGCGACTGAACCCAAGCAACAGAAACCAACTCGGAACAAGCATAACCGAGCGACAAACCCGAGCAACAAAGTACTTCCCGAGCAGCATCCAAACAAACTAAAGCACAAAACAAACATCTTTTTGGTTGAGCAGGATTGCCAAGGACCCAAGATGCTCCTACATCAGAAATACATAAAAGATTCAACCATTATTCAAGAGTATGAAGTATTTATCTCTTTATAGGCATTAGCTTCCCCTTGTAACAAAAATAAGTCCCATGCTCCTACAAGATTTTAAGACTTGTCCAACACCTCCAATGAACACAAATAAGTCTGCAACTAAAAAAAAGAAACTGTCATAGCAGACTGTGCACCTCAAACAACACAACCGAGTCTCTAAGCTTCACACAATGCCCTCAAAACTCACCCAAATGGTTCAAGTCAAAACAAATGACTACTGAAGATTTAACAACAATCTGAAATTCCTAGAAAAATGAGACCAGATTTCCAAACAAATCTTTGTATTGAGCTCGTCACTAATCAAACCAGAGACCACCAAAAAAAATTCTTTCAATCTTCTCCAAGAACATTGATCCACAGAAATGATATAGCTTTATAGCTTTCCTTTACACTGAGGACTTGAGAATCGACAAAAAATAGACAACTAGCTTGCTGATCACTTTAGAATACCTTTAATTTCAGAATTTCCTTTGCTCGGAAATGTTAAAATGATATGCCAGAAGAATGTACTAGAAAAACTTTATTAGAATCAGGCCTTATGTTGGAAGCCCTAAAACTTCCTTAAATCCACAAATTCAAAACTTAACACAAGATTATAATACGACATCTAAAATTCAGAAGAGTAATCCTTTGGAATAAAAATCCCTCTGAATTGTCACAAGATTCTTTATGAGGTGAGGCCTCTTCAACATTTGCAGCAGCAGCTTGATGTTTTGGTCTTGATAAACAATCTCTAGCAAAATGTCCATACTTGTCACATCTAAAACATTGAATTTTGGAGAGATCCTTCTTCAGTTCAAGAGCTGAATCGGAATCCTTATCTCTATTTCTCTTAAAATTTCCTTTTCTCCATTCACTTCCTTTCCTTTTAGATGTAAGGCAGCAAGAACATAATCTTCATTGTGAGATTTTCGCCCATTTCCTCTTGCCTCCAATCTGCATTCCTCTTGAATACAATCAGCTCTCAAACGATCAATCTTGGGTAGATCATCTCTTCCACTAATCCCTTGAATGAAAGATTCCCAAGAGTGAGGAAGGTCATTCATGGCCAACATAACCAGGTTTGTCCTCAATAGAATCTCCAATAGCATTTAGTTGATCCTTAAATTTTGTAATCTTCATGAAGAAAGATACAATAGATTCTCCTCTAGCCATTTTAATATGTAGGAGTTGACGTCTCAAGGCTAGAGCTTTGTTAGTGTTGTTGAATTCATACAAACTTAAGACCCTCAAACATCGCTTTAGCTGAATTCAACTTTGATATGATAGGTACTAGATGATCTTTAACAGAAGTAATCAATATCTTTCTTGCCATGATATTGTTCTTCCTCCATTGAGCTTTCTCAGTGTCATCTGAAGGTTCAATTACATCAGCCTTCACGTAGTTGAGAAGATCATTTTCTTCAAGAGCAATGAGGACTCTCAATTTCCATGAAGTTGGATGCACCATCCAACTTGTCTTCAACTTTGAGTCCATTTATCATTATTGGAAGCTGAAACAAGCAAACTAGAAGAAGAGAAAAGAATAATCCGAAGCTTAAAAATTCTGGTTCTGGATTGTTCCCTTAGACCCGCTTTGATACCATGTTAAATTTAGAACCAAAAAACAAGGATGCAATATACTGAAACTCTAAATACACACAAGAACAAATTGCACAACAATATTTATCCTAGGAAAACCCTCCACTTGAGGGTGAAAAACCCAGCCTCACCAAAGTTGATCCTTTACTGGATGCACAAAATTAAGCATCTTCAATCCATACAAGTCTTTATGTATCTCACAGATACTTAGGAGAAAAATGAATAATACACCCAAAAGTAATCATGCACAGATCATGCACCCATAATGACTATCATAGATACATCAACGATACACGCTGATATTCAACAGCCTCTCTCCCTGGAATAAGCACGACACCATTCTTTTACCCTACCAGCCTTTGCTACAGACCTCCTTTTGAATCACAAACAACATATGCAGAACAGATCACACGGTGAATACACCTAGAATAATATATCGCTGAAACAATTATCAAGACTATTACAGTATTCTAGGCACACAATTATCATCACGTGATCTTCACTAAGTCTGAAGCAAAAATAACAATAAGCAGAAATAGAGATGTCTGTAGAAGACACAATAAGCATTGTTTGCAGATACAATCCTTTCTCACGGACACAGCATACACCACACCGGGTAAACCTGCCAAGAAAAGTCTATATCAAAGGAAGAGACCAAGAGACAGAGCACGTAGTATAAAGAGGAACCGACAGCAGTTACTCACTTTGCCATTTTGAATTCCCACAAACTTTAGAAGCCACGCAGTCACCATAATCTTTGAACCTTAAGCAATACAAGAGGAATGAACAATGAATGTCGATGAGTAATAAACTCGAACACAATTTGAATGTTCATCACAAACACAATTCCTGGCTGACCATCTTGACTGACAACGCTAGCACTTTGTAACTTTTAATAAGGACAGTGACAGTTATAAATGAGAGTCAATTCACTTTCTACATAACCGAAACATCAAACACGATGATTGCTGATAGGAAGATGAGCACGGTGGCAAGTGAGCTGGCAGCCACGTCAAAAACATATGCACGAAGCAACAACAATAACGATACACAATAGAAACAAATAAAGATAGCGCTGAATAGCAGAGCCCACGAAGGTAATAGCTAATAGAAGAATTAGATCAGCATATCCAAACTGAATAGGCTTGAGAACAATAGGACATCAACAACGAAGATAACACGACCATCACGGGTACAAATGATGTCTTTTATCGCTACAAAACATTAACAGTCCAGAGAAGAACTCAAATGTTTTTGGTGATTGAAAGCATTAAGGAGCTCAAGCCACATCAATGCAAAACTCAAATGTTTCTTGAATTTAAGGATAGATATAATCTCTATGCATAGAAGAGAGGACAACATAAATTTACAGTCATTATTGTACCAACCGTTCATAGGGAAAACACCAAGAGAGAATGGGAAATAGAATTGTGATACATATGGGGAAGGGTGATTTTCCCAGTTCATATTTTTCATCTCCCATCAGCTTCTTCTTCTCAATCATTTTTTTGCTTACATTCTTTGTTTGGTTTCCCAGCCAATGATACGAAGCCAAATCAATGACAAACTTCTCTTGCCACCCCACCAACTGAATCCAAAGATTAAGCAAATTCAATGCAATATGAAATAAACATGAATTCAAGTTTCAATGTAATGATGTCCCCTGCTAGGAGGTTGCCAATTTCCAATGATTAACATACATCACTATGCATTTAAATCAGATTAAACTAAGAAACATTTAAGGATTCATAATACATTTGACAGTTACAAACTTAAGCCCTGCTTCCTTACTTCTCTACAAATCATCAACCCTGAGGAGGATGGGGAATTACTAGTCACAGGGCGCTTGGAAACCAATCTACAAGTAGGCTCCCTCAAGGCTTCAGGACCCCATCCATATCCCATCTTGGGATTCACCTATCTTGTGAGGATTTACTCCGCCTCTTCCTACACAACACCAACCTATCCTCTTAAGGGGTAATACTTAAGGAGTGGGCTAGGAGTGTAGTAACTTCAAATGGATTATGAATAATTATGTAATCAATTATGATTAAGCCAATTATTATATAAACATGAATTACCAATTTAAATCTCGCTATTTCAAACTGATGTTCAACAATGTCTGCAATAATCTGCCAGCTAAGAAATTCGATCTGTCAATTAAGAGATTCGGACTTGAAGGAATTCTGATTTCTAATCCCTTCAATTAGTATCAGTTATAAATAATAATTCTAATCCTTTTGATTTGATAATTTGATGTTAGTGAATGATGATTGAATGAATGTGGAATTCAAAAATTGAGTGATGATTGAGTGTTGGTTTGATGTATTGGTGAGTGATTATAGATAAATGATCCTTCAATGCTAGGAATGATTTCTCCTTTATACATTATTGCTGGAATGGTCACCACCTTTCATAAGGATTGAGTCACCACTTTCCATTGTGGCCTTTAAGAATAATATATTATTCCCCAACTTTATCTCCCTTGGATGCCATCCTCAAATTAAATCTTCTCCTCTTTATATCTTTCAAGGCGAGGAAGAGTCACATCTCTTCAACATATCTGTCCCTTGCAATGGTCACACCCTTTCACAATTACCACGCTTCGAAAGGGTCACTGTAAATGCAACTGAACCAAAACAGATCTAGATATAAATGAAAATTAATTTAATTATCAAATGGAAGTAATATACCTTTGATTAATCTGACTGGGAGATATCTCTGTTGTGAGAAGAATCAGCAAATGAACAGTACTTATAAATTTCGGTGTATCCATTCTGTTCTTAACCACCCGTATATATACGCAGAGATTTGGAGTTTGAGAAGTCACGTATATGATAGACGTGACTCCTCAAGGAGTCATGTCTATCGTATACATGGCTCCTCTTTCAACTTATCGTAATACGGTGGAAAACCGATAATAATTGGTATTAATAAACAACGCCACACATAATGTATGAAACATTAAGTCGATACTTACCAATCGACGGTTTTAGTCAATATTTCATGAATCGACAGTTTAGTCGATATTAAACATCCGATCAATGATAATTATTATCATAATTATTATATAACAATAATAATAATAATGATAATCATTATCATTATTATATTAAAGCAATAATAATGTTTATAATAAGAATATATAATAAATATTAATATATTATTAATAATTATTATTATTGATATATATATAAATATATATCTCATGATTTATCTATTATTGCAAACTGAATATTTATCTGATCGATGCTACAATTATTAACACTCCCTCTTAGCTAGGGAAGATAAATTTATTTATATATATCACATTTCTTATAAAAGATTCACATAACTTGTGAAATTAAGTCTCACATATCTTGTGAAGACAATCATCACATAACACGTGATGAGGAATATCACATAACTCGTGATAGTAAGTCTCACATATCTCGTGAAGGCAATCATCACAGAACAAGTGATGAGGAATATCACATAACTCATGATAAGAAATCTCACATATCTCGTGAAGACAAACATCACATAACACGTGATGAGAAATATCACATAACTTGTGATAAGAAGTCTCACATATCTCATGAAGACAAACACCACATAACACATGATGATAAATATCACATAACTCGTGATAAGAAGTCTCACATATCTCGTGAAGACAAACATCACATAACATGTGATGATAAGTATTACATAACTCGTAATACTCAAAGGATGATATGCTTGAGAATATCACATTCTCCTTATACATCCAGGCTATGGTATGTGCACTAAAATTACGTCACATAATGTCTACCATAATAGATCATGATATCAAGCCAGCATGATATCAATATTATAAAATCATCATCTTATAATATTCAATATACAAGTGTTCATTTCCAAAAGATCGTCACCTTTCAGATATGAATACAGGGGGTAGAGCCCATAAGGTCATATATCAACACATATGACAAAAGAAGTTTACACATAAAACATCTTATATTATATATATATCAGTAAAGATTACAATGTAAATTATAATTTAATCATACCAAGACTTTTCCTGAAGTGTTCAACTTTCACTCTGGCAAGTGGCTTGGTTAGTATATCTGCTGTCTGATCTCCTGTACTAATATATTCCAACTGAATCACATTCCTATCCACCATGTCTTTTACATAATGATAAGGAATCTCTATATGCTTGGATCTATCGTGAAATACTGGATTCACAGATAGTTTTATACAACTTTGATTATCACAATGGATGATTGTCGGTTTCAAAGGATTACTGAATAACCCCACAAGCAGTTTCCTGAGCCATACTGCTTCACTTGCCGCCATAGAAGCTGCAATGTATTCGGCCTCTGTAGAACTTTGAGCCACTGAGGACTGTTTCCTACACATCCAAGATGTCATTGCGGATCCTAAACTGAAGCAGCAACCTGAGGTGCTCTTTCTATCAGTTACACTTCCAGCCCAATCAGAATCTATGAATCCATGTAGATTCAAATCAACTTTATCATATTTGAGTCCATAATTTGGAGTACCTTGCAAGTATCTCAAAATGTGCTTTACAGCCATAAGATGAATCTCCTTAGGCTCACACATAAACTGACTCAAAGCATTTACAGCATAACATATATCAG
>MU225224.1:1556338-1588071 GCA_018584345.1 Thuja plicata
AAGGCTTTAGAAGTTTCACTATACCCAACAAAGATTCCTTTTCTTCCAGAGGGTTCTAGTTTTGTTCTCTTTTCTTTAGGTACATGAAAATAAACAGAACATCCAAATATCCTTAAATGAGTAATATTTGGCTTTATTTCTATGAAGACTTCTTCAGGAGTTTTGTCTTCAATGTGAGAGTGAAGGCATCTATTTTGTATGTACACAACAGTGTTAGAAGCTTCTTCCCAAAGAGAGGTTTCTAGGTTTTGATTGAGGAGCATGGCTTTAGCTGCTTCTATAATTGTTCTGTTTTTCCTCTCAGCAACCCCATTTTGTTGGGGATTGTAGGGAACAGTGAACTCCCTCTTAATCCCAGATTCTTTACAAAATTCTTTAAAGATGTCAGAAGTGTATTCCTTCCCATTGTCGGTTCTTAAGGTTTTTATTTTCTTTCCAGAGAAGTTTTCAGTAAGAGATTTGAACTCTTTGAATTTCGTAAGGATCTCTTCTGATTCTTTACATTTAAGAAAATAGATCCAGGTTTTTCTGGAGAAATCATCAATAAATATTACATAGTATAGGAATCCCCTTACTGATGAGACGGACATGGGTCCACATAAATCAGAGTGAACTAGTTCTAAAACATTACTCGTTTTACTAGAACTACTTTGAAAAGAACCCTTAGTATTTTTGCCTAGGGCACACCCTTTACATGTACCTGAGTGGTATAGTTTTAACTTAGGTAAACCAATGTATAATTTATCCATGGAAGATAAGGCACGAAAGTTTAAATGACCTAATCTTCTATGCCAAATTTCATTGGAGTCTGCAATATCATGAATTAGGGCTAAATTAGATTCAGTACACACCTCATACAAATAACCTTTCCTTTGCCCTAAAGTTATTGCTTTCTTGATGGAGGAATTCTTTGGCCAGGCTAGAACTTTGCACTCCATGAATGTTACTCTGTACCCACTATCCTCAAGTGCAAATATAGAAACTAGATTCCTCTTGATGCCAGGGACATAAAGAACTCCAGTTAGTTGGATAGACATGCCTGATTTCAGTTTGATGGTGCAGGTCCCAACACTTTTTACTGGATATGAATTGTCGTCTCCAATAGTTACTTTTTCATCAATTTCTTCTATCATGGAGTCTAATAGTTTTTTGTACCCGATGATGTGTCTTGATGATCCACTGTCAATTATCCAAGTATTAGATTTGTTGGATACTTGATTAGAAAGAGCAGAATAGAAAGCAGAATAGAATACATGCCTCTCTGAGTTATGCTCCTTTTTATTCTTTTTCACTTTAGCAAATGTGGCTAATTTTTTAAGTCTTTCTGGACATCTAGCTGCATAGTGCCCATATTGATCACACCTAAAACATTGAATTTGATAAGTGTCCCTTTTAGATGGACCTTTTTCATGATTGTCCTTTCTTTTCTTAAAGTGTTTCTATTTGCCCCTATTGTGAAAGTTTGCATTTAACACTTGAAGATCTTCATCTATGTTCTTTTGTTTGATTCCTTTCTTGTTTTGTCTTGATTCTTCCTGAAGACAATCAGACCTTAATCGATCAAAGTTTGGGAATTTTGATCTTGCACTAATCCCTTGAACAAAGGTTTCCCAAGTATTTGGAAGACCATCTAGTGCAATAAGTGTCAGTTCTTTGCTCTGAATTGTATATCCAAGTACCATTAATTCATCCCTTAGCGTAGAGATTCTCATAAAGTATGCATTGATAGATTCTCCTTTATTCATACTTAAATGATTAATTTCCCTTTTTAGTGCTAGGGTTTTGCTTGCATTGTTTATCTCGTATGTTATTTCAAGTGATTTAAACATATGGTAGGCAGTTTCATATTTTGTTAGAATTGGCACTATGTGGTCTCTAACACCATCAACTATGATCTTTATAGCCTTTTCATTTCCTTCAATCCAATTTGATTTATCCGGATCATTTTCTAGCACTTCTTTCTCTTCTTTTATGAAGGACTCAACTTTATTTTCTCTTAGAATCATTTTGATCCTTAATTTCCATGATGAGAAATTGTTTCCTCCTTCAAGCCTATCTTCGAATCTTATAGCGCTTGCCATGGAAATGTGATATTTATAACTAGATTTAATTCTGAATCTCTCAGGTTCAATTGCTAGGATAATTCCTAACTTGGCTCTAATACCATGTAAATGCAAGTGAACCAAAACAGATCTAGATATAAATGAAAATTAATTTAATTATCAAATGGAAGCAATATACCTTTGATTAATCTGACTAGGAGATATCTTTGTTGTGAGAAGAATCAGCAAATGAACAGTACTTACAAATTTCGGTGTATCCATTATGCTCTTAACCACCCGTATATATACGCAGAGATTTGGAGTTTGAGAAGTCACGTATATGATAGACGTGACTCCTCAAGGAGTCACGTCTATCGCATACGTGGCTCCTCTTTCAACTTATCATAATATGGTGGAAAACCGATAATAATCGGTATTAATAAACAACGCCACACATAATGTATGAAACGTTAAGTCAATACTTACCAATCAACGATTTTAGTCAATATTTCATGAATCGACAGTTTAGTCGATATTAAACATCCGATCAATGATAATTGTTATCATTATTATTATATAACAATAATAATAATGATAATCATTATCATTATCATATTAAAGCAATAATAATGTTTATAATAAGAACATATAATAAATATGAATAATAATAAATATTAATATATTATCAATAATTATTATTATTGATATATATATAAATATATATCTCATGATTTATCTATTATTGCAAACTGAATATTTATCTGATTGATGCTACAATTATTAACAGTCACAACCCTTCATCATTGCTGCCCCATTGGAAGTTACTTCCTTTTTCTCTTCCCCTTCCTTCTTCTTCCTTTAATCCTTCCTTAATTCCTACGATCCCTTTATGCCGATCAGAATTGTCTTATATCTCAGAACAGAACTTACTGTGATTACCTTCCTTGTGATGATCCCTACTTCCATGGCTTCAACAAATGACTTTCCCTCCTATTTATATCTTCATAATGGGAGAGTCGCAACCTTTCATTATTACAACCTTCCAAGAGACTCAAAACCCTTCATCCTTTATGCCCTTTGAAAGGGTCACAACCTTTCAGAAATACCACTTTTTGAAAGAGTCACAACCTTTCTTAATGACCAACCTTTGAAAGAGTCACAACCCTTCATCTTCCCATTCTAATCTTCTTCCATTAATCCTTCCTTAGTTCCCATGCTCCCTTATTTTCTCCCTCTCCCTTTTATATCTCATGTTTAAGGGAGTCGCACCTTTCCATTTCATGCCTTTTGACCACTTATTAAACTTAATTAAATTTTAGTTTAATTTTTTTATATTTTAATTTTAATTTTATTTATATTCTTTTTTATATTTTGATATTATTATCTATTATTAAATCCTATTTCAGAAAGGAGACATTACATTCAGATCTGATTTGCTCTATGAACCACATACACATGGGATTTCAATGAAACATCCCCACTACTGATTTTATTAATCAATAACATGAGAAAGATTACACAGATCTGGTGAAATTTCAACAGAGCTTCCCTTTCTGAAATTCACTTTTCAACTTACAAGAACATCATAACTTACAAAACACAACTGACAACCAACACCTTATAGACTAACTCTGGGCTGCCAAAACTTGCAAACAGTGAAAGATTTCCACCCCACCTTCAACCTACAAAACAATGCTATCAAAGCTATTCTTATTCAATCCAAACTTGATTTTTTATGCAATACCCTCCAAGTGTGGCAGAAACATGAAGAGGGGTTCACTCTTGGTCAAATTGTAACTCTCATCATAAATAATACATCCAAATATGATGCCCAAATCAAAGACCCAACCATGAGGATTATGGTCGAGAAGTTGGATATTTCTATGAATGTTGCAGATGCAGTAACAAAGCCCATGACCACAGAGATGTTTAGATAGTGTGAAATGATTATCAGTATCAACTCCTAACATTCAAATCACCTCATTAAAATACCTTATGATTCTTGTGAAGTATACAACAAGTGGGAGATTGTTAGGACTAGGGGTCTAATTTTTGTACACCAAGCAAGACCTAGATCTAGATTCATTAATATTTATATAATAATATAGATAGTGCGCCCACATGGAAAAGGGCATTCCACTTGCATAGGATCTTGAGACTCAATCATTGGCACTCTTTGCATTGCGTCATTGGTCATTTGAGGACTGTAAGAGGTCAAAAAATATGGGGTTACCAAGTTGACTATGATTAGCATCTTTGTCCAGCTAACAGTAATTATTCGACCTACATCGAGTGCTTGGGAATTAGACCCCTCTTGGTCTTGGGATCATCCAATGAACTTGAACCAATTGGTCTACATATTGGCTCATGGTTTTGAGCCCATGGTTTTGGTAAATCATTTATGGCTTCCTGGGTCTTCTTGACTTATATATTAAGGGCTTCAGATGGAGATTGTATGGTCAATTTTATGGAGGTTTACGCTGCTGAATTTTCTCTAAATTCAGAGTGCAGATCTCTTGTAAAGCACTGCAAATCGTGTTTATTGTAACCAGTTTTGAAAAACTAATACAACTCGGTGTGCTTCGGAATCTGTATTTCTCTTGCAAGGATTTTCCCAAAATGTATTTTGTGTTCTATGTCTATTTCTGTAATCATTCTATACCTTTCATTCATGTGTTATCACTCTAATAAAATTATTGTAGATTAGTTAATTTGCATTGTATTCCTTATTGCATTAAGTAAGAATTTGTCGTATCTTTCCTTTCAGCTATGAACATTTCGCTTGAAGACTGGAAAAATAGAGTGGGTCAAAAAAAGTGGTACTAAATGCAAGGGAGGTGCAAATGTTCATTCGCAAACACCACACCTCATTGGCATTGTTTTGGACATTTGCAAGGAAGGATTTACTAAAACTAGTTGAGGCCCTAATTACTTCCTACTTTACTTTACTAGAGAGCATATATGAGTTGCAAGAGACCTTGCAACTTATGATTAGAACATGGGAATGGAATAGATGGAAGGAGTCAAACAATGTAGAGGAAAAGGAAGAAGACTATAGTTAGTTATAGTTTTTGGTCAAACACTTATTTTGTACCCCTTGTTTTCACTATCATTGGATTTGGGTATTCTAACAGTTCTAGTCATGTGAAAATGACAAATGTACAACTGCATTGATAACATGCTTGGCCAGATGAAGGCCACCATAATCTAAAGTGGCATTTGGCTAGACCTAGCAGATTTCTTTCCATTGATGACAACAAGGTGAGTAATGGCCTCATGAAGGCCTTTAAGAAATTGTATAGTTCAGAGGAAGCTTCATTGGTCAAAGTTGAGTGGTTAAAGTTTATTGAACTAGATGGCTACAAGACTTACAATAAGGATTTACATGCGCACTTCAGCTGAGAGAAATTGGTTATTTAGGGGCAAATATATGGAACTCCAGAATTGTTGTGCACACTTGCCACTCATCTTCCCTTATAGGTTTCTAGTTCCCCTACTACTTGAAGGAGCTGGTCCACACATAGCTTTACCAACTCTCTAAAATAAGAAGGCTTACCTCTGTGGGAGTGGAAAAGCTTGGTGTTGCACATAATGTCTTGCATCTCCTTGACCACAAGACACCTTAGTACAAGCAAAGCTGAGTGATAAAGTGAAATGTAGCCCAACGACTCACAACAAATTGATGAGGAGCATGAGGTGCACATTGGAGATGGGATCGCCTTGCTGGATGGGGATACAATTCATTCCAATAGTTCTAGTGATGAGGAGTTTCCAAGATATCTAATTGATGATGATGTCTCTGATTTTTGTGCTTGTTGCTCAAACAAAAATTAGCTATGAATATGTTTTCTTGCCCTTCTCATACCATTTTGATGTTTGTGACTTGTAGAATGTAGTTCGAATTTTCAGCTTATTTGTACATTGAACATTAAAACTTTATAATGGTAGCAGCTACCTGTTGATGTGAGTTTTGTTCCACTACAACTTTCAGAATCGAACACTCAATGTTTCGAAGTGAAACACTAAATACTCAATTCTTTCTTGAATAAGGTCACTTCTTATGCTAAGCTTGCAAAGTAAGATCACAACGTGACTTCAAAGTTCCTTCTATTGTGGATACTCGCTCAGTTGAAATGATGTGATTTGTTGGATCACTAAGGGGACTTACATTGTTCACTAGGACTTGTCAACTTAATTCGAATGATTTGGCTTCACAAAGTGCAATGAAAATATATTTGATTTTTCAACTTTTGAACTCTCAACTTGAACTTAAACTTACTAACTTTTACTACTTCTACCTCTACCTATGGATGCAAGGAAGTATGAATGTACCTGGACTCTACCAGATGCAGTCTTGTCAGCGACTCCACTCACCTAGTGCAAGCTTCTAAGGTATACTCAAATGATTTTCAAATCAATATCATTTCCTTAATCTCATCTATGAATGCAAATCAAAGATCTAATATGGATTGAAGTTAAGTACATTTAAACGTCATTTGAGTACGCAAGGCAATACTTACAATCAGTAAGCAGCTAGTGGTTTGGTCTAGGTCGAGTCAAACAAGTAAGCATTCACAATTACTCTTATCCAACTACGTTACTTAAATAAAATTCTAATCTAAACAACCTGAAATCAAATCTATTCTAAATGAGGGATGTAGATCACCATGCAATACTCCAAACAAGATCACAATCATTCACCGACAACCTCCTTTTACAAATGAGAGGGGTGGGGGTTTATATAGGAGCCCCAATTAAAATGAATGACCAAGATTGATTTGAAACCAATGGCCTAGATTAATTCATCACAAACCCTAATTAGGGCAACCAAAAATAGCCAATCAGAATGAAACACCACAAAATAAGCCAATCAGAAAAATCAAAGGCTTGAGGACCAATAGGAAGCAAGGAAGCCGCCTAGTCGTCATACAACTCATCATCCAAGATGTGCACTCCCTTTTCCTTCTCCCTTTTAGCAAAATTAATGAACTTAAGTAAAATTGCACTAAGTTCCTCCATGTCAATACTAGGAAGGTTACTATGTTGCAACTCCATTACTTCCAATTTTTCCATACCAGTGCCCAATGTGTTATCCCAATCTGAAGTGTGCCTCTACAGATCATTTATGTAAATCATAAGTGAGAGAAATCCATTCAATTGACTCTTCTCAAGAGAGTCCATGTCTCTGAAATAAACTGATTCCATCTTCCCCTTCAACTCATCCAAATCTAACTCACTAGAAGCATCAATGTCAAGACCAGGCAATTCCTTGATTGCAACAAGTACCCTCGAACGTATCTCCAAGACAGGACCCTCAATATTCTCACATTTTGTATCGCATTCTTATATGTAGTCCTCGTGAATAGTGAAAGATACCAATGACCAAAGACATATGCACTTCCCTTTATTAATTACTCCTTGAGTCAGGACTGATGCAAGGAGGCCCCTCAATGCCTTGAGATGAGGAATCATTTTGTATTCAATGGGTTGAAATTCTTTCCATATCTCATCTAATCCTTGCATTTTATTTGTCAATACTATGGTCCTCTCATGTGCTTGTACTATCCTTGTAAGAAAAACCTTTGCCCGCTCTCTAATATCACTTGCCCATCCCTTCACCATGCCACAAGTACAGTGTGAATCCTGAGAAGTAGGGACATATGAAACCAATGTTGCGCTCTCATGTCCTGATGGATTCATAAGTTTTCTTATGAATTCCTTCATCGTCAAGTTCTCCAGTTCTAACTCATCTCTTCCCTTTATCAGTTTATCCATTCTTTCTTCAATAGCATCCGCAGTGTCTCTCCATTCCTAAAATTCTTGCTCCTTAGTTGTTGGCCCAATGTTGAATGAGGAGATGTGGTAATCATTAGCAGTAGTCCCATCTCTAGTTTTGTCACCAACTGGGACAGCCATGTGCAAAGTGTGAGATCCTAACTCATCTCTGGTTATCTTATGAATTTTGTTTGCTTGTTTAGGTTCTTTCACTCTACCAATCCTGTTCAAGAATGCATCAATGTCATCCATAGGAAGAATCTCTTCTACTCTTTTCCTTTTCTTCATGCTCTCTCTTAACCATTCAAGAATTGTGGATAAATCCATACCATCTGCTCATCCTCATTAAGTCCCTTAAATGTTGATATGATCTCATCATCTATCTCTTTAGTGTTAAGATCAGGTTGTCTCATATCATCTCCCAAATCAACTACCAATTGCACATTAGGGGATGCTGGCAATATCTTTGTACCTTGTTGCACTGATTGTGTGGATGAAATTGCATCCTGACTATCCTGGGGTAAAATCTTTGTATCTCCACCCTGCACTGAATCATGATCCATACTTTGTGCCATTGTTTCCTTAGTTGACGAAAAACTAGCAATAGGAGAAGGTGTGGCAAACCTATGCCTTCTACTCCCCGATTCTCTCCTAACAGTTCTACCACTTGTTGCTTGTGATGTTTATGCCACATTACCCCTTTCATTTTAAGTTCTTGTAACTTCAATGCGTAATGCTAAAGTGTTGATAGTTCTATGATGACCCCTTTTTTAGCAGGTCTTTGTAGTAGCTTGGTCGGCTCATCTTTGTGGCCCTCGTGAGTTGATGCCGGGTTTTGAGGGTCCCAGTTGGCAGGCTTGCTATTTATAGTAAGTCTGGACTTACTATTTTTAGTAAGTCAATCTGGTCAGTTTCCAGTTCTGGCAAGGCAGTATCGGCAGTGGTCAGTTTTCCAGACAATGTTCAGTGTGTTCATGTTCCTTGGTTGGAGACTTACTATTTATAGTAAGTCTATTTTTGGCAGTTGCTATTTGTGGCAGTGCAGTGGATGGATCCGTCAGTCTGGCAGGTTCAACAGTGGATGCAGGTTTTATCACTGGAGTGCATATTGATTAATTAATTAATATTAATTAATAACGATATGTTATTAATTAATAATAAAGTTATATTATTATAATAATACTTTATTATTATAATAATTTGGAAGTTGCTATTCCGGAGACTGGTTAACTGATATATCCTTTTGGGAAACTATGGCGTCCAAAGAGTTATAAATACAGAGGCATTCTTAATGTTGATGATCGAATATTGATTATTGAAAATTGTTTTGGGAATTGTTCCTACTCATCTGAGCCCTAGCTAAAGGGTCAAATTAGTTTCTCGAAGACTGATTCTTCTTGAACTAATCTTCAATTGATTGTTGTATAATCAATTTGCATCTTCCTTCGAACTGTTCATCTGTGGCTGAAGGAAAGAAAGTCATTCTGACTTCTAAAGTTCTTTGAACTGAGACCTGCAAAAGAGGTCAATATCATCATCGTATTGGATACACATAGCTGGGCGTTGTATAGCGGCTGCAGACAGAGGCTTCTCCTTATCGCAGCAGATGGTATAAACTGCAGGTGACGATTAAGGATCCTCCTTATCGCGGCACACCCTATAGTGGTTGCAGGTGACAGTAAATAAGCATCCTTGGCCCGGGAGGATTAGCAGCTAGTGACTCGGCCAGAGTGATTACTACTCCACCTTTGGAGTTCGTTGGAGCTAGTCCCAGGCCACGGATACCTTGTATGTAGCGCGCGGCCAATATAGGATGGTTTGCGGATGAATCAAGAGCCCGCGAAATAGCTAAGGCAAGCCATGCGGGTGAGAAGGTTCTGATTTCGGGGCCAGTAACCAGCAAAGTTCAGAATTCATAACAGGTTCCTTTGAATGTTTTTTCTATTTAGTAAATAAAGAAATTCATTGCTAAGCAATTGTAATGTTTCTAGTAAATTAAATAAGGAACGAATTCTGAGAATTCAGGCATTGATTCCATTAGCGTTCAATATATGCATTTGTATTTCGAAATTTACAAAGAAAATTGATAGGAATACTTGCCTAGCAATTTAAATAGATACCTAGAGGGAAAGAGATATCAATTTCAGTTGATTTAATAGATAGAGCCAGTTAGGCTCATTACAAGTTCTTTCATCCCCTCTTGAAGAAGAGTCCTCGCTCTGCATCCTCGCATGAGTGAAGGTGATACCTTGCTTCATTAGCCAATTAACTTGTTTATCAATCCACTCTCTCGATCTGTCTATCACTACTTTCATCAAGACCCCCAAATCTGTGAGTTCTTCCTTTTGTGACCAATTGGGCGACACAATTGATTTGTCCTCTTCATACTCTTAGTGAGGATGGACCAAATTTCTATCATCCTTAACTTGGTTAGGAATAGGAAAGACACATCTTCTCATGAAATCAACTGACATCCTGGACCACATCTTTCTCTTTACAACATGTTCAACCATTAGATTTGACCAATAGTCCTCAATGTCGATCCTATGTCAGTACTTCCTACCTATGTAGGTATGGATCCTATGGAATGGATCAAATTCCTTCCTTGTTGATAGAACTGTAACTTTGCATTAGATGTCTCTGTTGCCTACAATGAAGGACATGATTCAAGCATCTTCCCCAAAGTGATAGAGGAAGGCATTCCTTGTTTGTGATTTTCCTTTTGTATAAAATCAAACCCTGAAAGTTGCCTGACCACCTCTAGCAAAACCATTTCATCTGTAGGATATTTAGGAAGTTTGTAAGGCTCTGAAGAAAATCCCTAGATCCTAATGTAAGTAAAAGTACGGAATTGGATATACCAATATCCATACTGCTCAATCAATGCTATCGCATCCTTGGATAATCTTCTATGTGATACTTCCTGAAGTGTGCGTGTGATATTCATGGTGAAGATGTCGTTGATCCTCCTGTAACTTGCCTTCTCATGCAGCTGAAACTCAGGATAATAGTCATATACCTTGAATTGTTCTTTGCCATTCCCAATCATGCCCTTACGTATGAGGCCTGGATATTCAATATTTCTTGCCAACAAGTAGATCACATAGGAACTCATATAGAATTGCTTTGTTTTTCTTAAGTTCCTTAGCTGAGTATCTATGTTGTCACTAATCATTCTTGCCCAATTCATCATCACATTCCTTGTTGTTATCTCCTCAATGAAGTAGTACATCCAAGTATCAAACAAAAGCCTCTTGAGGAGTTCTCATGACTTTGTTCAGCATAAAGGTTAGATCACTGTATTCATCCTTAAAATCCTCACTTACAAGCTTCTTAGGCAACTTAGAATGATGCTTCCTTGGCTCAGTGATCCAGTTCTTGTTGATAATGTCCATACAAATGTCAGGTCTCCTATCATAGAATGCGTTAGCTTCCTCCTTATTTTTGATCTGCATCCTAGGAAAGTATGGGATTCCAAAAGTTTCTCTCACTACCTCCTTGCCTAAGAATGCAAACACCTTCCCCTTGGCCTTGATTGTCCTAGTATCTGGATCATAATTCTTTGCACACTCTACCAAGAGTTCATTGCATTGAATAGCTGAAGAAAACCCGACTGCATGGTAAAAGCCACTCTTCGTAGTCTTAATTGTTATGCCTGAAGGGAGACGATCTCTGGATCCATACATTATTCTCTTTAATCTCTTCATGTCTATGTGCTCCATGTTCGTATCTGCAACTTTTCCCCTTTTGGAAGCCATTGAAGACTCAGGATAGAATCCTCTGGATAGCCTCCTAATCAATACTATCCTCGTTGTGATTCCTTTACCCTTCGCCATTTCCCCTGCTTGAAGCTCGAAATTAGTAAGACATTAAAGGACTTAACAAAAAATATATATCAGACTTCGAAATCCTTGAATTGGTCTATGAATTCAATTCCATTACTTATGAATTCTATCCCTTGAGAGTTGTAACTAAAATAAGCACTTGGATTAGAATCCTAAGACAACAAAAATTGATCAACACTTAGCCTAAAATGATAAAATCAGACCTCCATTAAATTCTGATTTTCTGAGGATAAACACGGTAAGTCTGAAAAAATGACTAAGGATTGGTCCAAACAACTCGTTGAGCTCACCATACATTATGATCATGGATTTATGTGTGAACTAGGAATTAAAATCATGATTCCATCATGCACCAAAATTATACTTCACCACCAAGGCCAACTTAAATTGTCTGAAGACAACCTGCAACTTCCCCCTTTTTGGATGAATCTGGGATGCAAACTCAGTGATTTAAGCGCAAAGGGACACCCAAAGAACTCAGCAATAACACACTCAATGATTGGGTAAGTTGGAAATTTATGAGAATATTCTGAGAAAATCGCCCCTGCTGCAGGTATTTCCAGACTTGTGTCTGCAGATAAGATTCCTTCATGCCACTCTTGGCCTTGAGATAGGTTTAGGATCACACCTATAGATCTGAAATGGAGTCTCATTAGTCTCAAGAACAAGGGAGAAGTTAAGAGAAATTTGACACAAATCTAACCTCATGAAAAAGTCTTCAGACTTAGTCTGAAGACGCTATGCTTTCAATCATGTTGTGACCTTTTCACACCATCACCCCATTGCAAATGGGGACCCCTTCTTTTAGCTCGTAGTCGTTAGGTTAGTTAGGTTTTGGCGGTGAATTTGGCAATTCAGAACTTTAAAGACTGAGGGGTGATAAAGAAATCAAGTGCCCAAGTTGCGATCTTAAATTGGGAACGTTAAAATTAAAGTCCCTTGGGGTCAGGTTATAGTGGGTTGAATGTAAAATCCTAAGAGTATTAAAATTTTGGCTAGTCAAATAGTCCAAAATACATTATAAAGGCATATTTTGTGCATAAGGACAATAAAATCCTTATAGAAATTGATTTTTCATACTTAAAATTGCCAAAATCCTAAGGAAAATCAATTTTTCTTTATAAAAATACACAAAATCCGGACTTACTATGAATTTCCCAACTTATTTTGATCAAAATCCAGACTTACTATGAATTTCCCCACTTAGTTTGATCAAAATCCAGACATCATGAAATTCCCCACTTTAATTGGCATTTTCTTGAAATTTTTCTAAGTTTTGGGAGTTTATCTAGACATGGGTCATTTTTCCCCACCTGGAATCCAAAGACAAAAGAAGAAAATGAAGAATCCATATGCAGGGCAAATTTCCCCTATGGTTCTATACTTAGTCAAATTTTGGGAAACAAGGTGTGAATTTGTCCAGACCCAGGTCGTTTTTCCCCTTTGGGTATGACTAAGAATGCGAAAAAAAATTGAAATGTGGAAACCACCTATCCACACATGGGTCGACTTTCCCCTTTAAGAGCAAACAAAGATGATTTTTCTTTCAAGTGTGGAAAATGGATTTTATCCTTACATTAGTCGATTTTCCCCACTTGGGGTGAGTGAATATGAGGTGTGGATATCATATTTTGATCCATGGATGGCATATTTTGAATAACAATGTGGACTTAGTCAAATTTTTGGAATCCACACCTAGGTCGTTTTTCCCCATTATGGCCTTTTTTTTAATAAATTAATTAAATAGTGGGGAAATAATATAATATGATTTTCAAAGCTTCTAGAGGATAAAATGTTTTATTCCACATTGCTTGTGTGGGTGAATAGCAAGGCCAAAACCACTTTAAAAAGGGAACCTACAACTATCTAGAAGACATGTAATTGGCTAAGTGTTCAAGCTGGAAGAAAAAAAAATCAGAGAGTTCAAGCAAGACCAGCTATTTTAGAGATTTTCACAGGCATCCGGGTCTGCCCAAGATCCATGGTGGGCATTAGGAAAAGAAAGTTCTGAGTTTGGTGACCAATCTGAGGCTATGGGGAGCTACAAATAATTCATCTTCAAACTAAAATCTGAAAGTTGCTCAGGTGATGCTATTTTTTTTAGGTCATGAAAAAATTACAAGTGTCTAAATCTGCCTGGGACTGATCTCGAATGGTTTGGAAGGCAAGAAAACAATTTCTTGGATCATTTCGAGGCATCAAAATGCTTGGAGGTAAGCATCTTCAGACCCAAGTCTGAAAATTTCCCTGCCTGGGCCGATTTTCTTTAAGAAATTCACACAAAATCCTTAGGCTGCTAAACCCCCTCAGAACTTATTGCAGATCATTCGGAGGGCATATTCTAATTTTCTTGACCATTCTGAGGCTGAGAGGAGGACTGAGTATGAAGTGTCTTCAGACCAAAGTCTGAAAATCCCCACATATGGTACGATTTTTTTTTATAAATTGGGTGATTTCTTTCAACCACCAAACTTGTCCATGAATAATTGCAGTTCGTTGGAGGCTTAATTCTGAGTTTTTTGATGATATTCTAGGGACAAACTAGGGGGTATTTGCAGACCCAGGTCTGAAACTCCTCTAGCTGGGCGATTTTTTTGGAAAAATCATATAAAATAATTTGATGTCCAAGACCACCAAAGCTTGTTTGCATATTGTTCCTTGGCCCAAAACACACCATTTACAGCTAATCTGAAGCATCCAGGGGCTGAGGTAAGTGAGTTGTGAACAAATGTCTGAGGACAACTTCTGAAAATCGTATTTTCTATCTAAACCTAGGTTTGTTCTTTGACCACAATCTGATCATGCATGCATTGAAGACCTTTGGCACTGTTCTAAGGATCATTTTGAGCCATTTTGAGGTCTAAAATCACAGGTTGCAGACCTAGGTCTGCAGACAACCTACAAGAAGGGCAATTTTTTATAAATTCCCCATAATTTCCTAACTTTGCCAATTCAAAAGTTTGATAGTGCTGAGTCTTCATTGGGTCCTTGGGCATCCAAAGAGCCAAATTTGCCACTCAAATTCATTCAAAAGTGCAGGTTGCAAGTATGCCTTCAGACTTGGTATGGGTTGTGAGTGGTGATCTTAATGCTTAATGAACTCGTGAATGTGATTCATAATCCACATAAGAATTCATGGAATTGGTAGGTGATGAATTTTTTACAAGTTATTGGGGCCAATCCATGATTTATCTTCAAACTTGTTCATATTGTCCTCAGAAAATCAGAATTTTAATGAAGTCAGCTTTCTCATTTTTGGCTACGTGTTGATAAACTTCTAATGTCCTAGAATTCTTATCCAAGTGCTCATGCTAGTCATTACTTTCATTGGATTAGATCACTAAGTTATGGTGTGGAATTCAAACTAATCAATGGATTGATGCGGGATTCCAAGTCTGAAATTTATTATTTTAAGTCCTTTAATCCTTACTAGTTTCAAGCATTGAAAAGGGAGATGGCAGAGAGTAAGGGGATTGCAGTGAAGATAGTATTGATCAAGAGACTATCCAAGGGGTTCTATCCTGAATCTTCAATGGCTTCTAAATGGGGAAAGATTGCAGACACTAACATGGAGCACATAGACATGAAAAAATTAAGGAGGAAAATGTATGGATCCAAGGATCGTCTTCCTTCAAGGATAGCAGTGAACACAATGAAGAATGGACTTTACCATGCAGCTAGTTTCCCTTCAGCTATCCAGTGCAATGAACTCATGGTTGAATGTGCAAAGAATTATGATCCAGACACTAGGACAATCAGGACTAAAGGAAAGGTGTTTGCATTTTGGAATTCCATACTATCCCAGGATGTGGATCATAACCAAGGAAGAAGCTAAGGCATTATATGATGATAAGTCGGATGTTTGTATGGACATCATTAACAAGACTTGGATTAGTGAGCCAAGGAAGAATCATTCCAAGTTACCGAAGAAGCTTGTAAGTGAGGATTTCAAGAAAGAGTACAGTGATCTAATCTTCATGCTGAACAGAGTAATGGGAACACCTCAGGGGGCCTTCTTTGATACTTGGATGTTTTACTGCATGGAGGAAATAGCGACAGGAGATGTAATGATGAATTGGGCGAAGATGATAAGTGATAACATAGATGCACAGTCGAAGGGCTTAAGGAAAACCAAGCAATTCCATATGAGTTTCTATGTAATCTACTTGTTGGCAAGGAATATTGAATATCCCGACCTCGATTGAAAGGGCATGATTGGAAATGGCAGGGATCAATTCAAAGTATGACTGTTATCCCGAATTGCCACTACATGAGAAGACAAGTTACAGGAGGATCAATGACATCTTCACCATGAATATCACATGCCCACTTCAGGGAGAAACACATAGAAGGTTATCCAGGGATGTCATAGCATTAATTGAGCAGTATGGATATAGGTATATCCAATTCCCTACTTTTACCTATATCCAGATCCAGGGATTTTCCTCAGAGCCATACAAACTGCCTAAGTATCCTACGGACAGGATGGTTTCATTGGAGGTGGTTAGACTACTTTCAGAGTTCGATCTTATAAAGAAGGAGAAGCACAGACAAGGAATGCCTTCCTCCATCACTTTGGGGAAAATGGTTGAGTCTTGCCCTTCATTGCAGGCAGCAGGGACAGCTAGTGCAGAGATACAGTTCTACCAGTTAGGAACATACAAGGCAAGGAAGGATTTTGATCCATTTCAGCAAATCCATATTTACAGGGGCAGGAAATACAGACACGGGATGGACATTGAAGATTATTGGTCAAATCTAATGGATGTGCAGGCTATGAGGAGAACAATGTGGTCCAGGATGACAGTGGATTTCATGAGAAGATGTGGTGTCTTCCCTATTCCTGACCAGGTTAAGGATGATGGGCACATAATCGATCCTAGTTATGAGTATGAGAAGGACAAGTCAATTTAGCCACCTAATTGGTCATTAAAAGAGGAACTTTCAGATTTGGGGGTCTTGATGAGGGTGGTAATGGATAGATCAAGGGCATGGATGGATAAACAAATGAAAAGATTAATGAAACAAGGTGTTACTTTCACTCATACAAGGATGCAGAGTGAGGATTCTTCTTCTAGAGGCGATGATAGAACTATTAGCACTTCAGGATTGCACATTCAGGATGCAAGGCAAGCTTCAAAGGAAGGGGGTAATGTGGCAGAGACATCACAAAAAGCAAGTGACAAGACTATCAATAAGGAATTTGAAAGCAAAAGACATAAGTCCACCACACCTACTCCTATTCCTAGTTCTTCATAAACTAGGGAGATAGAGAAACAGACTATGGATAATGATTCAGTACAAGGTGGAGATATAGAGATTTTACCTCACGATAGTCAGGAGGGAGCTTCATCCACACAGTCCGTGCAACAAGGAACAAAGATATTGCCAGCTTCTCCTACTGTTCAGTTAATGGTTGACTTGGGGTGTGATATGAGGCAGTCTGATCTTAACACTCAAGACGTAGATGATGAGGTCATTTCAGCATTGAAGGGACTTAATGATGATGAGCATATGGAAGATGGTATGGATTTATCTACGGTTCCTGAATGGCTGAGAGAAAGCATGAAGAAAAGGAGAAGAGTAAAAGAGGTTCTTCCTATGGAAGGCATTGATGCATTCTTGAGTAGGATTGGAAGAACAAAAGAGCCCAAGCCTGCAAAGAAAATTCATAAGATTACCAGGGATAAGTTAGGATCTCGCACTTGAGTAGGATTGGAAGAACAAAAGAGCCCAAGCCTGCAAAGAAAATTCATAAGATTACCAGGGATAAGTTAGGATCTCGCACTGTGCATTTGGTTGTCCCAGTGGAAGATAAGAACGAAGATGAGGTTACTCCTAATGATTACCACATCTCATTCAATATTGGGCCAACAACTAAGGAACAAGAATTCCAAGAATTGAGAGATACAAATAGATGCTATTGAAGAAAGGATGAATAAACTGATGAAAGAAAGAGATGAGCTAGAATTGGAGAATTTGATGATGAAAGAGTTCATAAATAAGCATATGCATCCATCACGACATGAGAGCACATCACTGGTTCCATATGGCTTTACTTCTCAGGATCCGCATTGTGGTTGTGGTGTGGTGAAAGGATGGGCAGGTGATATCAGAGAGCAAGCAGAGACCTTTCTTGCAAGGATACTTCAAGCACATGAGAGGACCACAATATTGATCGATAAAATGCAAGGATTAGATGAGATATGGAGGAAATTTCAACCCATTGAACGCAAGGTTATCCCTTGTCTAAAGGCATTAAGGGGTATCCCCACATCTATCCTGATTCAGGATGGAGTTATTGATAATGGGAGTGTATATGACTTTGCTCATTGGTATCTCTCATTGGTCACTAGGAGGACTACATATGAGCATGCGCGTACACAGTGCGAGGGTGTGGAGGGTCCTATCTTGGGGATATGTTCGACTGTCCTTGTTGCAATCAAGAAGTTGTTTGGTCTTGACATTGATGCTTCCAATGAATTGGATTTGAATGAGCTAAAAAAGAGGTTGGAGTCAGTTTATTTCAGAGGCATAGACTCTCTTGAGAGGAGTCACTTGAATGGATTTCTCTCACCTATGAATCCTATAAGTGATCTACAGTGGCACACTTCAGATTGGGATAGGACTTTGGATACTTGCATGAAAAAGTTAGAAGTTATGGAGATACAGCATGGCAGCCTTCCTAGTATTGACATGGAGGAACTTAGTGTGATTTTGGCTAAGCTCGTTAATTTTTCTAAAAGGGAAAACGAAAAGGGAGTATACAGCTTGGATGATGAGTTGTATGATGACTAGGTGGCTTCCTTGTTTCATATTGGTCCTCAAGCCTTTGAATTTTCTCATTAGTTTATTTTGTGGCGCTTCATTTCTTTTGGCTATTTTTGGTTGCCCTAATTAGGGTTTGTAATGGAATAATCTGGGTCATTGGTTTCAAATCAATCTTGGTCATTCATTGTAATTGGGGCTCCTACATAAACCCTCACCCCTCTCATTTGTAGAGGAGGTTGTTTGAGAATTGTTGCTAATTTAACGTCAAATTTGCTCTACTTTTCATTGTTGTGTCTTGCAAGGTGAATTGTTGTGATCAGGTTTGCATTATTGCATGGTGATCTACATCCCTCACTTAGAATAGATTTGATTTCAAGTTGTTTAGATTAGAATTTGCTTAAGTAGTTTAGTTGAATGACAATAATTGTGGATGTTTACTTGTTTGACTCAATTTAAACTAGGCCACTAGCCTCTTGCTGATTGTAAGTGCGCTTTGTGTGGTAAGCTAGTGATTGAAAGTACTTAACTTCAATTGATATCTAATCTTTAGTTTGCATCCATTTGATGGGATTGAAGAGGAAATATTGATTTGGAAATCTTTAAGTATACCTTAGAAGCTTGCACTGGGTGGGTGGAAGTCGCTAATAAAATTGTATCTAGTAGAGTCCAACTTCGTCCATACTTCTTTCCATTCATAGTTAGAAGTAGAAGTAGGAGTGTTAAGAGTTAGAAGTTTAAGTTTGAATTGGAATTCAAGAATTGGAAACCAAAAGAGTATATTTTCATCGCACATTGTAAAGCCAAAATCATTTGAACTAAGTTGACAAGTCCTAGTGAACAGCGTAAGTCCCCTTGGTGATCCAACAAATCACATCATTTAAACTGAGCAAGTATCCACAATCGAAGGAACCTTGAAGTCACCTTGTGATCTTACTTTGCAAGCTTAGCATAAGAAGTGACCTTATTCAAGAGAGGATTGAGTATCTAAGTGTTTCACTTTGAAACATTGGGTGTTTGATCATGCATGTTGTAGTGGAATAAAACTCGCATCAACAAGTCACTTACATGCTTTTAAATTGATTAAAAACTTCATATTTTTCCCTTTTAAACCCCTTGCAACCAGCTTTACGTGGTTTGGTCAATGAAGAAACTTCTAGGATTTTTGCCAAAATCGAACTTCCTGGGTGAGTATTCAGATTTTGGTTTGAGAACTCCCTTTTACATCCTTTTCTCATCTCCAGATTGGTCACGAAAATCAGACTTTGCCCTCCTAATGATCTGCAATCAGGTTGGAAAGGGTTTGGAAGTTTAAAGATTTTACAAAAAATTTCAAGAAAATTGGCCCATAAAAGGGAAATTTCAGATTTAGATCTGAAGACACTCACCTTCAGCATCCCCCCTGCCTTCAAATTGGTCCCAAAACATCTGCATTCAACCCCTCAACAGTCTGCAATCATCCATGAACAGGTTTGGACACTTATGAATTTCTCATTGTTTGCAAGAAAAATCGCACCTCCTTGGTATACTTCAGATTTTGGTCTGCAGATGCATCACTTGCAGCCCCTCTTTTGCCGTCAAACCAATCATAAAACTCAGAATTTTCTCCTTTGATGTTCCCCAATGAATCTTGGACTGACTTGGATGCTTGCAAGAAATTTCCAAAATAGTATGCCCAAAAAAAATCGAACTTCTTGGCCTTCTTCTTTCAGCTTTGATTGCTTAGCAAATCCCTTTGTTTTACATGGCTGTAGCTTCTTCTTTTAAAGTGATTTTAGCTTTGCTTTTCACCCACACAAGCAATGTGGGATAAAACATTTTACCTTACAGAAGCATGTAAAACTTTATTATATATTTCCCCTTTATTTAATTAATTTATTTATTGAAAAAAAACACTAAAGGGGAAAATTGATCCATATGTGGACTTGCAAAAATTGACTAAGTCCCCTTTCACCATTCAAAATAAGGCATCCACACTTTCATAGGAGGTATCCACACTTCTCTTTTCCTTACCCAAGCAGGGGAAATTGATTCATGCAAGGATAAATCCTTACATCCTTGCTTAGAAGCTCTTGACTTTCCTTTTTCACAAATGGGGAGTTTCGACCCATATAGGGATAACTTGTTCCCAAACTTAGAAAAATTGTCATCATCCTTAGTTATTTCAAAGGGAAAATCAACTTGTCTCTGGATAAATCTGGACATTCATTGGGACAATCCTTACTCTGGGTTTCAAAATTTGAGTAAGTATAAACCCAAAGGGGGAAATTACCTTGCATTTGGACTCTTCATTCACAGCTTTTATCCTTGGATTCCAGGTGGGGAAAATCAACCCATGACTTGATAGACTCTCAACACTCCGAATTTTTCAAGAAAATACCAGTTAAAGTGGGGAATTTCATACCATCTCCAGATTTTCATCATTTTAACTGATGAATTTCATGGTCTGTCCAGATTTTGATCAATTTAAGTGGGGAAATTCATAGTACGTCCGGATTTTCATCATTTTAAGTGGGGAAATTCATAGTATATCTGGATTTTGTGTATTTTTTTAAAAAAAAATTGATTTTCCCTAAGATTTTGACAATTTTAAACATGGAAAATCGATCTTTATAAGGATTTTAAGGCCCTTGTGCACAAAATATGCCTTTATAATGTATTTTGGACTATTTAACTAACCAAAATTTAAATACACTTAGGATTTTTGGTTTAACCCAATACAAATTGACCCGAAAGGACTTCAATTTCAACAATCCCACTTTAAAATCGCAACTTGACAACTTGATCTCTCAAGTCCCCTCTCAATCTTTTAAAGCTCTGAACTGCCAACTCTACTACCAAAACCTAACTAACCTACCAACTACGAGCGAAAAGTGGGGGTCCCCATTTGCAATGGGGTGATGGTGTGAAAAGGTCACAACACTACCGTGTTTTATTTATCATATTTATGCAATTCAAATGACAACACCTATGATTTGACAATTGACATTGTTATCAATCATCAGCTCTATAATGTGTTCTCAATTCTGCATTTATTATTTAATTATGTAGATTGTGTGTAAGTAATGGTTATAACTTATATTTAATATATTTTTATTTACATATAGCCATCCTCTTCAAATTTAGGAAACTTTTTATGGTCAAACTTTTGATGGTCCCAAAACCCATCACTGTGTCTTGGAATTTTAGAGAAACATTGCTCGAACCTTTACATTTTGAGTTAAAAAGAGAATTTTATTTCTGGGGCTTGTCATATGTTGGATAATACCTATAGATTTTAGGAGCATCAACACTAATCACATTTCTATTATGTCATGTTGTTCCAGAATTTCTTAGGCATAGAACTTATTATTTTTTATTAAAATAAATATTCACATTGCTCACTAGTTGGTTTTAGACTAATGCAATCTGTTGCACGAGTATAGAATCAATTGTGTCATGCAAGTACTCAAGTTTCAAGAGAGCATCTACTTTGCCACAAAAAAGCATATGCAAGTATCACACTTCGTGCTTTAGTTCAGTTTTGAACAATTAAAGAACATTGTTTCTACACCATAGAAACCTACTCATAATTGGGAGGGTCAATCATCAACACATTGACTTGTCCCCATATCAAGGAAGCCTACCAGGCAATTCCAAGACCTTAAATCAGAGGTTTAAACCTCATGTTTAGCATAACCCGGTGAAACCAACCATGGTTCCAGCTTGTGAAAGATATTCTAGAGTGCAGTTGAGTGGGTAATTGCTCCCCACAGCCTGAGAAGTTTCCTGGTATGAAGTGACAACCTTCACTACCTCAGACCTAATTGTACCAGAGTAGGTCCCTGCATCTTGCATTGTAGGTCATGTCATACATTTCCATTTAGCATTGCATACTATTTGCTCTCCATTTGTGTTTGTCAAGTAAATCACACGCAATCACTTGTGGTTAATGACTACCTTCGTTATCTCCAGCTCACATGCTACACCAATTAACAGGTGGGTGTTCCATCAGAACTCTGTGAACATCTGGAGCCGAAAGGGCCCTTTAGAGGGCATACACAAACAGTTTGTATTGTATGCACATATCATGATAAACTAGAATACTCAAAGTTTCTCGATTGCGTGTTGAAAAATGGTGTAAATTAAAACAACTAGCTTTGCAGCCTTCAATGTCATGCATTTCAAGAAAGAGAAAAAGAAAAGGGACATATTAATGTCCAAAAATAAACAAAGTAGCTTAATTTGAGTCAAAAACAACATTCTGTTACCTTAAACAAGTGCTGGGTTAAAAAACCTCAGCTACATATGATGCACTAAAGAAATGTAAACATTACTGCATTGAATACATTCCAAACCTGGCATGCATTGCAGACTAAGACTAACATACGGCAATAAGAGCATCGACTGCGTGAAGAGTAATCATCAAAAGATTCACCACAAACTAAGCATGAGCCAATAACTCCCATATCAGTGCTTCCAACTGAAATCCTGCAGGAAAGTGTCCAAAGGAGAATATCCCCAAAATATATATGCTAAAACGACCAAATATAAAGCATCACTGAACAAGAAAAGATATGCACACCTGGGATCAAAAACAAAATTTTTTCCTTTGAAGAATCCCCCATTGGGATATGCCTCTAAGTATCGCTGAATACCACCAGATAACTGCCAGGGCAAAAATGATTTAAGAGCGAACATGCTAATGAATGTGTAATTAAATACTAGATGGCAATTCTAGCAGAATGTTCACTGCAAGAATTACAATTAATGCTTGGATGAGTTAAAACCTTGATTCTCTGGAAGTAGTATTAAAAGCTTGAGAAGAAGTGGAAAAACTATTGACTGAAAAATAAACCTTCTTACAAGTAATAAATATTCATGTAACGTTTTTATAAATATGAATTTCTTATCATAAAAGAATGCAGGTCTACAAAGAATTTTCAACAAGCCATGATGTCATATTTAGAGATATTAATATCTATTAGAGGTTCTAAATTTAGTGTAACTCCAGAAACTATGTAGTAAACATACAATAATAATGATAAAAAGTGAAAGTGTCTGCTTGTTTTCCTTGCGAACTATGTATAAGCATTATAATTTAGAAATATGAAATATCTGAAAGCTAGTGTGCAAGATATAAATGACTATCTTAAGGTACCAAATATGAAAGATAAATGCTAAATGAAATGATGCTACATCACAAATTTCAGAGTTTACTTTCATAAAATGTAAAATTGAAGTCATTTGTAAAAGTTCACAATTACCTGGTAGACGTTTTCATAGCCTGAACCTTTCATTCTGATATATGCAGATGCCATTTCACACCGAACTCCTCCTGTGCAGTACCTGCAGTCAAGTTTAAAGAAAAACATAAATGGATAAACTGACTATTGCACTAGTCAAGGTGTCAAAGCAAATAATATTTCCTGCACAACACATAGCTTTCCTACTTTTTTAACATTGTACCCCTGAAACAATCAAGAAAAGAAAAACAACATATTCAAACACTCCATTGATGCAACTGCCAATTCTCCATAATAATCGGCACTGCGTAAGCCCTATAGATCAAGAACAATTCACTGTTTGCAAGAGAACTGGAATACCACGAGAAGTAAAGGAAATTTATAACTTGTCAACAACATTAGCGAACTGTCAGACTGGAAATCATGTGTATTATTGTAAAAGTGTGGAGGTCAGCAAGCCAACTGCAGTTCTTGTGAGTACCTTTTATCAATTTCTGCTGAAATGCATATGGGAATACAAAAAGAACCTAAATAATTCTAGTCTTATGACCTGGAAGTCAAAGACAGCAAAGTACAGTTACAGTTCCAGAACGTGATTATAAAAAGCAATGAATAATATTCAAAACATAAGCTAATAGATGTTTGAAAAGAAACTACTCCTTGAAAGTGACGCAATATGATCAGAAAATATTCTATAAAATGCAAAGTTCTCTATAAGTAAAAGCATGCCAAAATTAAGTGGGAAGGTCCATAATTACATAAGAATGTTGTTGCCACATAGCTGCTCTGCATGACTATCTATCCAAGCAGGCAAATCACTGTACTGTCTAATCTTTGGATCTAAAGTCTGAATCTGTCCTGGTGGTAGAAACTTGCCAATTCTTGTTTCATACATATTCCTAGCATCCAAGAGAACAATTCCCCCGTGATGCTGGCGATCACCAGTTTTTATATCATATCGGTTGAGATCACAATCTTCCTGAAGCATCCCACCTGCAAATTCTTGAGTCCTTTAGTTATCCTACATAGTACATACAAATACCATATGAATGCCAGATAATTGAGTTTACAGATACCAGATCTTACCAGCCATTTGAAGAATTGAATGAAATTCAATAGCAGAGAGATGTTTTCCAGCATTTGAAATTGATGGTGATCTAACCAATGGACAAGCAACAAGAGATACCACCTCCTGCACAAACATAGAAGTGTCTTTACTAAGTAAGAATGAAGAAAACATATGCATATAGCGGCATTGTTAGAAATTCACAATATAATGAATAAGTCAAAAATTGCCTTTCATCCTTGTATGTTCAAAGTTCAAACAGATTGACTATCATTGATACTTTTCCACATCTAATATTATATAAGATTGAGACCATTTCAGCCAATAAATATTCTTTCTACAAAGATTATCACACTAGTTATTTCAAAAACTTGGACATATTACATTATGTTTATCAAGACAATTGATTCTGAATGTATTGTCATTTCTTGACTTACTGTCTCAGTCATCTACCACCATACTCATCTCTTTGTTTTTCTTTTTCTGAAACAAAATTCTTATTTTCTATATTATCTGTATCATATGATATCTCCTGATGAAAACCCCCATGTCTATCTTAAAATTGATTTAGCATACTTGTATTTTTTCCATTATTTTATGCAATTTACAAATAAGCATACCTAGTTTTAGTTCTTTCATTCGTTCTGATGTGCCTGTCTTGTGCCAAAACAGTATACATACCCATCACAGAAAAGAAGTAATATATCTATACTTATATTCTTCCTTTAAAAAAGCTATGTCTACTCAATTATTTCCAACTAAAGTTCTCACTCTATTGCCTTGAGTTTTGTCTGGAAGTTACATACCACACAAGAATGATCCCTTCTCACACGACTGGACCTTTTTGAAATGTAATTATTGACCAATTCAAGTTTTACTGAGATAACTATATGAGGTGAATCAAGAGAGTTGAGAAAGACACTTATTATAGTTGAGATTGTGTCGATGGGCCATAGCCTACAGAAATCTCTTAATAAATGTTTGCATTAAATTATCTTATAAACAAAATTAGCTTTACATGTTCAAGCCCCTGCTAGTGGAAAAGTATACTGCATGAAACATGGACCTTGTGTCTTCAAAACACATTTTTGGAAGTTACAATACAAAGCCATTGAGAAGTGTGAGAGAAAGTCATTCATCTTTTCCTTGCCCAGTAAACTGGTAAAAACGGAACATTTTAAATCCTTACCAAAAATTTCCTATAATTTGCAGTCTTCCTAAGGCCATTTTCTTTGCTTGATGCAAAATAAGTTCCTCAATAGCCAAGATTCACCTTTCAACAGTTTGCCATCTAATATTCTATTAATGTTAGTTGTAGCAAGCTCATGATTGGATGAACATCCTTTCTATAACCAGATAAAAAATGCCTCTTCTCCTTCATGGTTGCTCAAAGTTTGTATACTGCCCAATGAGAGTGTCAAGGTAACAGATGCAACACTGTGCAATGTCCCCTTTTGGGATAACCCTATATTTTGCCCTAGAATCACATATTCAATAAAAGCGGGGAACATAATATAGTTAGAGATAAAACTTTATCCAAAGAATGTAAAAGCAAGAAAGATCCTTGTTGGGATCCTGCAATCATCTCAGACAATTATTGAAATACAATTCATAAAATCAATTATTACTACTTGGGTTAAAGAACATATATTCATAATCATCTTAATCATATAACATATATAATTTATAATTTGGGTTAAACCAATATGGAGCTTGAATAAGGAGACAGGATAGGGTTCCCTAATCAATCCTCTACCCTAAGCCCAAGAACGGATATACCATCCCTCTTGACCTCATGTGGCCTTCCGCCATCCATCCTTCGTGAGGTGGTGTTTATTACACAGGTAATTGGTAAAATATTGGATGAATTAATGAATGAGCAAGGCGCTCATTTATAGTTTACAAAGACAATGTTTCTATTACGAAACAATCATTCTTATTAGAAACATTCTAAAAACTAAGAATATTTACAATATTAGAAACATTCTAATAATTACAAGATTTACAATATTGACCATTAAAATAATAATAAACAGGATATTATGGAGATATTATTCTAATACCCTCCCTTAATTGTCAATCTGTCTACAACACCCAGGAGCCGCCTGAATTTAACATTCTCTGGAAGTAGGGACTTGGTGAGAATATTGATAGTCAAGTTCGCTGTAGTAACATACTGCAAATCTACGGATCCATCTTCAACTAGCTAGCGAATGAAGTGACAATGAAGGTCAGTATGCTTGGTTCGCTCATGGAAGACTGGACTTTTGGCGAGTTTGAGTACTCCTTGATTGTTGCAAAAGAGGGGTGAAGGGCCTACTTGAGATATCTAGATGTCTGAAAGCATCCTTCGAAGCCAAGCCGCCTCACAAGCTACTTTGATTGTTCCTCAATATTCAGCTTTTGTCGAGGAAAGAGATACAGCCTACTGCTTCTTACTGGTCCAAGTGATAGCACCTATGCCCAAACTGAAGACATACCCGGAAGTGGACTTTCTATCATCAACAAAACCTCCCCAATCCGAATCTGTGTATCCAATGAGGCTGGGAACTTTGGTACATCCATAGAGGATACCAAAGTCGGAAGTGCCCTTGACATAGCACAAGATGCGCTTCACTGCAGCCCAATGTTCTGAAGGAGTTGTCATGAAGCGTGATATGTAACTCACTGAAAAGCTCAGATCAGGTCTAGTGGCGATGAGATAGATTAAACTGCCCACTAGTTGCTTGAATGCAGATTCATTCTCGATTGGAGAACAATATTTGGCAAACAATTTCAGGCCAAACTCTATAGGTGTAGACGTATGTTTGCAGTCCTGAATCCTGAATTTGTCTAGCATAGCCCTTGCATACTTAGACTGAGAGATGAAGATGCCATGAGACTGTTGCCAAACCTCGACACCTAGGCAGTAGTATAGAAGCCCAAGGTCGGTCATGTCAAAAGACTAGCATAAATTATGTTTGATTTCCTGAATCAAAGATGTCGAACTACCAATGATGATCAGATCATCAACATAAATAACCAGGAGGAGAATGTCACTACCAGTAGTCTTGACATACAAATTTGAGTCATAAGGACTCCTCTGGAAACCCCGATCTGTGAGGCATTTGTCAATTTACATGTACCATGCCCAAAGCACCCTGTTTGAGACCATAGAGTGCTTTCACCTTACATACAAATTTGAGTCAGAAGGACTCCTCTAGAAATCCTGATTTGTGAGGCACTTGTCAATTTTCATGTACCATGCCCAAGGACCCTGTTCAATTTTCATGGACCATCAACCTTGAATCCAAGAGGTTTCGTCATGTAAACCTCTTCCTGTAACTCACAATTCAGGAAGGCACCCTTGACGTCCATTTGATGGACCTTCCAACCACACTGAGCTGCCATGGCTAGGACTAATCTGATGGTGCTCATCTTTGTTGTCAGAGGAATGGTCTCCTCATAATCAATTCCTTCACACTGAGAGAAGCCTTTGGCAACAAGACGAGCCTTGTACTTATCTAAAGTACCATCAGCCTTGTGTTTGACTTTGTAGACCCATTTGCATTCGATGGGTTTCTTTCCTGAAGGAAGATATGACAGAACCCAAGAGTTATTTTTCAACAGACTATGATGCTCAGTCTTCGCAGCTTCTTCCCACTCAGGTACCCCTTTCGCCTATGTGTATGTTTGAGGCTCATACACACTGTGAATGTTGGCCATGAGAGCAAAATTTACAGAATCAGAAGGTTTTCTCTTCTTCCAAGCAGTTCTACCCTCGATGAGCTCATCACCATGAAGATCACCAATCGTCTTAGCCCACCATTTAGCCCGAAGAGTAGAAATGCCAACATCAGAAACAGGAGGTGCAACAGGATTATCATCATCAAACAAAAGATCAAATGAATCCTGAGGAAAACTAGGTGGTGTAGTTGCATGTCTGGGTGATCCTGCAAGAGAAGGAACTGGTGGAGAGGCAGGAACAGGAATAGTTGGAGCCCTCCTATCAGGTGGACCTAATGGAAGATGGCCACCCAAGTCTTGAGCCTTGAGAGACTGATCCTCTGAATCCATAATTGGAGAGAGCTGAAATGGCCCTCGTTCCTCGTCAAAGACCACATCATGACTAAAGATGAGATGATTAGTCTTGATGTCAACCAGTCGATAGGCTTTGTGATTATCATTGTAATCGGTTAGCATGAGTTTCTGGCTCTTGGCATCTAACTTGGTGCGTTTAGCATCAGGGATCTAGACAAAAGCACTGGAGCCAAAAAATTTGAGATAACTGATTCTACTCTGCTTCTTGACAACCACTGTAGGAGAGCGGTTGAGAAGATAGATGGCAATGTTGACTGCTTCAGCCAAAAAATTCTTTGGAACAATCTTGTGTTCAAGCATAGACCGGGCCATTTTGGTGATCGTGCGTTTTCTACACTCAACGACACCGTTTTGTTGAGGGGTGTAGGGTGTTGTTAATTGGCGCTTTATGCCATGTTGTTCACAGAAATGGGAGAAGGCAGAGGAACAAAATTCTCCCCCATTGACAGTTCTAAGAGTAACAATATGTTGACCAGACTCTTTTTCTACAAATGCTTTGAACTTTTGAAACAAAACAAACACCTCTAATTTCTAATGAAGGAAATACACCCACAATTTACGACTAAAATCATCAACAAAAAGTAAAAAATACCGAGACCCAGTAACAGAAGGAGTAGCCATAGGTCCATAGATATCAGCATGGACCAGTTGTAATACCTTAGAAGCTCTCTAGGAGTTGCCATTTGAAAAGAGTGCAATGTTGCTTTCCAGTCTGACATGACCCACAAACTCCAAGGTTCTAGGTCTGAATCTCGAACAATCCAATGACAAGATCTTCCCGAACAAGCTGAGAAAGATAGTGCACATTTAAGTGCCCAAGGCTCTGGGTCTGAACCTCGAACAATCCAATGACAAGATCTTCCCGAACAAGCTGAGAAAGATAGTGCACATTTAAGTGCCCATACCGTTGATGTCAGAGTGTACTAACAGAGGAGCGTTGGGCTGCCATAGCAAGCTCCTGAGAATCACCAGAGTCAACAAGTCTGAATAAACCATGATCAATGATAGTGCACTGATGTGAACCAAAGGTCACATTTAGCCGAGGAGAATGTCTCAGAATTTGACTGAGGGGAAGAAGGTTGAGTTCCATTCCTAGAACATAGTACACATCGAGGAAAATCAGTTTCCTCCCTCCAAACTAAATCCGTATATTGCCCTTTCCGACAACAGTGTACTCTTCCCCACCTCCAAAAATAACTGAATCTGACAATGGCTGAAAATCCCTGAACCAATCTCGGTGGTGAGTGAGGTGGCGTGAGGCACTTGAATCAATATACCAGGCAGAAGATTTCACATGATCTGCAAGTCTTTTAGCTATGAAGGCGTAAAAGGCAGACTCACTCTACTCAGTATGCTCTGTTACATGTGCTTTAGGCTATGAACCAGATTGCTTGGCTTGAGAAGCTAAGTGTTTACGGCACTCCAACTTCATATGACCAAACTTATGGCTGTAGTTGCACTAAATATGTTTCTTCGGCACGGATGCCAATGTATGGATTGTTGAATACCCAAAAATTCTGACACAGACCCAAAAGAGTGCAAAAAACCCAGATAACAATTTGTTGAGAATGGTTTTCCGAAAAAAACTAGCCGTTGAAAAGGTACAGAGGGTTCGAAGAAACCCTAGGCGGCACAAACAGGTTGCAGTAAAAAAATGGGAACCAGAAAAACAAAACCCTAACCACAAGATTTAGAACCAGTTCTGGCAAACAGACTTTTGCAGGCGGCAGAGAGAAGCACAAACCCTAGTTGCACAGAAAGAAGAAAAACGAAATCTGCAAAAAAAAGTCATCAAAAACGAACAAGGAGCAGGTCATGTGTGCCAAAAAACAAGCCGAAAAACTCCTGTCGAGTAGAGAAAATGAGCCACGAGTAGAGGAAGACCATAAACAATGGCGAAAAAGACATTTGAACAGTTACAAGCTTATCTAAAAACATTCGGCAACCATGAAGATCACAAAATGGCGATGTAAAAGGAAGAAGAAAAAATCCAAAATAGTGTTTTCTAAAAGTCGAGTGGACAAAAAATGGCGCCAACGGATTTGTAGTTCGCACTCAATATAGGTTGTAAAGAAAGATTGTGCCAAAAATGACACTTCATACTGGTCGCGCGAACGGAAGGAGGGCATGCGGAGCTGAAAAAGTCGGCTTAAACCCACAAACAAGAGCCACGCCCAAGAATAGAGCCACGAAAATCTACAAAAAATCCCTAATCGTGAACAAATCCATGATTTTGCAAATTAACGAAAAATTTGTGGATGCCAAAATAAATTCGAAATTTTTTAAAAACTAACAATTTCATAAAGAAATTATAAATTTTTCGAAAAAAATATTAACTAAGCTTTGATACCATATTACACAAGTAATTGGTAAAATATTGGATGAATTAATGGAGCAAGGTGCTCATTTATAGTTTACAAAGACGACATTTCTATTACGAAACAATCGTTGTTATTAGATACATTCTAATAACTGAAGAATATCTACAATATTAGAAACATTCTAATATTTACAAGATTTACAATATTGACCATTAAAATAATAATAAACTGGACATTATGTAGATATTATTCTAATAGTCTTCCTAGTGAGGAAGCCTGTAATAATTCTCTCTCTTCATGTCACCCTTATTCTCCCTCATGTGATTGAGACTCCCTTGAATACATCCCAACAATCAACTCATGTAGAGGTTGGAGGGGAAACTACAATAGGGTGCCCAAAGCGTTCCCCTCCCTAGGCCCAAGAGTGCCATCCCTCTTGGCCTCATGTGGCCTTCTACCATCCATTCTTCATGAGGTGATGTACCTGTTGATGTGAGTTTTGTACCACTACATAACATATAGGATCAAATGCTCGATACAGGGTACCAAACACTCAACCCTCTCTTGAAAAGTATATACTCACGAAGAACGTGAGTAAACACTCCAAGGTT
>MU225224.1:1603800-1639594 GCA_018584345.1 Thuja plicata
TTTGCAGTTCTTTCTATTTCACCCAAAAGATAGATCTTACAATAATGTGCTGGACTCTTATATAGAGAGCCAAAGGTTGGTTCGAGGCCAACCGTTTTCCCAACTAATTACTATTAACAGAAATTGATTAAACATACTTTAACCAAACCCGACCATCTAACTTTATTTATTATTTATTGCACGCCTACAATCTCCCACTCAAAGCAATCACTCTAGTAACTGCACCCACAATTCTCCTCTTGCAGACAAGGGGTAACATCAGTTATCATAAAATCACACTGAGTTTATGATTTTAATGCACCCCTGGAGCACCAACTCTGCCCATCTGCCAACCATTGCCAAGTCATCGCCAATTCCCCACAATGCTAAGCAACCAACCAGAACATCCCACTTGGCACCATAGGAACCTTTTCTAACAGAATTAGAAGATTCAAAATTCTAAATATTAGCGAAAACATCCCTTTTACGAGAAAGTCAACAAACTTTGACCATGGTTTTGAAGGAATACATGCCCAAACCAGCAAAGGTGCAATAAACAAACCTCTGCTGATTTTTGCAAAGAGTATGCTCGTTCTTTAAGATCTAGATAACTCCACAATTTTTTCAAGATATAAGAGTCATTTGAGAAACCTTCAGTTGGCAGTATCTCAGGGACAAATGAGAGTTGGAAGTCATTGTTCACATCACATGATCTTCTAAATTCAGACAGTAAGAGTTGAAACATATCCATCCAAAAATACAAGATGACAAAGAAATTATGGCAGCATCTTCAAAGCCCTAGATCCAAGTTCAAGCAAAAAATGAAGTCAGTTCTCTTCAAATGAACAAATTATGGTATAAGAACATAATCAGTCTTCAAGTTGATTGTTATAGCCCCCCATGAACTTTGTGCCAGATGAGATTGAAGCTTGGGAGTTTAATCCATAAGGTCTAATACCATGCAAGAATTGTGTCTTAGGTTTACATGGTGTAAATGAACCCCAAAAAATCACGAAACCAAACACTTGCTAACACTGTAACCAAATAATAAAGTACAAAAGGAAGACAGAAGTCATTCGAGTTGGATTACAAAATGACATATAAACCCCATCAATATAGTAAACCTTCGGAAAACTTTATTAGCCCTAAAGTAGGTTGGTTTGACGTACTAATCATTCCCAAGTATACTGCAACTTGGTGACTTGTTGAGTTTGTAATAAAACATTAACTCAAGGATTCCACTATTCGGTAACTCATTGGTACTGTTATTAAAATTATCCAAAGCATATCATAAACCATGATCTCATTGAGCACAATAAATTGGGTTTAGATATGCACCAATAGTGTTTAAAATCATGGACTATATGCTAGTCAGGAAATAGACATGAACTCTTTGGTGCCCTTAATATGGACTTATGTCTATATATCTTCACTTCGAAAAATAAATTATAATATTAAACTAAGTTACTCAACCTTGACAAGATGTCAGCCAATGTTGTTTTTCTGGTTGAATTCACTTCTTGTGAATTCTTTTTGTTCAGCCAACGGGCTTGATGTTATGGGTTCAGGCCCTTTCCCAATTGACTTAATCGGAACAAGATGTCAACCAATTTACAATAAAGTTGCCATAGTGTTTCCCTTAATCATACTTTACTACAAATTGAGTTATCAAACACATTTTTGCCACAGGATAAATTTGTCAAATTTATCCAGTGACACTGGAAACTCATTAATGCTAACTCAAACCTGCCAACTTTGACATCAATAAACAACAAGAGAAGAAATGAAAATCAGCAAATAACAAGAGTAATAGTTGCTTACAACAGGAAAATGCAATACAGCGTACAACAAAGAAATGAAAAAAAAATATTAGAAGACACAAAATACAAATTGGAAAAAAAATACAAATATATGGCTAACACAAATCTTATGATAGGTAATGGCAATCAACAAAGAGCTCAACTCCTCTCCTGACGTCTACCTATTGAGAATTTTTAAGCTCATTTTCTATGCATGTATGGCATCATTAGCAATGAGCATCTTGAATTCTGGTGTTTTAAGCAATCCTTTGTATTCGTTTAAGAAACTGTTTTTGGAGCTCTTCTCTCCCCTTCCTTGAGTTTTTTTTCTGCATCCTGCCAATGTATCTTTGGGGTTTGGTCTCCATAGAAGGAAATTCTGTGGTTTACCCATTGAGCACCTCAGAATTACCTTCACCACTTGCTATTGTTATGGGCATTTCTAGTGATTTTAAAACAAAATTCTATATAAAGTTCTCATAAAAGAAGTGGGGAATTACCCCTATTAAGCTTCTGCTATTTATGTCCTTCCAAGTTTTAGCTGCTACTATTGCCCAAAAAGAGCCTCTCTAGTTCTCAGCCGATTTCATTCTCTCTAGAGGTTCCTTGTGCTGCATGGTTTCTCTATTCCCCAGTCAGGATATTATGGCTGCTTTTTCACCTTTACAGCATTTTTCACCTGTTTACAAGGAGGTTCTCAACTAGCTTTGAAGTCTATTTTTAATAACCAAAGGTCGGTGTCATTCAAGCAACTTCACGGCACCTAGCCTCGAATGAAGCTTTGCAATCTATGGATGAATCCATTGGTTTACAACTAGTTAGGACAGTATTCAGGTTTTTCCTGCATCTTTTATTTTGTGGCCATTTTTTTCCCATGTCTACACGTCAAAGAACTCTTTTATCTCTTCCAGAGTTGGCTTTCTGTCTAAAGCTACGTATTTCTCTTAAAGGATGTAAAGTGCTTTCTTCTGAATACTGTCAAAAATATCATTTTTGCTAAGAGCTTTTTCAAAAGCCTCCCAAAAGATTACTCAGAAATACCATAGCACCCTCCACTTTTGAGGAGCCACCTAGGGTTTCATGTCTAGTATTCCTTCTTTTAATTGATCCTATACATGGGTTCCCTCTAGAGACTGCTTTACTAGAATTGGTTGTGGGAGGAATGAACCTCTATACCCTTCCACACTATTCTTTCGTTTGTGGTTGATTGTATGAATTTTGGTGGAGCTACTTGGGAAGAATTGACCCTTGCCTCCTCCCACATCTCAAGTCAAAAAACTGAATAAACTTGTATGCTCTTTTTGGTCTTCAACAAACTATGTATTCCAACTGAAAAGGTTTTGGAATGTTCCCTCATTTTTGTTCGAATTCTCTTTACCTTACTCTATAAAAATATTCATGAACTGTCAATTAGGACTTCCCTTTTCTTCATTGCCATACTGCCTAACTTAGGTATCATCTTGTAAGCTTTCTTATCCTTTTTAAAATGTAATTCCAGTGTTCAAATACATACATACAAACAAACAAACAAATGTATATATATATATCTATCTTACAAATTTATAGTAGCATTCATCCATGGTAGTATGCTAGATCCTTCTATCGTACTGCAACAAGTAATTCAGCACATGAAAAGGAAAAAAATTGGGGTAAGCAAAAGCTCCATGACCATAGCCCACCTAACAAAATACAAAAGTTGCTCAACTTAAAAACTTATTTGCAGATCTACAATAGATGTACTTCTGCCAAATACCTTCACAGCTCGTACTGAAAGAGAGATGAAACCACATTCCTTTGCAATCCGTTGGTCCAATGGACCTTGGCACGAGGCAAGTTTAAAGTCACAGCCTTTAAACAATGTATTCAAACTAACAGCCCCAATATGTTTCTCCAATGATGTCATTTTTCCTCCCACCTAAACCAAACAAGGTGTAAATTAGAAAATTCACAATGGGGCAAACAATAAATGATTTAACAAAATCATGCAACTATTAGTAATTATATTATTTGCAAGTAAATGACCTGAAAATGTACATCCCAAAATGCCCAAATGATAGTCTCGCTAGCAACATATCAAGTTACATATACTATTGAACTTCAGGAATTTAAGATGGGAAAAATGTATAAAACAAAGTATGTTTGAGATTCCATGTAAGAAAAAACTAATATAAAGAAAAGATTTAATCATTAATTGAGTAAACATTTAGAAAAACAGGATGCCTTTAGTATTTACATTGAACATCCCATTGGCTGTGAAAAAACACCAGTAACAATCCAATTCCTAAAAGAAGATAATCACAAGACAAATATGGGATGTTTATTGCAAGCTGTTGTTTGTATTTCAAGGGTTCAGGGAATGGCAGACAAGGAAGCAGAGGCTGGTGAAGATGGTGAAGATGAGGATAATAAGGCATCTTGGCTTGTTTCTTTTTCAGGTAAAATTGTAGAGGAACCCTCCCCTGTTCCCGGTTGCAGGCAGGGTAGCAAATCCCTTCTACCCCATGGCTTTATATGCTCTTCGTCTCAAAATAAGGGCTCTGCAGTTTCAGGTGCAAAGGATCAATGTGGTGTTGCAGGTTTGGCAGGCTCATGTGGACAAGGTCAAGCAGTCTTTGTAGACACTGTTTCCTTTCTCTTCCAGCAGTTAGGTCTTTCTTCTTCTCCTAAGCATTGGGTTATGTCAAAAGAAAGTTTGCAAGAGGATCAGATGATTTGCAGAAACTATGAGAATGCTTTAAATCCTTCACATTTTTGCAGTGACTTTTTGTTTGGCTATTCTATTGAGAGATAAGGGGAGGTAAGTTCCTAGTTTGATTAAGACCTCAAAGGTTGTGCCTAAAGGGAACAGGAGAATTGGTGGTGATTCGAACCTTGTCTCAAAATTTCATCTTCGTATCACAGCATCCATATTCAATATCTCCTAACAACCCTTCATAGTCCCACAATGCTCTGATAATTTCTCTTGTTTGCAAAAGTTCACAAATTATTAATATTCCATCGATAAATCCCTCTGCAAATCTTTCCGTGCAAATTGAAACTGTAAATGTATTTCACCATATTGACTAGGGATAGTGTTTCACCACTGAACCCAATCTTCACTGTAAGGTTTTCGTCCTAAGTTGTACTTGACGAACCTGTTCAATCTCCACATCCGTGATTTTAAGATCTATCAAATATCCAGAATGAATGAAATGAGATGTCTCAAACCCAACTTATAATCTCTCGGGATCTTTCCTAAATTTAATTTCTAAATTACCTTTTAAAAATAATAATCCTTATTGCTCCAGAAAGTGACTTTATTTAAATAACTTCTTTTTAAGTCACTTTAAATCAAACTTACAAATAATTGATTTAAGTCAACTTTCAATATATTCTTTTTCAACGACTTGCAATTAATTATTTATTTATTATATATTTCCTGCACAACCAGCTGAAGATGTAGATAATATAGAAACAGTTCGGAAGTGAAATACGAAGGTGCTAATATACTCAAGAGCTCACCAAAGATCCAATTTTCCAAAAATAGCATTTTCCTCCAAGATGTTTGGAATGCATTCAACATGTTGAAACTGCTCCTGGAAAGCATCAACAGACTCAACAAAATCCCCAAAGCTCAACAACAATAACTAATTTTTATTCTGACAATGCTGGCACTCACCGAGAAAGCCGAAGCTAACTACAATGCTGGAGTGACCAAAAATGGGAGCATTACAAATTACTTCAATCACTAAAGCAAGAGCATCAACACCCACTAAAGTCCTCTGACAATTCCCTCTCACAAGTAGCAGCACATCCATACACAGATTTGGAATATTTCAGGTAGCGTACTCTGTATTCAATTTTCAGCCCATGGTGAGCACATTCTACACTCACAAATTTAAAGCATAACCATGAATCAAAATAGCAAAACTGAATAAGCTGATCTACAAACACATGTTGCTGAAAATATGAACAGCAAATAGTCACAAATCTGAACTCTCCATTCTTCAAAATCTTTTACAGTCATTCAAAATTCAATCCCAAAAAAAAATTCAATGCACCAGCAAGTTAAAGCCCAACAAAATTTTTAAAGCACCAGCAAGCAAGTTCAACACCCAGTAAGGAATAAACAGTCACCAATCAATTTAAATGCCTTTCTGCACAACATCTACATGCAAATCACCATTATCTCTTCTGAAGTCAACACCCAAATTTGGCACTAAATATTTAGATCTAATAGATATTTATGCACAAAATTTTCATGTCCAACACCATTGTAGCCAACAACAATAAAAGTTTTAACAATCAGTAATGGAATTTCAACATCCATCAATAAAATCACGCCACCTTTCTTTCTCTCTATTTTCTGCATCAAACTGCTTACCCAATACTAATAATATCCTCAAAAGATTTCTGGGATTTATTGTCTCTTTGTCCCCTTTCCAGGACATTTCTAAATTTCTAAATTTTGTTAAGAAATGAATGAGATGTCACAATTTTTACTGAAATTTTGTTACACTGGTATTAAAAAAAAGGAAATTTTAGAAGTAGAATTGTATACCATTGCTCCTACCAACTCACCTATGCATCAGTTCGGTTCAAATAATATTCTTTATTATTCCATTGGAATTCAATCTTCCATGAAGGAGGTGTTGTGAGGTTTTCACACCATCACCCCATTGCAAATGGGGACCCCCTCTTTTCGCTTGGCAATGGGGTAGTTGTCCTAGGTAGTCTTAGTTCAGTGGCAATTTTCAAGTCTCTAAGTCTAAGAGATGAGTTTAAGCGACTTTGGCTAGTTAGTGAGTCAAGTCAGGTAGGGATATGAGTAAGAGTTGGGCCAGGCTAGTCATGGATGTGGAGTTGAAGTCAAGAGATTTGTGATGAAATGAATTTACCAGTGTGTAAAAGGATGGAGAGAAGATGCAAAGCAAAGAACAGATGAAGTTTTAACTCAAAAAAGCACTGATTCCTGAAATTTGGCCATCTGAAAATTTTTAGAATCTCCATTATAACTCCTAGAGATCTTAAACCACTCTCAAGCATCCTAACAGTATATACATAGAATATAACTTAAAGTAGACTTATACTTTAATGTTATATTTTATGTATCCCACCTTGCCACATAGCCCCTTCAATTCCAACTTGCATTTAAGGCAAATATAGAGTGGACATGGAGGTGATGGATTCTGCCACTCTCATGTCCACGAGTGGACATCGGCCCTCAAATTTACGCCATCTTTTTGACATAAGATTGATCAAGGTTTAATGGCAAAGTGAAATTGCTAAGCAAGAAAGATGAAATCGGATTGGAAATAAGTTGTTCGAAATCTTCATGATAAGACCATAGTTCATAAGCAAGTAAGGTGTGGACGCATGGAGGTGGCGGATTTCGCACCTCTCATGTCCAAGGCTAGACATGGAGGTTGTGGATTCCGCACCTCTCATGTCCACATTTGTGGACGACGGCCCTAAAATTTCCACCCATTAGTATTGAGCATATTTCAACTTTGTTTGGCTCCCTGTGGAGAAATATGGTGGTTTCAAGGTGAAAATCAAGTTTTTCTTCACAAAAGAGGCTTGATATGAGTAATCAATGGATCAACTTGGCAATGAAACCACCTCAATCAGACGTGGACTCAAGAAGAAAACATCGTCAAGTCTAACCTTCCAAAATGAGGAAGAAAGGTAAGAGTACAAACCCATGCTGAAAACATGTTGTTGAAGGTGGTGGATTCCACCACCCTCTCGTCCACATTTGTGGACGAAGACCCTCATTTTTCCACCATCATTTTGACATGAGATATCCATTCATTGGCATTATGGCAGTTAGAAACAAGCATTTCAAGGTGAAAATCAAAGTTATTCCCCCTTAAATGAAGTTTGATTTGGGTATGAAGGCATAAAGATCAGATCGGTGAGAGTGAAAATCCATGACCAAGACTTGAAAATTGAAGAGAAAATCATTGCAATAAGAGGAATTTGAGATGAAATTGCAGCTGAGAATTATAAGAAAAGTCAAAACGCAAGAGATTTTGACGAAGAAGGCTAGTCCATGTGAAAGAGCAAGTGAGGAGTGGACATGAAGGTGGTGGATTCCACCAACCTCTCGTCCACAAGGCTGGACATGGAGGTGGCGGGATTCTACCATCCTCATGTCCACAAAGCTGTACATGAACCCCAAGATTTCCGCCAGCCCCTTTGAACCAAGTAATTCAACCACAATTTAAATTTGGGGAAAGGCATTGAGAAATAGTGATAATCAAACCTCAAGAACCATCATATTCAATCAGACCAAGGGTGAAGCTCAATGAAAGAAAATCAGATTTCAAAAGTTCAAAATTACGAATCTTTGGAGATTAAAATGTCTAAAGTGTTTTGATTCAAGTTTCTTTTCTTGTTTTGATTGCATTTGTTGTCTTTAATTTAATTCAAGTTTCTTTTCTTGTTTTGCAAGGTGAAAAAGAGGAGGGAGATGCTCGAGAAGGAAAGATTATGACAAGATCACACTCAGGATTTCAAGTAGGAGGATGGCTCGAAGTTGAAAGTCAAGGTGGAAATGCAAAACTCAACAGCAACACAAAGATGAAATCAAAGAAACGAGGCTACACGCAGAAGAGGATCAACTTGAATTCCCTTCAGGAATCCAAGTTCAGTTGGATTGAATAGAACAATTCAAGTGCATGAAATGCTTCATCGCTTCAAGGCCAAGAAATCAAGATTTCAAGAAAACGAGTTATAAAAAAAGAATATCAAGGCAAGATCGAGGTAAAGGCATCAAGAAATATTTCAAGTACAAATACAAGAACAAGCAAATGCAATGACAAGATTTCCAAAGGTAGAAGGAATTCACGAAAATTAAACAACTTGGGACATTACAATTGAAGGCTTGATAATGTTGAGTATCAAAAGGTATTTTCTCATCATCAAGAAATCAATCAATTTATGAGATAAGCAAGCTAAAGTGGTACCTAATAATCTTCAACCAATCAGAAGGCTCCAGCTGCATGTGTCCAAGAACATCCAATCATAACATGCCAAGTGTACCTATGTAGTCCACTCAAGGCTTCTACCCAACCTATTTTCTAATTGGTCTACAAAATCATTGTAATTTTCTCATTGGCCCACAAGGTGGTGCCTTATTGTAATTGGCCAAGGATCTAATGCTTGTAAGTGGTAGTGGGATTAGGGCATTGTTGCATAAATCTTGGCCCTTGATCTTGAATCAATCTTGGCCACTCATTGTATTTGAACTACTATAAAAGGCCAAGGCCTTCTCATTTGTAACTCATGAGATTAGAAATTAGAGGTAGAGGAGAGTGGGAGGAAAGACTTGGTGAAATTTTTCCCATAATGCTATCAAAGTAATTGCTAATTCATTGTTGGTCTTCATGGTGGATTACTTGTGTTGCTTTGGAATACTACATGGTTTCTACATTTCCTCACTTCGGGTAGGATCTTATTTCACGTTGATTAGAAATATTGTTTAGTTGAAGGAAGATAATTTGGATGCATCTTTGGTGAACTCACTTAACCAAATCACTAGCTGCTTGTTGATTGTAAGTTTGCCTTGCATGGTCGAATGACATATTTATGAGCTTTGCTTCAATTATTGCTTACACATTGATATGCATTGATGGATGGTGTTAATGGAAAGGTAATAGTTTGAACCATAGAAGCATAAATCGTTTTGGGAAAAAATCCGCAAACCAAAAGAGTTGGATTTTTTGAAAAAATTGGGGAAAAATCGGGAAAAAAATCATGAAAAAATCGGATTTACAAAAAAAAGTAAACAATTGAAGAAAACAGTCAGAAATTACTTTTTTTTAAATGAAAGGGCATTAAAGCTTCTTTAATAGTCTATTATCAGTATAAACAACACATACAACATCCAGAGATCCTTTGCCACTTTCTCATGATTTCACATCATAGCAAGGGATTCTTATATATTTCAATAAGGATATTGATTATTGCATTAATACTGTTACATTATGGTGCTGAAAATTTGTTCTTGTTTTGTCTCTAAAGAAAGGTTTAATGTCTTCACAGGCTGTGACACATATCTATGTCCTTTGTTAAGTCTCTTCCAACTGCAATCCTTGTCGAAACCTATGAGATTTTTTTAGTAACAACAACCATAGTTGCACGGGTACGCGTACCCAGACCCCTGGTACACGTACCGGGTACTGGTACACGTATCCCCGTACCGGATACTTGCTGGGTACTTTACCCTCTCCTTCGAAATGCCACGTCAGCATCGGCAGATTTTTTTTTGCAAAACATTAAAAAAAAAGTCTGATTTTTGTTTCCGTTTTCGACTAGATGATAGATTAAGATGTCTGATTTTTGTTTCTGTTTTTTGTTTGCGTATCAGCTTGCTGTTTATCAAGCTTAATTCAATATGTAATCGGTTTGAAACTTTGATACAATATTGATTAACTTAAACTAGTAAACTTTATCACTGTTCAAGTCAGAAGTTCATCATTTGCAATATGTCGTTATATGAATTATAATCTTCTTGTTCATGTTTAAAGCTTGCCATCTCTGTTATGAACTTATGCATCTAAACATTTAGGAACATATTGCAAATCTGAAACTAAAAGCGATACATTACACATCTGCAAACTTTATCACTATTCTTGTTTTGAAAACTCAAATGTCATGACTCATATTTTCAGATTTTCTATAAAATATTAAAATTATATTATTAAAAAAAATTGACGTACCCCAGTCCCCTGTTTTGAAAAATAGCCGTACCGGTACCCGTACCCGTACCCAAAGTACCCAAGTACCCCCGTCCCCGTGCAACTATGACAACAACACAACCCAATTCCCTGTTTATTTGATCCAAATGTAACTATGCAAGCACAGAGGACCAGGTGTTATACCTGTCGTTTTCACTAGCTTGAAAACTAGTAAGGCTTTTCATCAAATCCAAAATGTTACGCGAGATGATATTTCTTTAAAACATTTAGTTCGAATCCCTTTTTTGTCTCCATATTTTGCATAAGTAGCCATGAATTTCAGGCTTAATATAGAATTTCCTCTTTTGATTTTAAATTAACTCTCCATTTCTCGGCTAAAAGGAATGTTTTGTTCACATACATGGGCTATTTAGCTTTTTTACTCTCTATCGAGGATTGATTTATGTCGTTGAACCAAGAAGGCCATTGCAATCGATATGAAAAACCTTTATTCTGCGCTACTTACCATTAAAGAAACCTTGTATGCCAAAGTAATTCTAACAGCAATGCTAATAAAAAAATTTGCATTCCCGAGCCATAGAGTGGTGACTGAGTGGTGACTGACTCTTCCTCCCATATGCAAGGTTTTCTACTACAACTGAAATAATCATGACATTGTAACTATGAATAGTAACAATGCTCCTAAGAAAATCCCCAATGAAGAACTTGATCTAAAGTGTCATTGTCGAGAGGCAAATATGGTACTTGAGAAAGAGGTAGTCACGTCCTCATAGTCACTATTATTAGAAGTTACATATGAGCTATGTCCTACCTATTTGGCTTCTTCATCGTCGTTTCTAACTACAGGTTTGCGTGGCGCTAATAAATAGGAAAAATGGGGTGTTTTTGGCGTCCTTTAGCATTTTTCCCGACACCAGCAATCTGCGCCCTTTTTTAGCGATTAATCATGATTTAAACGTGATTTTTTTGCCGGTTAAACACGATTTTTTGCCCAAAAATCATTGACCATAATTGACCAATTTTAGCCGATTTTTGGGGGGGAAAATCAGCATCGACCCTAATTCCAGATTAATCGCGATTAATCACGATTTTTTGTAGATTTTCGCTACTATGGTTTGAACATCTTACATCTAACTTAGAGATTGCACTAGTTTGGTTGATGTTGATGGCTAAACAAAGTTTAGTAGAGTCACAAAGGCATTCATCATCTCTTACATTCTAGGAGTAGAATAGCTTTCTAAACCCTTTCCCTTTGTAGTTTGTTTGGTTGGAGGTGGTTGATGTCCATTGAATGAACAGCATAAGTCCCTTTGTGATGCATATCACATCATTATAACTGAGTGAAAATCCACAATAAGAAGGAACCTTGGGGTGGTCTCATTTGATCATGCAATTGAGATACATTGTTTAGCATATGAGCATCCTTATTCAAAAGAGAGTTGAAGATTTGGTGTTTTGTTTGGAATACTAAGTATTTGATTCTGCATGTTGTAGTGGCATAAAAATCACATCAACATAAGGCCGCATGGATTTTCATAGGCACAAAGATAATTATTGCTCTAATCCATATTGAAAAATGGTAGAGCATATAATGAAAATTAAAAGCTAAACAATTGTTGTAGAAATAAATAGATATATCATTTATTAGACTCAACAAGATTTTTACATTGTATTACAATGGCTTATAAAGCCTTTATTTTCCCTTATTAACTAACCAAACTTCTTACAGGAAAGTAACTCTTCAACCATCTAACTATGAACTAATTTTTATTTACTAATATAAAACTAACATTTATTTATTTATTACCTGAACTAACCTATATACTAAGTTATTGATGTACTAATTCCAAGACCTAGAACGTGCAAACAAAGATGTAGCTAGAGAGATCTAACAATGTGGAATGAAAAAAGACCAAAGATACCCAATTTCCTTTTCACAACTCCCATTTATAACACTCATGTGAACTTTCAAGAACTTTTAAAGTATTTTTCATTAAAAAAGTTATTTTTTATTAATTTTTGGGTACCTAGAAAGTAACTTCAACACAAATGGTCACCTTTTTAAATAAAAAAATCTTAGTTGCAGTTTGTGTCCCGGCCCCGCACACCCGCATTGGATTTACCCTAGTATGGGTACCTAATGCGCATAGGGTATGCCCCAAGCACATTGTGGGCCACGCCCGCGTAGCCACAGTGTACCTGGCATATACCCTAGGCACACCTAGGTGTACCTAAGGCGAACCCATAGGGTACTCGCACCCAGTCACTTAAAAAACATTGTTTTAACCCTTTTCTTTTCGCAAATTATGATAAAACTATTTTCTATATATAAGTATTGTTCGTACCACCAAGACTCTATTTAGAAAATACAGTCAAATATTTAGTTGTTGAAGGTGAGTATTCATGGCTTCATTTATGTAAGTACTCTTTGTTAGGGTACAGTTTCCTCAAATTATGTTGGTCATTTCAACAATACAAATATTGTGGCCACAACTATGATTTAATGCTTAGGAAGTAAACATTCAAAGTATGTGGTTGTCTAAACTACAGAAGGAATTGAATTGTCATGGTAAAGGAAGGGTGGATGCTAGAGTTAAAACATTTTTTTCTGACTTGTGGATAAATTAGGTTTATGTTGTGTTTCATGGATTGGCCTACTAGATTTGTCATTCCTATGAATTTGGGGAATTTTCTAAGTGTCCCCATCTTGCTTTTCCTAAAATTCAACCTCTACCTGACCAAAAATATACGAATTAGTAGAACATAGAAATTTCTTTAATTTTATGTTGCTAAGAGCACCTTGTGTTGGTCTGAATCATTTGGCATTGATCAATGATGAAGTATCATACTATCAAATGTATTTAGTTGTATAGTTATGTTTGTTTTTTTTAACTTTTTGTATACACAATGTATATGTGTATGTGTGTGTATACGCGTACGGATGTACCCAAGGGCAGAAATAATTTGCCTGTACCTACGTACCGGGTCCTCATACCTGTACCCATACCTGCAACTTAGAATAAAATTAATTAAAATAAACTTACCCATAAAATAATAATGTAAAGACTTAACTTTAATTAGTTAAAATATTCCCTCTCGAAACCCCTAAGTCAAAGAAGGGGAGATTACAGTCGTCTCTGATTGAAATTGCTTGTCCTCAAAGCAATTACAAATTCACATGCTGAAGAATCTGCTCCCCTTCCCAAGTAGCATCTTCTAGAGGCAAATCCTTCCAACGAATCAGATACTCTAAAATACTATTGTTCCCAAGTTTTTTTTCCTTTGTATCAAATTATCAATAATAGCTTCTGGAATCGAGATCAATTTTCCTTCCTCATCCTTGTGGTAACTCTACAAAGGAATAATGTGTTTCTCGAGAGCCTTCTTAAGACACGAAACATGAATAACATTGTGAGTTTTTTTGTGCTCAGGCGATTCTAGTTTATATGCAACTTCTCCAATCCTCTTTAGGATCTTGTAAGGCCCATAAAATCATGGTTTCAACTTCTTTGCACTAATTTTCTCAAGTGAACACTGCCAATAAGGTTGCAACCATAAGAAAACCAAGTCACCAACCTCAAATGACCTCTAAATTCTATGTCTATCAACATACATTTTTTGCTGATTTTGAACCTATTGGATATTCACATTTAAAGCCTTCATAATATCCTAGTTTCCTATATCCAATCTCTACCCTTGGGTCCTTTGCTATCAAAAAGAACCAAGTCTACAAAATAAGTAGCATCACACCCATACAAGGCTTTAGAAGCTAGCATGCCTATGCTCATGTGGTAAGTGGTGTTGTAGCAATGCTCTCCCAGGTACAACCATCAAAACCAAGCCTTTTGATGCCCTACCACATAGCTTCTTAGATATTCTTCAACCCACTTATTAACCACCTATGTCTGCCCACCTGTCTATGGGTGATAACTAGTGCTCGATGTCAACTCTATACTTGCCAATCTGAAAAATTCCTATCAAAACACATTAAGGAACTAGTTCTCCTAATCCCTGACAATGTTTCTCAAGCAACCTCTAAAGCCTAAACACCTCTCTAAACAACAAATTTGCAAACTAAGATGCCCTATACTCAAAAGATATGGTGTAAAAGTGAGTGTAGTTGGTCAACCTATCCACCACAACATAAATACAATCTATACCATGTACTTTGAGTAGAGTTGTGATAAAATCCATTGATACACTTTCCCATTTCTAAATTCTGACCTAAACTTGCTAGGAAAGTGTGCTTGGATTTGTTCTGCTAGCAAGTTGCACACTTACGAATGTGTCTAAGAGTGTCATCTTTTAATCCTTTCTAGGCAAATCTCTCTCACTCAACTTCTTATAAGTTCTAAACTAGCACTGATGGCCTATTAAAGGGGTATCATAAACAACCCTGAAGATCTTCTCTTTCATTTTTTATTCATGTACCAATCAAATATTGTCATTATAATAAATAATGTTATCCAAGACCTTGTATCTATCATCCTGAATCTTCCCATCCAAGATCTCACAAGCAAAGTTATTTTTGCAATACTCAACCAATAGATGAACCTTCCAATCAATTGATATCTCTAATATAGAGCATAATGTGGGCCTCCTAAACAAAGCATCAACCACCACATTTTTCTTTCCTTTTACATAATCAATATCAAAGTCATAAGATTGTATTTTGATAACCCGATTTTTTTGGTGTTCATTCAAGCTCAAGGAAGTATTTGAAGCTATTATGATTGTTTATCGCAACAAACTTCCCTCCAATCAAATACTACCTAAACTTCACCAAGGCATAGAAGACTACAAGCATCTCCTTATCATAAGCAAAAAAGTGCCTCTTTGCATCTCTGATTTTTCATCTTTCAGAAGCTATAGGGTGCTTATTTGCATAAGCAAAAACTCCAATTCCCTCTCGCGATGCATTGCATTCTAAAACAAAGGCTTGAGAAAACTCAAAGAGTGTTAACATTCAACAAGTGCTCATTAGCTTCTTAAGTCTATCAGATGCTTGCTAAGCATAATCCATCCAAGAGAATGACCCCTTCTCAGCCAAATCTATCAAGGGTACTGATAGCTGCGAAAAAACCCTTAACAAACCTCTTGTAGCAGTTGCACAGCCCAAGGAATCCTCTTAGATGTGTCAAGGTCTTGAATGGAGGCTAATCAAGGATGGCCTGAATCTTATCTTAATCAAAATTAACTCCCATTGGCACCAATTACATGTCCTGAGTATGGAACTTGTGTCACTCTGAACTCACACTTGAAGACCTTAACAAATAGTGATTGTAATTGCATAATGCCCACTACATCAATATGTCGAAGACCTGATCTTCCCATGTCTTGTTGTCCATTGAGATGTCATTGAAGAGAATGAGTACATAATTTCTGCAACTTCTTGTTAAACACATGGTTCATACAGGACTACAATGTAGCAAGAGCATTGGTCAATCACAAAAAGCATGAAATGAACTCCTATGTCCATAATGACAATGACATCTAAAAGCAATTTGATATATATATATATATATCTTCCTCACTAACTCATATTTGATGGTACCTTGACCAAATATCAATCTGAGAAAAATAAATTGTCCCATGAAGTTCATCAACAAGCTCACTAATCTTGGGAATTAGATACTCGTTCTTAATTGTTTTTTTGTTGAATACATGATATTCTATGCACGCCATCATTGTTCCGTCATCTTGACTAAGACTACTGAACAAGCAAAAGGGACAGAGCTAGGTTTGATGTGCCCCACATCCAACAACTCTCAGATGACCTTCTCAATCTCCTTGTACCTTTTCAAGTGACGATAAGAAGTGGTCAACAAAAGCTTGTCTCCGCATTCTAATTCAATAACATGCTCAAAACCTCTTAGATGGCCTACTTGAAAGAATGTCACTGAATACCATATTGTGCTTATCCAACAAGGACTGAATACCATATTGTGCTTATCCATCTTAAGTGTCCTTTGTGGAAATAAAACATTTGGCCGCCCACGTTACATTCCCATGACAAAAAAAATACACTCCATCCTCTTGACAATAACTATCCTAGGTGCACCATTAGACATCCCATGAAGAATAACTTTCTTCCTATCCACATTGAAATTCAACTCCATAAACTGGAAGTTCTAAGAATATTTTCCAAGAAAATGCAACTAGTAGACTCCCAAACAACATTCGTTTCCTCAATACCTACCACATAGAAATCATCAATCACTATATAATTGCACAACACAGTGCTCAATTGGGAAACTTTCTTGGTAAAGGACATTGCGACTCCATTGCAACTGTCACACTAAAATCTTCAAAGTCTTCCACTTGTACGTCTCTCTTTGCCACCAAGACCTTATCTATGAAGTTGTGTATTGCCCCACTGTCTATCAACATTATCACACACCGGCCCTGCAATACTCCTCCCACCCTAAATAAATTATATCTGAGCGTACCAAAAAGTGTAGCAATGGTACATTCCTTAACTCCTCCTGACGTGTGCTCCTCTGGTTGAACTTGTTCTTTCTCTAACTCACTTTGTTCAATACTTGAACCGCTTGCTATTTTATCTTCTTCACTGTCACAAACAACCTCAATGTAGTGCACCTTGCCTTTCCTTAGGCATTTGTGTCTCGATTCCCATGGCTCCTTACAAGAAAAACACAATTCCTTTCTCCTTAGCTCATTCTTTGCCCTCCTAACATACTAGTTTTCTTGGGCCAATTCTATTTAAGGGTCTTTTATCTTTCTTTGGTGGGGGAAACTTCAATTGGAATTTTGTTTTTGGGTAGAGAACTCCATATTTCTAGCTCTCGCAATGGCAGCCTATTGAGTTGGTGGATCAAAACCTTCACCCACCCACAAGAGGTTTTGATAACCCCACAATAATGAGAACTATCAAAACCCTCTCGAATACATCTGAACCCATCATAGCAAGACTCTAAAAATGCACAACATAAGCATCAATTTTACCATTCTATTTCAATTGGGCTAACTCTCGAATACAACTCTAGGTCCTTGTCAAACCATATATAAGTCCCTAACTAAACTCAACATAGGAATTGTTGTGTTGTAAACACACATGCCCCATTGCAAATGGGGGTCCCCTCTTTTTTCGGCTTGCTAGCTTAGTTTGTCGTAGGTATCAGTTAAATTTGCTTAGCTTGACAATATTTTGGTCTCTTAGTCTCCTAAGCTGTTGGGAAGGCTTGTGGTGTCTTGTCAAGTCCGAGTGGAATTTTGATCAATTTATGAGGTAAGTATGAAGTTGAAATGTTGTGATTGCAAAAGTTGGATATTGAGGGTGAAATTGTGAAAATTTCACAAAGTATGAGAATTGCAAAAGGGTGTCAAAATGTTGTCAAGGTCGTGGCTCAATATGTCAAGAGTGGAGTTTGTAAAATTGCTAAATGGAAATGTTAATTGGAAATGAAAGTTCAAGTTTTGTGAAGGAGGAAAAATAATTTCAAACTTGAAAAAGAAAACAAGGAAAAAGTTTAAAATCCTTAGTTGGAAATGAAGAATTCAAAAGAATTCCAAGCAAAAATAAAAATCATACGAATTCTAGCTTAAAATCAGGTTTTCACTCCCATTTCCACCTAAAACTTGATTTTCCTTCTCCCTTTCCAGCTAAAACCTTAGTTGGAAATGAAGAATTCAAAAGAATTCCAAGCAAAAATAAAAATCATAAGAATTCTAGCTTAAAATCAGGTTTTCACTCCCATTTCCACCTAAAACTTGATTTTCCTTCTCCCTTTCCAGCTAAAACTCTCAAATCCACCCAAGGCATTTTCATTTCCACCTAGATCTCTAGATTTCACCACAAGCACCTCGCATTTTGACCTAAAGTTGAAATTTCCAACCTAAGAGTAATCTTATTTCCACCTAAAACCAAAAAATCCCACTCTAAAGTGCAATGAGAGAAATAAAAGGTTCAACGAAGAATGGAGGTAAAGTTAAGGAAAATCAAGTCTTTAAATGGGAGATTCTAAAAAGAGGTTGTGAGAAAATGACAAAAGAGCAATGAAATTCCTTGTTGCAACATAGATTCCACGGGGTGGAAAATGAAAAATCCTAAGTCTAAAACAAAAAATTTCAAGTGTTAAGGCCATTTCTACCTAGAATTGAAATTTTCGACCTTCATTTCCACCTAAAATTGAAATTTCCAACCTTCATTTCCACCTAAAACATGGAATTCCAACCTCAACAAAAGGTCATTTCCAGCTAAAAATGCAATTTCCACTCTCCCTTGATGCCCATTCCAACCTAAGAGGTGAAATTCCGACCTTGCGCATGACAATTTCCGCCTAAAATCAGAATTTACGCCCTTGAGATAAGGTTGACATTCAAAGCTTAAAACATTTAAGGGTGAAAACAATAACATTTGAAATTCCAAGTGATGAAAAGATGAATAAAATTCAAGGCAAATGAAGATTCAATCAATAATTGAAAAGAAAAATGCAAAATTTGAAGGTTAAAGATGAAAATTTTGAAGTGTCAAAACCAATTTCCACCCAAAATCCTAAATTTTGACCTAGAAAGAGACAATTTCCACCTAAATGCCTAAATTTCGACCTCACACAATTCGATTTCCACCTAAAATCTGGAAATCTGCCCTGCCTCTATGAGGTATTTTCAGCTAAATTTGGCAAATCGGCCCAGAATTTCAAAGGCTATTTACACCTAAAGTGAGAATTTCTGACCAAGAAGAAGAAACAAGGATGTTGTGTGTGAATTCAATCGATTTGATCATGGAGGAGATCGGCTAGAAGGCAAAATCTGATAGTATTTTGAAGACAAAACAGATTGGCCACCTTTATTAACATATGCACCCTTTGAAAGATGCTTTTAATGCAAACTTAAAATGAAAAAAAAAGGTCAGCCCTTTAGAAATAGGTCGCACCTCTTCCCTTAAGCGCTATAAATAAAGATCAAAGGAGATCATCTTAACATCACTCAACACACAATTCGATTATTTCAGAGCAGAGCAATAGGCTAGACTCTCAGGTCTGATTCTTAGGCGGCGAATTTGGAGACAAACCCAGACATAAAGCACAGAATTCAGCAAGAAGAAATACAAAAATCAGAAACCCATTGTACAAAAATCAGACAATAAGATGCGAAAAAACCACCTTAGAAAGTGCGAAATTTTCAGAGATAAGGGTGCGAATTTGAGGTAATAACATGTGAAACTCAGAAAAAATCAGAATTCAAGCAAAATCAGAAATTGTTCAAGTTTGATTCTGAATAAGAAAAGGTAAAATGCATGAGTTAACAACAAGATTGTGAAGGATGAAATTTCCTTATCCAATTGTGAATTCAACTTAAAATGAAATCTTGTTCTTTGTACAAGGTGCTAATCATGAAAATATCTCTAAGTCCTTCAAAATTTGCTTACCTTCGTTATTTTGTAAACTTAACACAAGTAATTCTCTCTTTCTTTCCAAGGAATGATGATGATCAAGCTCGGAAAAAAAGAATAAGTTCGAGCTCAAAGACAAGATTCACCATATGGGAGAGATTCAATTCAAGATAAATTGATACAAGCCGAACTGCTCTACGAATGGACGGCTATCACAATCGACATGGAGGACCCAGCAACATGAAGGTCTACAAACTGAAGACATTAAGGAGGATCAAGGCAAGACATCAAGACAGTCAATTTCAAGAAAAATTCACATAGAAGATTTCCAAAACGATGAAGGGTGAATAACATTCCAAAGATGAAGCAATTTGGGAATATGAACCATCACAAGCAGTTAAAAGGATGAAATGAAGTTGAGTATCAAGGGATATTGCTAGAGATGGAGAGACTTCTTTATGATGATGAAGAAGTGGAGTTGAAACAAGGATAACAAGACATGCATGATGAGGTGGCACCTACTCATCTTCAACCAATCAAATGATTCCAAGTCGACATGTCAAGTTCATCAAATCAAACTCATTCACAAGTTGACATGTGGAAGGCATTTAATGTGTTCCTACAATGAATTTTCTTATTTGTTCATCCTCAAAAGGATATGTACTTAAAAGATTTGTAATCATTTTATTGGATGGCAATAAATATGTAAGCAACGGTTATAACTAACCCTAATTAGGGTTTCTCCAAATTATCTTGGTTGTTGATTTCAAATCCATTTGGGCCCTTCATTGTAATTGAGAGGTCTATAAAAGGATTGGCCTTCTCATTTGTAAGGAGTTAGCCAGTTAGTCATTAGCATTAGGATATAGCAAGTAGAAGTAGCAGTAAGAAGAGGATATGAGAGATTGTTGCCAAGACTATGTTCGAATTCAATATATGACTATTCATTGAAGATATGGTGAACTTTTATGCGTTCTTTCAACATGTTGCATGATTTCTATTTCTCCAAGTTTTAGTTAAAATTCATTGATTGAAAGGGAGAAATGTGAAGAAGCATGATGAATTTTGTGTTCATACCATTTGTTGTTTGTTGATTGCAAACCGTAGTGCATGATTAGTCTAAACCCTACTTCGATTGTGGATGTTCATTTGGATTGCGCCAGTATTGGGTATTTGAATGAATGATTACAATATGAAAATCCTCCGTTACCTTTGGAAATTACATCATCTTTGTGTAGTTGTTTCATATGGCAAAACAAAGCTTGGTTAAGGAAATCACTCATCTAAGCATCATTTGTTGATATCATTGTCCTTAGGTGTTAGCTTAGATTTCTTTAAACCCTTTCCCTTTTTGTCTTTATTTGAAGTTTTAGTCAAGTTATTGTTTCAGGTTCCAACTACTTTGAAGGGAAAGAATTGATAAGTCTAGGAACATTTACACAAGTCCCCTTGTGATTACCAGCAATATCACACAATGCTCACTAAGTTATATCCAACATAAAGTTGCTAGGACGTATTATAAACCTTGGGGTTGCTTCATTTGATCACACATTTGTTACATTGTTTAGCATTTGAAGTTTCCTTGCTCAAGAGAGGATAGGATACTTAGTATTTTATTCTGCATGTTGGAGTGGTCACAAAACACACATCAATAGGAATGTGTCCCTAATAAACAAACCATGGTACCACCATTCATGTGCCTTTCCTTCCAAGTGCAAAGTGGCATACTTGATAGCTTCATTTTTAACAAGGAATTTAATGAAAGATAGGTATCCAATTTTTGAAATCCAAGACCTAGGAGTGCATTTGTTGGAATCATCGAAAGTGGGAACATATAACTTCTCCAACCTCCTTTATGAATCCTAGTTTTGAGGACCCCTACCCCTTCTAGAACTATTTCTCAATTTGGGTTGACAGACGTTTGGTAGAGAGAGACATGGTATCATTGAACTCCTCACCTAATGATTGATGCTCATGTAACCAATCCAAAAACCATCTTTTGCATTCTGCTACAACTTCATTTTGCAAAAATGTAGGCATTCAATGCCTAGATGTTGTCCCAATAGCTACCCTAGAGTTGTTGGCTGGAATGTTTGTAATGATAGTTTCCCATTATTTCTTTGATTAACATTGTTACTTATATTGTTTTGATTTGCGTTTATATTTGCATCATCTAAGTCATCAACTAAACTAACTGTTGCTGTCCCCTATCAAGATCATTGAAAATTTGCATTGTACTACCTTCATTCTTGCTTCCCATGTTTCTTGGAGCCTCTTCTCCAAATAAATCTGTAATGGAAACTTCCACTTAAATCTCAGGTTTCTTTGGAGGATCATTTTGTCTTCTTCTGAAATAATAACTATGTTTCTGGCTGCATAAGAGATTATCTCGCTAAATCCAACTGAAACTTCCCACAAGCTGGCAAGAAAACCAACTTTGATATCACTGTAATGCCCTATCCAATTTTTTTTACAAATTCAGAAAAATCTTCCACCTAAATCGTGGGCATTTCATCATACAATTGGTACTCATAGTAGCGAAAATCGGCAAAAAAACGCAATTAATCTGGAATCGGGGTCGGTGCCAATTTTTTCCCAAAAAATCAGCTTAAATCAGTCAAGTATGGTCAACAATTTTGAGGCAATATATTATGTTTAATCGGTGAAAAAAATGCATTTAAATCATGATTAATCGCTAAAAAAAGGGCGTAGATTGCTGGTGCCAGGAAAACCCTAAACGGCACCAAAAAAACCCCATTTTTCCTATTTATCAGCGTCACACAAGCCTATAGTTAGAAACGACAATGAAGAAGCCAAATAGGTAGGACAGAGTTCATATGTAACTTCTAATAATAGTGACTATGAAAACGCGACTACCTCTTTCTCAAGTACCATATTTGCCTCTTGACAATGACACTTCAAATCAGGTTCTTCATTAGGGATTTTCTTAGGAGCATTGTTACTATCCACACTTACGAAGTCATGATTATTTCAGTTGTAGCTGAAAACCTTGCACATGAGAGGAATAGTCGGTCACCACTCTACGGCCCGGGAATGCAAATTTTTTTATCAGCATTGTTGTTAGAATCGCTTTGGCATACAAGGTTTTTTTAATGGTAAGTAGCGCAGAATAAAGGTTTTTCATATCGGTTAAAATGGCCTTCTTGGTTCAATGACATAAATCAATCCTCACCAGAGAGTAAAAAAGCTAAATAGCCCATGTATGTGAACAAAACATTCCTTTTAGCCGAGAAATGGAGAGTTAATTTAAAATCAAAAGAGGAAATGCTATTTAAAGCTTGAAATTCGCGGCCACTTATGCAAAATATGGAGACAGAAAAGGGATTCGAACTAAATGTTTTAAAGAAATATCATCTCATGTAACATTATGTATTTGATGAAAAGCCTTGCTAGTTTTCAAGCTAGTGAAAACAGCAGGTATAACACCTGGTCCTCCGTGCCTACGTAGTTACATTCGGATCAAATAAACAGGGAATTTGTTGTTACTACAAAAATCTCATAGGTTTCGACAAGGATTGCAGTTATAAGAGACTTAACAAAGGACATAGATATGTGTCACAGCCTGTGAAGACAGTAAACCTTTCTTTAAAGACAGAACAAGAACAAATTTTCAGCACCATAATGTAACAGTATTAATGCAAGAATCAATATCCTTATTGAAATATATAAGAATCCCTTGCTATGACATGAAATCAAGAGAAAGTGGCAAAGGATCTCTGGATGTTGTATGTGTTGCATATACACATAATAGACTGTTAAAGAAGCTTTAATACCCTGTCATTTTTTTTTAAAAAGTAATTTATGACTGTTTTTCTTCAATTTTTTATGTTTTTTTGTAAATCAGATTTTTTCCCCATTTTTTCATAAAATCCTACTCTTCTGGTTTGCCAATTTTTTCCCAAAACGATTTATGCTTCTATGATTGGTAGAACAACAAACTAACATTATTTAAGAGTTACTGTAGTGTAGATCAGCTGCAAATCTCATCTATGATAGTAGACATTCTCATACAGTTTGAAGGTACAGAAAAATGCATAACAATTTTAACAAACATTTGTCATTCTAGTATTCGAAGCAAATATTCATACATGCGATGCTCAAATCAATACTTTCTAACCTATTAGCTAATAAAGAGGATGTTAAGAGTAATACTTTCTAGTAAAGAGATCAGCTGATACCATGGATGGAGTGGTAAAATCATTCAAACCACATGTGCCACAGTTGGGACTGATGCAAGTTTATATCAGTAGCTATAATGGACTAAATTGCACCTGCTTTTTACCTCCTCGTTTCTTTCTCAAAGCCAATGACCAGTTTCATAAACTCCAAACCTCCCCTATAAGGAGCAATACCTCAAATAACACCCAAAAAAATCCTCAAACAATGTATACACTGCCATTGAAAACTTGCAACTCGATTAAGATGATCACAAGACTCCTTTAAACCCAAAAGTCACCCCCATCACAATGGATGCCATCCCAAGGAGGATGCAATAGAGTCTTTGATTGTTGAATAACCTCCAAATATATAAAATCACCCCTATAATAGTGAGACGCCACTCTAGCACAGAGCCACTAGTCATATGGTGACCCTCACAAACCCACAATTTTCCTTTCCTGAATGATGCGCCTAGTCCACTTATAAATAATTTTGAATGCTTCATTGAAATCTTTATCTGCTTGCAAGTCTCCGAGATTTCCTCACTCATAGTGCCTGCAAACAAAGATCTAACTAAAGAGAAATCACTTCTCCAAAGCCAAATATCCTTAGGTTTTCGTCCTAGGATTTTCAAATTGAACAAGAGTCCAATCGTCACAATGTAGACTAAAAAATGACCACAGATATCCAAATTACTTTTCGCAACTCCCTTTTATAACCTTCCTACGAATTTTTGATAATTTTTATTTTATTTTTCACAAAGTGGCCCCTTTTTACTTTTAATTCAATTTTGGGTCCCTAAAAGATCAATTTAACACAAATCATCACTTTTAAATAAAATAATTAATTCAACTGAAGTTTCCCCTAAAATAATAATGTAAGACAACTTAGATTCAATTAAAAAATATATTCCCTCTCTAAACCCCCAAATTAGCCTACGAGAATGAAATAGGCTAAAGGGTCCTCTCTAAACTCGTAAGTCAAAGAAGGGGCCATTACATTGTCACAATTTGGCATTTGTCTGGGGACCATTAAATGACATTTGGAGGAGGCATCTTTGTCTTTTTATTATGTTCTACATTCATTTCCACAAGGTTCTAATTTGTCAATTTCATCAATGTGGCCTAGAACACCTAACTTCATTGTATCTTAAACCTTTAAAGCAGGTTATTGATGAAGACAATTTCCAAGTTTTCTTATCCCACAATGAAAGGAGAATTTGAAACCATATCCTAAAATTTTTAATGTTCCAAAGTGCTTCTCTATCTATAAGTATTTGGGAATGTGCTTGAACTTTATCCTCTTACACATTGAAGATTGAAAAATGTTGAATAAAATGAAAGTGAGAGTCAAACAATGGACTAAATGACGATTATTTGAATCTCTAGAGAAAAGAATCACTTTTATTAATTGTTTTTGCAACCCTACCATATGCATCTTCTCAGCCAATTCTGCCCCCAAATTCACTATGGATAAGATCCAAAGGAAGTTTCTATGGTCGGGTAAAACCTCCAAGAAAAGATGGCACATGGCCAATCAAGATAAGGTATACACTCCTAAGAGAAAAAGAGTTCCTAGTCTTTGTAAATCTGATATGGATTATGTGACCCTAGCTGTCAAATTGGGCTGGAGATAAGATTTTGAGAATGGAATTGATTGGCATTCATTCAAATGTCTTAATGTAGAAGCATCCCTTGTTAAACAAGGCCTCTTTATTGTCGGAGGTAGGTCCTAGGCTGACTTTGGGAGGATGCTTAGAATCAATAACAAATCTAGTTCAAGAGTCCATAGAGTTGGGCCCAATAACGGAGGCCATTAGCAACCAAAGCTCTCAACATGACTAAGAAGTATGGTCAAATATTAAGGTAGACAAGAGGGAAGTTCCATTCTCTATCCCTCGGTCATTTCACTACCTCGGAAATGATATAAGAGAAAAAATACAAATAAACCCATAAAATAGAAGCAACATCGACAAAATATTAAATGTAATAATATGAGATAATTGCACACTCGCAATAGACAAGACAATTTATACTAAGAATCCCATTTGGGAAAAATCTAGCAAAAACAACCAACTTATTGTACAATATTTCTCACTTTTTCCTAGCCTTAACCTAGGCAGAAGTATTCATATTTACAACCTAGAACAATTAAGGGAAATTGCTAGACAATATTACAACACAACAAGCATAATGATAAAACCATGGACCAAAAAAACAACCTAAAAGGGCCCCGTGAAAATCACCATCTTTGGTTACCACAAGTGCCTCCAAATTCCAATAATCCAAAAATGGAATAAAACCGTATATGAGAGATCTTATTGGTTTATGTAATAGCTACCCCTAGAAGAATTATTTTTTTGCCAATGAAAATCACAACATGAACATGTAAATAATGGTACTTTGCTGTCATAAATTCTGGTATACTTTTTCATCGTTCTTAATACTTCTGTTACAAAGTTTTGAGTGAATAATCTTTCACAATGAGACACCAACACAAGAAATGTACACAAGTAGGAAACCCCGCATGAAATACCTCCAAAACAGAGATGAAGATGACTGTTGCAGGTCTGAATATGGACAAATGTCTCACTATTATGGGCAGGTGGGCAGCAATGAATATCACCTAGCAAGCCTCCAGACTTGAATGCAATTGACTCCTAAGTGCCTGTGATGGATTCACAGCAAAAACTTCAACCCAAACACACTCCAAACTCCCCAAAAAGGTGGCAAACAGGTCTACAATGATTATTTGATAAGCAGAAACTCTAGAAATGACTTTTGCAAGTTCAAACCTTCAATGATGCCCTTTAACCTCACCAATAACATCTCCAAAAGGTGACCAAACACTAAAAATAAACTCAACGCTGTTATTCAACCCCAAAATGATTGAAAAAATGGCAAGTTCAGGTCTGCTATGTGTTTCAGTCATACCCAATATGAACATGGCACTGGAATAGGCACAACCAGCAAATAGTGAATTCAAACTCATTATATCTCAGTTTGTTCATCACCTAAGGACCTGAAAATGGAGGATATACCCTAGGCACCTCCAACCAGCATCAGAAATCACTCAAAGTGTAGCACCTTGCCCTAGGTGTCTAACACCATGCATCCAAAATACCCTGCAAATATGTATAACCTTCATGAAAATAACAAATAACCTGTGACCAGCCTCAAAATCCCAATCAATGGAGTCACCCAGCTATGGAGATAACTTTGCTCATGATTTCAAATGCTTCTAATCCTTCGATTCACTCTCCAATGCAATATATAGATGGTACAACCAACTAGAGGATCATCAACACCCACAAACTGAGCGGCCAGATAACCCTATCTAGAAACGCATTTAAACACACCAAAAATATCAGAAATAATCACCAAATACAATACCCAAAATCTGCAATCAAAATACTTTGAAAATCTCATGTTTTTGTAACCCAGAATAAGCAAATCTGTGAATAAACAATGGTGATTCCTGAATAAAACCACTCCAACCAGCTAGAAATTGTCTTTTAAATCAGCTTAAATCTATTAGGGCTTTCATCCTCACGAGATCCAAGGAAGAACACACTGGTTCAATCCGACAGTATTTTGTTATATGTACTCTTCTGCATATGGAAAATGAGAGCCAAAAACCTCCTTTTATACCTTTTTAAGGGAAAAGAGCAATTTTAAATTTTAAATAATTCATTTGCCCCTCAAATGTCCTTTTTGACAAATTAAGGAACTTTAGGTGCAAATACACTTCACAACTCCCGTGATATCCCAATATTTTTGAAATGTAAATAAGTGGGCAAGGAAGGAACATACCTTGTCTTTGTACATAATCTGCAATTTTCGTATAGTATAGAAATAATGATAGATGGAGCTTGGCAATCACCAAGGCATCCATCCACCATGTAGACGACATAGCTATGATGATATCTACAAGTGCCCAAAGATGATCACTTGTACCACCACCATAGTTAGTGAGCTATATGATGGACCGATGGCTTGATGATCGGTTGTGACAACCATCATGTGATCACCATCATGTTGTGCACTGCATTTAGTTAGTAAGTTACATGTGCCAATACCATCAATCTACATGCATCCATCCATGTCACCATCGTACATTTCATCATATACATATGCATAACAATCGTCATTGTCATACATACGTATACAATAGATGTATAACCATGTCATACATAGATACATCTATATTGATGTAATTGCATCCATAAAATGATCATGGCATCTCATTATAACATCAGCATGCATATAGAATTACATCATTGCCACATATCACAATTGCCTTGATCATAATCCCATTGTATTATCTAGAGTAACAAGAATCGCGATTCGATTCACCCTCCCCGATTTTTTGGGAGCCGGTGAATCAAATTGGCGGTTTTTTGGCATGAATCGCCTGAATCGCCATGTGTGAACCGGCATGAATCGGCCGTCAAGTCAAAAAAATTAAAAAACACTTTTTTTTTTTATCTTTTTTTTGTCTTTCATCTTACATACATTTATGATTTGATGTCTTATGGAGCTGAAAAATAACTCTCGATGCCTTATAAAATAATTAAAGTCGGCTGAGCGCACAAGGGGCACTGCCCCTTTACCCCATCTTGGGGGCTTTGCCCCCCAAACCCCCATTTAATAATTTGGGGTGGCAACTGCGCCAATAAAAGTGGGGAAAAATTAACCTTCTAGTCTTATTAGGCTCCATGTAGAAGATGATGATGGTGAAGAAGAAGAATATCAATAAATTATTAATCCATTAGTTGAACTTAAAACAATGATACTTGAACTGATGTAATGATTTAATTTTAATGTTTTGATTCTTGAATCTTTGATGTTGAACTTGCGCTTGAAGTATATGATGGTATGATCATGATTCATGATGCTATGATTACAAGTGTTTTTGTTGTTTAAATGTTTTTATGATACTATGTGACATTCCAATCTTAACTCATGCTTCTAGGCTGCATAAATATGTAACGCATGTGATGGATTTATCATTTATGTTCCTTGTTTATGTATGTTAGCTTCTATTTGATGATGTTATAGTGTGTTTAAGTTATATTCAATAAAGGGTGCATGAAATAAGTTTTAAATTGCTAAAATCTCTAAATTTTAAGGGTTTTTTAATTTGTCGATTCATGGGCAATTCGATTCCGATTCATGGGCGATTCGCAATTTGATTCGGCCTTGCCGATTACGAGACGATTTCGGTTCTCGTTACTTTGGTATTATCACTACATAAATATATCTGCATCATAACTTAATCATAATTAAATTGATTCATATCATAATCATATTGCATTATCGTGTGCTTCCACACTTAGTCGATCCACATATTGATCGCACTCGTCATTGCATTATCGTGTGTTTCCACACTTGGCCGATTCTCATAATCGGGCTTGTCTTATTAGAATATTATAATGTTTCTTTAATGGTCATCTTAGTTAGTCTTTAGTTTATTAGGTAGTTTCTATTTTTGTGTTTAGTTCACGGTTGTTTCTTTTAGAATCGTCGTCTTTGTAAATCTATATAAGGAGCTTTTATCTCCTCTGTTTAATACAACTACAACAACATCGATTTACCATAACATGGTATCAGAGTTGGTCGATGGGATTTCATAAAATTTGGCGAATTTTTTAAGAAAACTTTGAGCCTCTTCTAATCTGGAATTTCTTCCAGAAATTTGTTTTCCAGGTATTTTATGAAAAATTTGAGGTTCGTCTTCTAAGATTTTTGCTGAAAATCGCAAGCCTAGTTAAGGGTTTTGATCGTGCGATTTCCTGGTTTGAGCAAAAGTCTTTGATTTTCGAGGGTTGCATGTACTTGCATGTGAGTTGCATGTACTTGCATGTTGCTTGCATGTGTTTTTTGTGAGTTGCATGTTCTTAGATGTGTTGTTTTACCTTGCGAAGTCTCGGGTTTTGCCGCATGAAGGTTTCTCTAATGGGTTTTAATAATTTTTTCCTCAAAAATTATCTGTTGGGTTTTAATAATTTTTCCTTCAAAAATTATCTGTTGGGTTTTCTAATTTTTTGTCCTTAAAAAATTAGTAGGTGGGTTTTATAATTTTTTGTGCGATTTTATGCCTTAAAATTGTTTTGTATATCATTTTTCCTCAAAAACGAAGTTCTACGTTTTGATCCATGTGTCAAATTTTGTGTTGGGTTTTGATCAATTTTTCACCTCAAAAATTGTTTCCGGTTTCTGTAATACGTGAAGTTCGCGAGGGATTTCATGAGAGGTGTTCCTGTTTTAGGGTTTTTACCATAAAAATGATGCTTTGTAATCTTCAAATCATGGTATTTTGCAATCAGTTTTGGGGCATCCTGCTCATCTGCAAAGTTTGGAGGGTTTGTCGATTTTTCCTCAAAATCGTAACAGTTGTTCTCAGTGTGTATCTCTGTTTCCAAGGAAGGACAGCTCAGTTATACAACATTAGGTTGGACGTTTTGTGATGATTCCTAGTCAAATGTTTTGCAGATTCTGAGAGGGTTAGTCGCGGACTCATCTTAGTGGCAGAGTCAGTGGCAAGCTCTTATCTTTTGTTGCAGAGCTTTATGAAGAAGGGGGGGCAGCCTTCTTTATTTTTTTCTAGATCGATTTTGGCTTCTTGGTCTGTTTCTTTAATGGTCCTTAGTTAATCTTTAGTTTATTAGGTAGTTTCTATTTTCGTCTTTAGTTCACGATTGTTTCTTTTAGAAACATCGTCTTTGTAAATCTACATAAGTAGCTTTCATCTCCTCTGTTTAATACAACTACAACAACATAGATTTACCATAACATGTCTAACAATGCATAACCAACACATGATTAATGGTGACTTCATTATTATTATTATGTTGAGAGGTGACTATTCCATCGTGTCTCTTCCATGGATTGAACATGTATATATGGGAGATCCTATCAATTGCAAAAGCATGGAATATAGAACTCAGAATATGAAATATATAATCTCTTGTGGATTGCTCAGTTTAGAGCAGCGCAATCCCAGGTGCAAGTATTTATCTGCATATCAGAGACAGCATCATCTCAGAAGCATAATCATATAAAGATATATCAGAGGCGGCTTCCTTGTTCAGCGCATAGAGATAAAGATAAATCAGATACAACTTGTGCCATACCGCATTGTTATTGAACCAGATAATCTCTACATTGCATGTAATTCATTGTACTTCAGAGACAGCATTGTCATCATATCAGACAGCCTGTATATCAACGTGGATCTATTGTATATACCAGAGACAGCATTTCAGGTTATTGAGCATATATTTCATTGCAATATCAGATACAGCCCTTGTATATTGTGATCAGTGTTATGCAATTATCCTCTTATTTTGGCAGCGTATGCATTTGGAATTAATAATCATTTACTATCAGTTATCTTTCATTGTAAATTGAGCATCAAATAAGCATTTTGTTATCAGCAATTTGAGTTATATTTATAGAATTGTGGAATTTCACGTAATGTCTCAAATTAGATAAAAATGGACATTACAATTCCCTAGGCATCCACTTTTGGGGGGGACATTAAATAACTTTATAAAGTATAACAGTTTTGTGAATAGTTTAACATTAAACTTTAGAAAATTAAGTTTGTAATTTAATTGCTCCACCTGGGTTGCAAAAAGCACTTTTAAGGCACCGGAAACCAAAACTGATCATGTTGTGAAGTAATTAAAGTTGAGGGATGATGGCAGGTGTCCACTCAGGAACTTACTAAAAATAGACGTGTTCTCCAAGAAGTTTGGAGAACACACCAAGAGGCCAAAAACACTTCCGAAAGCATCACAGTGATTCATATCACCTATTGAGGTAAAATCCAACAACGAAAACCAAGAAAAAACTGAACCGATGCACTTGAAGAAGTTTGGAGTTCTCTCCAACCCACTTGGAAGCTTACGAGAAAACTTAGAAACTAGCCAAAAGCTTATTGAACAATATTGCGAAAAAATGGGGACATTATAATTTATCATAGCTACAAGACTTGCTTGGACTCACCTGACTCGATGAGTCCTAAGGAAAGCTAACTAAATTGAGGCTTGTGGACTCGTGCCTCAAGTACCTAGCAAGTCTAGTTAGACTTGCCGAGTTTGCCAAATCAACAGTACTCAGCAAGTCCCACCAAGAAGACTCTACCAATTCACTAGAAAAAGAAAAGAATAAACAATTAAAACACTCAAATATAAAAGTGTGCAAGTCAAGTGTTTTTTAAAGGATTTGGAAGAATCTTGAAGGTTGTTTAAAAGCAATCAAATTATTAAAAAGGCATGTCCCAATAACGTATGAGTGGTCTCAAAGGATTTAATTTGGGCTTGGTAGCAGGGACTTTATCCCTTAACCCCACCCTACATTGCAACAAGGAGTGCACCAACAATGCTGCCCTCAAACCCCTTGACCCTACGAAGGCTGCTGCCCCCAAACCCCCACTCTAGTTTAAAAAGCAAATATTGAAAGTCATTATGGGCTATGCTGGATGGAAAAGTAACATTTTTTTATTCTTTCAACTTCTTCACAATTAAAAAACTTAAGTAATTAAATTATATTTATACTTCCGTTTATCAAATCAATCCATATCCTATGAAATGCTCATATGGCTGTGGCAGCCTTTGTAGATTTGTTAAAGATACAAGCGCATGACTCCAGATACAACTAGCAATGTTGGGTTGAGCTACAAGTACCTTTTTACCACAGTTCATGACTCCATGTTGTATTTTTTGTTTTTTAAGCCATGGATATCATAATCCATGAGTTTGTACACCTAAAAGACTTGACAATATTTATATATTTAAAAACATTGTTCCTTCAACTAAAATCTACATTTATACTCATATAAATCGATATATACATGTGTATATGATAGATTAATACTTCTGTTTGATTAGTTTATTTTGACTTTAAAATCTATTTATTGAAGGGTTGACTTTAAAATCTATTTATTGAAGGGTGCATGATAAAAATATTTAAATCATTAAAAAAACTTTATATTATTTCATGGTTTTTTAAATTTGTCATGTATAGGCCATGTATGAGTGCATCAGCTTGCCAAATCTGCGCTCAACCGTGTCTTTTAACACTGGGATTTACAGAGTGGGGGACCAGATTTATTACCATCCTACTAAGTTGTGATGGAGTGGGCAGTAAGTGTCTTAAAACCTTTTTCTCCTGATAATGCTGCAAACTAGGCTGGTTATAGTGGACCGGGTCATGGTTAATGCTTTGATCAGTAGTATGTTGACTGTTAACTATTATGTTGATACAAACTGATATTGTGTATTCAGTTCTAATATGCAATAATAATGAAATGACTGTAGGTTTTAGGTCTATGCTCACTGCTAAACTATTACACTGCCAATTGCAATATTAATAACATAACAAAACCTACCGGGTAATTTGAAATGGAAAAAAAATGATTGCTTATTTCAGGGTAGTGCTTGTACAATAAAAATATGGACCAGAGAGGAACATGCATAAAATCAGACTCCATCCCTAACTACGAGAAGTGTATTAATGCCCTAACAATTGCCAATTCGAATGCAACCATTGGTAACCACTTAAACTAATTACTAGCAACTACCCAGTCGGTTAAATAATTAACACGTAGTCACTTATGTATGCTAACAAAACATAAAATCGTTGCAAACTAAAAGAACACGAATGTTTACCACAACACTCAAATTCAAATTGGGCGTAGTACAGATAGTTTTGAGAGCAAGTAATGTTGCGCCTGTATCCATACATTTATGAGAAGCTTGGGAGTAAACCAGGCCTTGCCAATCCACCAATACCTTAAAGCGTATCTAGAAGCAAAAGATTGCTTCAATTCACGGTATTAATCAGCTACAGCGTATCTCGTACTCCAGTCATTGCTTGACTTATTATCATCTGAACTAACTAGGCCGTGTTTAGAGCTAGGAATAATTAGGGCTACAAACGCAGAAGTTGTAAGCGATTGGGCTCTGATAAAAGCTATTTAAAGAAAAACTGGAAGACTTCACTTACAGTAACATTGACGCCGTCGGGGGCAATGCGAACCCGACCAACAAGGCCCAGAGCACTACAGTCATCACGAAACCAGTGAAGGAGGGACTCTGTATCTGGTATATCCACGTACTTGTAGTACAATAATACTCCCTCTTCTTCCTCATCTTGTTTCTCTGACTGGTTAACTTGCACCTCCATTGATGCTTGTTTTACAGAAATTTCAAGGGATTTTTCTCAACTCCGTTGCATCGGGTTAGCGACCCAGATGAAAATTAGTTACTCTCGTTAAGGTTCGTTTTTGTTTGTTGAAGTCACTAAACACGCCTTCGTTGGTATGACTATTAAATAGGCAAAGTAAATGGAGAAAAATTTAAAATGGAAGTAAATGGAGAAAAATTTAAAATTAGCATATCTATATTTTAAAAATTTATGTAAAATGAATGGATATTATTAAATAATAATAAAATATTTAATTATGAAATAAGCATTGGAAATAATTTTATTAATTAAAAGGTCTTTACTATAAATTTTACATAAATCTAATATTAAAATGGTTATGAACTTATAATATTTATTAAATATTAATATTTGTAATAATAGTTATAATTTCTTAAATAAATTAGTTACTATTTTGTAAATAAATAAGTTCAATAATACTTACAGTTTAATCTTATTTAAGATTAGCCATTACTCAAATATCAAAGACATTAGTTTGGAATGGATGGTTGCATTGAAATGTTTATTTTCATATAATTTCATCATATAACCAAATAAATTTGAACTCTATTCCCAAATTTTCACACTCAAACTTTTTAGTCTTAGTGAAAGAACAAAAATAAAAACTTACCAAGAAAAATTGTAAAAATTTAGAACAATTATTAGAATTTCAATATAAGATTCAAAATCTTTAGACTTAGTGAAAGATTTAAAATAAAATTTTGAAGTTTTGGAACAATTAACCACAAAGAAATGCACCAAATTTCATCTGAAATATCCATTATTTGGCACCACTACACTCAGCATACTTCAACAGGTGCTAATTGCAAGTTTAAGCAAGAAAAACAATTTCTATAAGCAATAGTGTGAGAAATATTATTTCAAACAATTTATTCCCTACCGTTATAAAGTTTATGTCCGAACAGAGAAAATTCTATATTTAGAAAATTAAACACAATTTCCCAACTACCATACCAACGGCTAAAAATTTCTATGTACAGCAAATGCTCATACAATTTACTTGTGTTGGTTAGCCAACGAACTAAAGAATTATTAATGACTAATCGAAGTGGAACATTGATGGAATATGGCTCCACATTTTTAATTAAGCCGACCCGAGTGAGTTCGGTACCGTACATGCAATTTATTGTCTCACGCTGAAAAACTTGTCTCACGCACAGACTGTATCCTAAAACTTAAGAAGCTTAACCACTTGCTATGACACTCTTAAATGTACATTTATAATGTCATATTCTTTCAGAATTTAGACTTTGAAGTGGCAATAATAAATCCTTGTAAAAACCATCCTTCTGCCAAATATACTTCATTGGTAATGGTACCTAACACTACTACTTTTGAGGAAAAAGGGGAAGGATATGCTGAAAGGGAAATAAAGAAGGGAAAAGCTGATGCACCAGATTGAATAATGGATATTGTCTCTACCTAAGATTGCACTTGACATTAATAAAACCTCAAAATTTACACTAGTCTCAACTCTAATCTACTTCATAAAGATTCATATGCATATTAGTACTAATGAGATTCTACAAGGGAAATGCATTCACTGATAACACTCATAAGAAATGC
>MU225224.1:1648521-1663616 GCA_018584345.1 Thuja plicata
CCAAAAAGAGATGGACTAGATGAAGGAAACAAACCCTCCAATCTAGGGAAAGTCCCAAAGAAAGGAACAAGAAAGAGCAAGAAGCATCTCCGAAGCATGAAGCTGCAAACACTGTCAGAAGTAACTGATGGAACCCCCACTGAAATAGTGCATGACTAGGTAGAGAAGACAAAGTCTGAAGAGCTGATCAATCGAAGAAGTGACCTCCAAAAGTAGGAATGAACGAGTGTCTATATAGTAGATGATCCATCTCACCGGAATGCATAGGTGCCTAGCCACTGCATCCGCCTCGTACATAGGAACAAAAAAAGAATACGTAGATCACTCAACCGAACCAAGGAAGCAATAGAACCAACAGGTGAAAAAAATAGAAAAACCTACAGCTTCTAAAACAATTCGACAAAACACGAACATCAAGCAGCAAGATGGCTCTGATACCATGTTAAAATAGGCAGAAACCTATTCTCCCAAAAACACCTACATGCATAACCCTGTCACATGGAAGAAGAAAAGAATAGAAGAAGAAAAAACTATGGAGGCCAAAAGACCAGAGACATCATATGCACATGAAAGAATATATTATTAACAATATGTTTCAATCTGATACAATGCGATGTGAAAACTCCTTATGAAAAATAAAGAGGTGAATCCTTATAAAAGGAATCACGAAACCCTAAGGTTAGCTTAATCAACTAGAGTGAATAGGTGAGTTAGTAATTAGATCATAATGATTTAATTAATAACCCAAGAGACTATTACTCTAACACCCCCGCTTAAGATAAGCTTAGGGAGAAGCAAAAACCTAGGAGACTACTGCAGAAAGCAGGAAAGAAGGGTCCCGGCAACAAGGCCTGATCAGGTACCCAATACAAGAAATCTCTGTAAAGAAGGGAAATAGGGAAAACCCAGTGGGAAAAAATCTACCCCAAAAAGAGATGGACTAGATGAAGGAAACAAAGCCTCCAATCTAGGGAAAGTCCCAAAGAAAGGAACAAGAAAAAGCAAGAAGCATCTCTGAAGCATGAAGCTGTAAACACTGTCAGAAGTAACTGCTGGAACCCCCACTGAAATAGTGCATGACCAGGTAGAGAAGACAAAGTCTAAAGAGTTGATCAATCGAAAAGGTGACCTCCAAAAGTAGGAATGAACGAGTGTCTATATAGTAGATGATCCATCTCACCGGAATGCATAGGTGCCTAGCCACTGAATCCGCCTAGTACATAGGAACAAAAATAGAATAGGTAGATCACTCAACCAAACCAAGGAAGCAATAGAACTAACAGGTGAAAAAAATAGAAAAACCTCTAGCTTCTGAAACACTTCGACAAAACACGAACAATGAGCAGCAAGATGGCTCTGAAACCATGTTAAAATAGGTAGAAACCTATTCTCCCAAGAACACCTGCATGCATAACCCTGTCACATGGAAGAAGCAAAGAAGAAAAGAAGAAAAAACTATGGAGGCCAAAAGACCAGAGACATCATATGCACATGAAAGAATATATTATTAACAATATGTTTCAATCTGATACAATGCGATGTGAAAACTCCTTATGAAAAACAAAGAGGTGAATCCTTATAAAAGGAATCATGAAACCCTAAAAGGGAAATCCTAAGGTTAGCTTAAGCAACTAGAGTGAATAAGTGAGTTAGTAATTAGATCATAATAATTTAATTAATAACCCAAGAGACTATTACTCTAACACCCCCCTTTAAGATAAGCTTAGGGAGAAGCAAAAACCTAGGAGACTACTGCAAAAACCAGGAAAGAAGGGTCCCGGCAACAAGGCCTGATCAGGTACCCAATACAAGAAATCTCTGTAAAGCGGGGAAATAGGGAAAACCTAGTGGGAAAAACTCTACCCCAAAAACTCTAATCATTTTTTTATTTTTTATTTTTTATTTTTTTTGGGTGATGTTGGATTGTCAGTAGTCTCATATGCTCGTGCATCTGTTACAATCCAATTCAAATTTTGTCATTTTAGTTACAGCCACGAGGCATGGTTTTGGCTACAGGTAGTGAGTACATTTTTACACATGGAGTAGCAAAGATTTTATTTGGTTCAGGTGGGACTATTGTAGAGAATGTAGGTGATTCAGACAGAAGGGTCAACGATACCCACAGTTAGCATACTTCCTTCTCAATAAGGTACAGTATGCAATCACCATAGCCTCTCTAAGGGTAGTTTTGTTGCTTAGTTTGTATATTTTTTAGTAGAAATGTGAAGATCTCTTACAAGCACATCTGTTTGTATAAGATGGTATAAACTGGATGCATCATGTGTCATTTCCCGTTCTTTGTGTATTGTACTTCAACAACACTCTTATTCTTTTGTAATTGAAGATGAAATGCATGGGTGCTTTGTAACTGCATATTCTTCAATTTTCATAATTTCCAATATTCTTTGAGTAACTATTTCATTTTATCTATTCTCTCTTTTTAAATTTATAAGTCGAAATACAAAATGCAATTGGCAACTAGCATACGGGAGAATAGATGTCAATTTTTTTCAAAAAGGCCAACGGTTTAAAAACAATTTTGTTGTCACTGTAGAAAGCCTCTCAGCTTAAATATGTGATGACAAGAATACTAACATGTGGAAAAAAAGATTTGAATTAAGGGATTTTAGGTTCGGTTTTTTTTTATAATGGATCATAAAACTTGTAATTTTGCTGAGTGTTGTTATTTAAAATAAGATAGTTGGATTGTCTATTTTCAAGTTGTTTCTATCTTAGATACAAATACTTTCATAGGTTGTTTACTATGTGATGAAGTGTCATTTGGTCTCTAGAGTCCTTTCGTCGAATACATATGTTTTTGTTCATCACTTTTTCTTTAGGCTTAATTCATCTATCAATCTTGCATCTAAGATGTGATCATTTTAGTTTAAATGGGTATGTTTCTTATCAAAATTATTATTATGACACATCTTATAAGATATATTAAAAAATTCAAATTAATGAAAAATACATAGCCGAGAGTTGTTATCAAAGAGATCTTGAGCGAAAGAAAGAAGTCTTGATGAAAGAAAACATCAAGTGAATGGACAAATAGAACATTCATCTAAATGTTTGTCCTTGTAATAGAAAATAAATCAAGTCTTTTGATTATAGATAGATTCTAAAGTATATGTAGGAAAAGGTATAAGAGAAAAAGAGAAGTTATTGCCTTAAGTTTTACCCTAATTTTGATCATGAACACTGCACATGTAGAAGTAAATATTTCTTAGAAAGCAAAGACCCTTGTAGATGAATTAAGAACTCCAATAATCTCTAATGTAGAACAAGCAAATGGAAGAGGTCCAAGAAAATAATATAATAAAATAGTTTTATCTTTTACACAACTAAGGTAGTTAGATTTGAAAAATACTTTATTTTAGATTATGAAGTTTGCAATGACATTCGATCCAATTATTTAAATATATTAATAAAAAATGCATTGCATTATTTATTCAAAGAGGAGGCAACTAAGAAAATAAGGGAGTTCATCAAAATTAAATAATAAATTATTAACTCAAAAAGTTAAAAAGCTAGTATTTATTATTCCATAAGATATCTCTAGCGAGCCTTAAAAATCATCTTTTCATAGTAATTAGTTTGTGCCTTTCTAGATTGAACTATGTGGATTTTATTTGCATCAATATTTTAGATCATACTCAATGATCCGTCATCGGGATAAAAGAGAAATGTATAAAGAAATTGGAGAAAATTGCAGACCTAGAATCTAGATAGGTAGAAAAAGTGGGCGAGGGGGGTTTCAAAAGATAGAATGAATAAATAAAAAGGGATAAAATAAGGAGATAAACAAAATAAAATAGAAGCCAAATAATTCTACATATAGCATACATGAAAAATACAAATGCATAAAATAAACAAAAAATAATAATATAATGATCATATATAATATATAATTATTATTTTTTTATTTATATATTTTTATGTTTATTTTATGCATTTGTATTTATTATGTGTGTTATATGTAGTATTATTTGCCTTCTATTTTATTTTGTTTATCTCCTTATTTTATCTTTTATTTTTATTCATTTTATATTTTGAACTATGTGCACTCTTTCTCCCTCCCGCCCCATTTTTCTACCTGCCTGGGTTTGCAATTTTTTCCAATCTCTTTATACAGCTCTCTTTCATCTTGATGATGCAACATTGAGTATGATTTGAAATGTCGATGCAAATAAAATCCACATAATTGAATCTAGAAGCACACACTCTAATCATCTATTCAATCCAACCTTACAATTATTTATAATGAATTATTTTTTATATATTTTATTTTACAATAGGTTAAAGGTCACCTAACTACTACAAAATAGATAAATGTGTATTTATATACTTTTTGCTATTGTTTTTTAATAATTTGGTCAATGTTTTTAGTATGTTATTTTAGCATATAATCTATGTATTTGGTGGCATTCACTAACCTAGACCTTATATATTCCACTCTGATATGCAATATCCCTTGGTTTAAAGTTTATTTTGCCTAATTTTCCAATTTCCACTTGTAAAAGCCAACAACCTCAAGTAACTTGATCATTGCCTACCAACATGGGTGTCAACAACTCAAAATATGTGTCTAAATTTGTGTGTAAAGGCATTAGCTTAAGACACTTTCATCTCATCATATCATTGGATAACACATTAAAAAAAACTCCCTTTGTAAGAACCTAGCAGATATCCATTATCAAAGTGATTTCTAAGAATGTCTTCAAACATAATCACTCATTTGTTTTCTAATAATAGCATCATAGTCCACTTCTAATACATATAAGAAATTGTTGTTCACAATCAATGTTGTTGTGAGGTAGGAGTTTAGGGTTTTATGGTGGAAGAGGGAAGGATGAGTTACAAGGCTAAGAATGGAATTTGGAGCAAAGTAGGAAGTTACCAACTTGGTGTCCACTAGAAAGGGCATGGTAGGATCAACCAAATAGAGGAAAATAGACAGCTTAGATGAGTAGACCGACCTTTAATGGTTGACCCATAAAGAATCAAAACAAATGGGTTTTTTGCTAGAATATTCAATGGAAAAAATTGTGGGTTTAAGAATTTGGAGGCGAAGGAGTGACATCCTAAAAATTTGTCCATTCCTTTGAAAATTTCCAAGGAGAGAGTTAAAACGATGAAGAATAGAGTCATTTTAGTTCGAGTTGATTCTTCAAAATGGCAAGACTCAATGAATATGTTAAAGGAGAAAGCTTTCGTCATGAAGTGGGGCGAGGGTTGGCTAGTTTTTCCTCAAGTCCATGAGTGGTGGGATGATCAATTATGTGTAAGTACTTTATTCTCAAAACTTTACCACATGGGTTTTTTCTATTCATTTGTGAGAGAAAAAGAGAGAAACAATGGATCCTAAATAGCATGCCCTTTCTCATGGGTGGTATGGAATTTTTCATTAAAGATTGGTCACAAAATTTTAATCCCTTGTAAACCTTTATAAAGGAAGTTCCTATTTGGGTTTAACTCTATAATCTTCCCCACAAATGCTAGGACCTAGATAGATTTTGAGAGCTCATTAGTAACAATATGGGTATGTTTTTTAAAGTGGGTAAAATTGAAATAAAGGACTTTAGTATGTATGTCTGCATATGTATTGCTTGGAAACCCCATCCTCGTCTAGCTCATGCAATCAAAATTAGATCAAGTCAAGGTATCTGGTGGTAAGAGATTGAAGTTTAAGAGATAATAGAGAATTGTAAGAAATATAGGATTTTAGGACACATGGAGGAGGAATGTATTTCTAATAAAAAGGAAAAATGGAATAGGACATCTTGGTTGCTAAATTGAATAATCTTTTGAAAGATGTAGAAAGAAGTGGTGGAAAGGAACAAAAACTTTATAAAAGAAATATAGAACCTGAGATGATCCATAAAGAAATTTTTAGTGGGAATCACATAGAAGTAAAGACAATTTTGTAGTTTTTGGGCAGGAATCAAACCCTACTTTCTGTCAATCCAAAGGTTGGAAGTAGTGAGAAGATAGTAGAAGAAGAGATAGAAGTGGATATTTTGATGGGAATCAAACCCTACATTCTGTTATTCCCTATTTTGGTGATTCTTTTGTCTTGTCTTCACAACTCGTATTAAAGGAGGTGATTCTAGATAGATTCTATTCATTAGAAGAGAAAAGAAACCCCATAGCTACAGTACCCACCAAAGAAAATGAAGGGAACATTTTGACATTGGTGAAGGATAATGTGGTTGTGGAGCCCCTAGCTTCCCAAGTTTGAGAAAAGGGAGAAGGTTCATTGATTGATCCTTGTGGTTGGGAATCCAAAGTAAAGATAGTGAAGGAACCTTGTAAGCCTAGTCATGATTTGGGACTAGTATAAAAGGGGACTTTTTTCTCCTCTATTCAAAGATATCAATGTTTCCCCTGCCAAATATCATGTTGCATAGATTGAGAGGTTGGAACTCAGTAAGTATGAGAGTAGTGAAGGTGGTCATTCATTATTTTTAGAAGAGGGGGGTGTATTTGGGTTGGAGGATGTAAAAGGGATAGTTGATAAAAGAACCATTATTAATACAAAGTCCAGGATGAAGAAAGTCAAGGTTAGAGAGAACAAGTCTAGAGGCCATAAAATAAGTTTGACCCTTTTGGAAATTGCTTGGAACTAAAAGGGTCAAATAAAATTAAGGTGTGGGAAGGAATTAATACCTCTTGAATATAAATGAAGTTGCTCAGGTGGAATATTAGGGGCTTCAATGCCTCTAAGAAGAGATAATTGATCAAACCAAACTAGACATTGTTTGTCTACAAGAAATGAAACTTAATCAGGTGGAAGCACAAAAGCTACTACATGCATGAAAGCTTTGGAATGGTTATTTCAAGGATGTAGACGGGACCTTGGGTGTTTTGGGTCTTTTATGTAATCCTTGAATGGTTGATGTGCATGTAATTTTTCAAGAGAGGTTGTGGAAACTGGTGAAACTAAGGCCTACATTATTGCGGGGAGAAATTTTATCGATTAATGTGTTATATGGTCCAACGATCTAGTACTAGAGATAAAAAATCAACATCGAATATTATTCCAGATATCATTAAGACCTATTCTCAAGCGCCCTTCATTGTATGTGGACACTTCAATGCAACTTTGGAACTTGCAAATAAAATAGGAGGTAAGGGTTCTTTGATTACTATTTAGAAGGAATTTGAAGAGTTTGTTACATGCAATGGATTATGGGATATCAAAGTTTCAAATGGCTCCTTCATATGGATGAATAAGCGTCAAGTATTTTCCAATATTGCATAAAAATTGGATCATTTTTCCTTAGCACGATCACAAGCTTCTCTCCCCTTTTTTTATGAGGTCCTCATTACTCCCGTGTCATGGTTTGACTACTTTCTTGTATCTTTGTTGCAAATGGATTTAGTACCCGTGAGGTGCTAATTCAATAAGATGTGATTTAGGGAGGAAGGCTTTTAGGAGTTGGTAGTTGGATGGTAGAGGAATTCTCCACAATTGGAATGAAAAAAGGGTTTAGATTCTTCACGAAGCTATAACTCATTAAAAAAAAAATCTTAAAGAATGGAACAAAACTCAATGTAAGGATATATTTATAAAAAAAATATCTTAGAAGAGAAACTAGTAGTTCTGAATAACAAGGTTACTAGGGGAGGAATGGACCAAATTCATTTAATTGATGTGAAAGACCTTCACATAAAGTATAATGAAAAAATTTCAAGAGAATAAATCTACTGGAGGAAGAAATCTTGAGAGAATTGGTTAAAGGAGGGGGTTCACAACATGAAATTCTTTCACAATTCAATGAAAGAAATATGTTCAATTAACAGGATCTATTCCATAGAAAATTCAAGTGGGAAGCGGATTCAAGATATTTATGAAATTAACAAGGCTACAGTTTCCTGCTTCACATTCATTTTGCCAATAGAATGTTCTAGGACATTAGAAGATTATGAAGACATTCTTGGAGTTGTGCCCAAATTGATCTCATATGCAGACAACAAAATCCTACTAGAATCAGTGTCTATGAAAGAGATAAAAAAAAACATTATTTGATATGGAAGGAGATAAGGCCCTGGGACCAAATGGTTTCCAATCGACATTCTTCAAAAAAAATTAGGATTCCCTAAAATTGGAACTTTGGGAGGTAGTAGAGGAATCAATAAGGGAAAATTATGTTCTAAACAATTTTAACAATACTTTGATTGTATTAATCTCAAAAAGAAGGAGGTTCAGTCCTTTGAAGATTTCAAACCCATATCTCTTTGTAACGTAGTCTACAAGATCATTTCTAAAATTGCAGCCAACATGTTGAAAAGGTGGTGGGTTCAATCATATTGGAATAAAAAATTAGGTTTTTCTCTAAAGGGATCTATTGTATAAGGCATTATCATTGCACATGACTCCATTAGACTTGGTAAGTCTCAGAAAATGTTTGTAAAATTTGATATAAGGAAGGCCTATGATAGAGTGGATGGAGTATTTATGCTAAAAGTTTTAGAATGATTTGGTTTTTGCCTATAGTGGATCTCTTAGAACCAAAGCTTTATATGCTCACCACAGGTTTCCATCTTGGTGAATGGTAGTCCTCAAGGGTTTTAATTTGAAATCTATCAACACTTAAGACAATGGGACCCAATTTTTCTGTTCCTCTTCATCGTCATGAAAAAAATTTGGGGTAGATTCATTGTCAAGTGAAGAGAGAATAACACTTTGAAGGGGGTGAAATTAGTAAGGTGAGTAGACCCAATCTCCCATCTTCAGTTTGTAGATGGCATCCTATTAATGGGTAAGGCAACTCTGTGAGAATCAATGATAATCAAGGCTATCATTTAAAGGTACAATAAAGCATCAGGGAAAAAAATTGATTGGAAAAAATCTAAAATTGTCCTCTTCAATAATAGTCTAGATGCAAGACTAAAGATCTTGACAATTCTGAATGTGAAAGTAGGTTCACTTTTAGATAAATTTTTGGGCATCCTCTTATCTATTGGAGCATATAAATCAAATTGTTTTATGGAATAGTCTAGTGGATGGTTATATTAGAAAAATAGAAGGTTGGAAGAGTAGAAGGCTAACCTCAGCAAGGAGAATCCTCAAGTTGTTATTTGTGCTTTCAGCAATACCAATATTCTCAATGATATGTCTAAAAACCCCAACCTAAGTCATTTAAATGATTGAGCGAAATATGCAGAAGTTCTTTTGGAAAAAGGGCCAAGATATGGATAAATTCTCAATATTGTCTTAGGATAATATTTGTAAGCCCTAATATACGAAGGTTGCAGGACTTCAAAATTGGAAGATAATGAATGAAGCCATGGGTGCAAAATTAATCTGGAATATGTACAAAAATCCAAAATAGATATGGGTTCAAATTTTGGAGGCTAAATATTTAGACAACGATGACAAATATAGAATTCTAACTACCCAAGATCCCCTAAGAGTCTTTGTGTTATTGAATTTCTTGCTGATGTGTAGGCATGTGATTACAAAACATAATTGTGGTTGCTTAGTGATAGATATTTGGCAAATTTATGGGTAAACTCTTGGGATGGTAAGGAATTTTTTGAGAAGATAAGTAATTTTAATTTATTGAAAGAGGTCACAACAAATAGGCAGGGATAAAGGGTTGTAGATTTTGTGGAGCCATAAATGGAGGGGGTGAGGATTGAGTGGAAGTGGAAATCAATAGAGATATTGAATTTGGACAAAGGTAGTGCTTCAATTTTAAGAGTTATTCTATCCTCTTGCAAGGTAGATCTCTCGAGAGAATTGGATGAAATTATATGGTGGAGGTTACAAAAGGGTGATTATTTAATTAAGTTAGGGTACAAAATCCTCGAAGCTACTAAAAATATGGAGGATTGGTCATCAATGTTATGTTGGAACAAACATTGCTTACTGAAGACTAGTTTATTTTCTGTTCACTTGGTGACATCACCTCCTTGGAGATTTGTGACATGGCTTAATTGCCTCACATGGGTCAGGTTAAGTTTAGTGTGTGTATCATACATCGATAGTTTGAGCTTTTGGTGCAATGGTAAATTATATCAACAATTGGTATCAGAGCTTTGGGTCATGGGTTTGAGTCTCCCTTCAATGGGTGTTGAAGACTGAGTCAGTGTTGAGGGGGAGATTTTTGACTTGGTGATCAACACCTCCTTGGAGATTCATGATATGGCTTAACTGCCTCCCGTGGGTTGGGTTAAATCTAGAATTTGTATCGAGCATTGATAATTCAAGCTTTTGGTGCAACGACAAATGATTCCAACAATTTTCATGGTTAGCCCTCTAGGGTAAAATTATAAAAGGGGAAAGACTAAAGAAGATTGGCTTTACAAGACCAATTCAATGTATCATTTGTCATTATAATAAAGAAACTCTAGATCACCTATTCTTGAATTGCGAGTTTACCCAAGAATGTTGGAGAAATGTTTTAAAATGCTTGGTCTGGTAGAGTCCTTTGTCGGGGACTCTTTAAGAACCATTTCAATGTTGTTTTAGAGTTCAAAATCAGACAACCTTCTCAAGCATTTGGAAAGTGTGTCCCTCATCAGTCATATGCGAAGTGTTGAAAGAGATAAACTTCCAAATCTTCCAAGACAAATTAGAGAATATAAATAGTATCTTGTTGTATATAGAGAGGGTCATATCAAAATTAGTGAGTAATTCAACATCCCAAATCAATTTGTCTAAAATCCCCTTCAGTTTTGGTGATAGCTTCATTCAACAAAATAGGCCTTTGGTTAAATTTATGCATGCTAATGACCCTTGTTAATCATAATCATTAATTATATTATCAATAGTGAAGTGTGATCATGGAATTTGAATAATTTTATTAAAAATAAATAAATCTATGCTTTCCACCTTCGAGGATTTCAAAATCACTCGTGTAAAATGGAGTGACAATCAGTTGGCATGCGCGTTGTCAAAAACAACAGTGACATTAATAAATCATAATGGAGATGAGATTTTGAAGATTACCAAGAGATCAGGATTTAGGAGTTTGATTTAAAGTACATTATTGGATTTTAATGTCATAATGTGATGGGTAGATATGTGAAGCATGCATGTAGAAAGTTAAAACCCCCAACCTGGTTATTTTTCCACATTTTATTTGGGTGAGATAAATTATTGTGACATTGCAAGGTGTCAAGCATCATGGAGCAAAAATTTACACTCATCTCACTACAACAACGGTTGTATTTTTATGGCAATATTTCAAAGAAGCGTGTAAAAGGAGTGTTTAAGATCGACGAGCCCCTCTTCTGAAAAATCATTGACCTCATACTTGGTGAAGAATTTTTGAGGATGGAACACTAATATCAATCCAATGTTGATATATCCTCTTTTAGAGTAATACATTATTTCACTTATTAATTAAATCATTTTGATTAAATCATTAAGTCACTTATTATCTCTAATTTACTTAAGCTAAACTTTAGGCCTACAATAATTAATTTTTTTATTAATTATTATCATGCAACCTGGTGGTACCCTAAATTTTGAGAATTTAGAAGTCCCAATCCATTATCAAGAATAAAGTTTCTTCATTCTAAAAAAAATCAAAGGAAGGAAGCTTTATGACACAAATAAATAGAACTAACTAATCGAAGCCTTCAGAAAATGCTGCAATTTCGACATGCTACAAAGATGATGCCAACAGAGGCTGAAGATGGTCAAATTTTAAAAATCTAAAAATGACCCATTTCGGGAAATCCAATTTTCTATCTCCAGTAAAAATCTTATCTTTTCACGATGTGTTTTGGATTTTTGACCAAAGCCAAATCCGAAAGTTAGGTAGTTATTTTTTAGTTAGTTATTTGTTTTTTTTAAATAATTTGTAATAAGGATTGTGTCTTTTCACCTTAAAGAGGTGTGAAAGCCACTCAAACACACATATATACATAATGTAAAATGTGAATACAATACAATATGATACAATTTCACATATTTGGATAGTTTTGGATCAACAACTATAACATGGACCTAGATGTACTATTTTTTTAAAATCAATAAATATGTCTTTTTTCTTCATATATGCAATTGTTTCATTAATCATTTTACAATTAGTCCCTCGAATAAACCAATAGAACTTCTTCAAAGTGATATTTTGATGTGCATGCAACTTGATTTGTTTCATAGTCTATATTTTCAATTGGTTTTCTCATTTTGCATGGTTAAATTATGTTGATTGAGGCCTCAGTCAATTGGGCTATCATCTGAGAAGTATTACCATTTTGAAACATCTCTGAATTTGTTTTAGGTTGCATGTACATTCCATAACACCTTTGAAGTGATATTTTTTTCTTGTAAAACTATCTGTGAGGTTGAACATAAGATTGGAATGATAGTGACTCTATTGCCCATGGTTGATTAAGGCACTAGTCTTTCTTGCTTATTTGGATTATAGTTATTTAGTTCATTGTTTATAGTTTTGTGATATCTCATCTATTTGTTCATTTCAAATTACATACACATTTACAAAACATTCATTCAATTACTTAAATTATTTCAATTTACAGTTCATGATTTTATCGTCTTAAAATGGAAGTACTTCCATTTGGATGAGTTTAGCACCCTCGTTTAGTATGTTTGCATAATAGATTTGCATTTTTACATGTTTAGGTGAAATTAGGGTTAGGATCTTATGGATCCTCCTGGATTTTTCCTCTCCATGGCTCTTCTTTCTAGGTAGGACCTATGTATTGGTCCTCCTAGGCCTCATCTTACTCTCTCTCTAGGCCTTTTAGGCCTTCTTAACACTCTGACTCATTCCCCCACCTTCCTAGGTCCCCGATTGACCTGGGAGCCTTTCTGTCACATCCTGCTGACCTTCCTGAAAACTCAGGACAGGGCCGAGGTTGACCCTGTCCTAGGATAGGGCTGAGGTTGACCTTGTCCCCCAATAGGTTTTGGTTCCCGTTTCCAGATCCGGAGCTTATCGGGGTCCGAAACTTGAAATAGGTCCCCGGGTTTGGATGTGGAAGTGTTTTCTCCGATATTTGAATTAATATGTTTTCTCCTTAGTTGGCAAATGTGATTGGACCATGATTCAAGGTGAAATTTGAATTTGGATCCATCGCATTTCCCTAGGAGACCTATATTGAAATCTCTATATAAACACTCTCTTTTGCCTTCATTTGATGATGAAACGAAATCGGGAGATTACATGATGGAATGATGAGGCAAGCAAGTAAGAGGATAATATAGAAGGACAAGCTAGGAGAACATATCATCATCTTCAATCAAAGCATTCTTCAAAGACAAGTTATTGTAGATCTTCATTGAAGCAAGAAGGCTTTCTCTTTAGATCTACCATCTTCAACATTCAAGTATTCAAGGGACATTATCATGGGGTAGCAATTACAGATTGTGAGTTGATAGGAATACTTTAGCCTTGGGGGCTTGGTATGCTTTCTTTATCATATTCAAATCTATGCATTGCTTTCTCATTTACATGTTATGTTAGGATTGTTAATCTAGAAGATTAGATCTTGATATTGCATGTTCAAAAGACTCTTTCCAAAGAGCAACACACACACAATATACATTCTATATATTCAGCTATTCGTGGAGGTGGAAACCACCAAAACGGGGGTTTGACTAAGGAAAAACCCTATATAGCCACCCCAAAACCCCTTTTCAGATATTTGCAGGTGCAGGACAGTGGATCCGAGGCTAGATCTAGATACCCTTTTCGGATCTCTTTCGAACTGTGAAAATAGGGACACTTTCAGATCTGTGCAGACAGCGTTGGAAAAAGTGGTACAGGGTCAACCTTTTTCATAAGACGGCATCGAAACAAAAAAAGATTTATGGGTTTTGTTTGTCTCTGCATTCCGGTTTGGTATCAACTGTTAGCATATCCAGAAACAGTCTATAGAACTTAGAAAATGAGTTTTTCCATATCTGCTATGTCATGAGGTAGGCATTTTATTACATCATTCTTTACATGCTCTCTTCCATCCTTTTGATCAATATAATTAAACGTAATATTTTGAATTTGGACATAGGATTTCCCTTCATTATACAAATCTTATTTAGGAGATCTAGGGCATCAAAAGCCTCCAAATTTAGATCTTACATTTTGGTGAACCCGCGATAGACAACTCTTTCTTTTTTGTGTTAGATTTACATTTCATATTAGATCTTGCATGAACATAGCAATAGATTTCTTTTTTTTCTTGCATTTATATTTCACAAAAATATATAAAAATTATAAAATTACCTTTAAAAAAAAAATACAAAAACATTTACATTTTTCATGCTTATAGTACTTCCTTGTGTTCAACATGTATGATTGTTGTTTTGAGTACTTTGATGAGGATTTTGTGGTACAAAATGATAGATCCCTTAATGAAGTACATGGAAGTGAGAATGCACATGGTTCAAATGAGATCCCCATGGATCCTATTCCTATTTCATCCTCCTCCACAACTTCTTCAATTGACCTTTACCATAGGATATATGCATGGTTACCTTCATATTCCTCTATTTGCACCATTGAGAAACCTACAACACTCTTTCCTAAACCTTTGATGATAGTAAAAGGGTGTCCTCCAATGATTATTAAGGGTAAACCTAGAGACCCTTTGGATTTATTTGATAAAAAGGATTTTGTTTCGCATGCTTACCGCACACATAATAATCCTCAACCTACTGTCCCAACAACTTTACCTCCTTCTCAACCCGTGCTTCCTCCAGCACCTAGGTTACCTTCTTCCTTTAAGGAATATGACTTAGTGGAACAGTTACGCGCTACTCTGGCTAAGATCTCTTTATGGGAATTACTTCAAACTTCTCCTACATATCATGAGGCATTGCAAAAATCTTTATCTACTCTTCCTGCTCCGCCTCCTAACCAAGAGAATATTAATTCATTTCTGGAGTGCATGCATACTATGCCTTTTGTACCTCCTATTGTGTTTTCCAATGATGATTTACCTACTGTTGAGGTGCAGAATCAATATGATGCTCTTAAGGTTGCTGTCTCTATTAATCAGAGTATCATTCGTAGAACATTGATTGATAATGGATCTGGGCTTAATGTTTGTAGCATGGATATGCTTAAGGCAATTAAAGCTGATCTTACAACTATTCAACCGGATAACATCCC
>MU225224.1:1685898-1722258 GCA_018584345.1 Thuja plicata
CTACAAATTCATCTATCTTCACATTTGCACTTTCAACAATTTTGTTAGAAGCCTTAATAAGACATTTATAAGCCTTGCTTTTGGTGGAATACCCTAGAAAGATACTTTCATCACTCTTGGCATCAAGCTTTCCATTTCTATCATCCTTTAAGATATAACATTGACTATCAAAAATTTTGAAGTAACTTACATTGGGTGTTTTACCATACCATAGCTCATAGGGTGTCTTCTTTGTGTCCTTCAATTGTACTATGTTTAATGTGTAGACAACAGTACTGACAGCTTCCCTCTAGAAGATTTGGGTGATGCCTTTCTCTATCATCAGTGTTCTAGCACAATCAACTATGGATCTGTTCCTTCTCTCAGCAATCCCATTTTGTTGTGGTGTTCTTGGTGCAGAAACCTGTCTTTTTATACCATGCTCATTGTAGAAATTAGTGAATTCATCTGATATAAACTCTCCTCCTCTATCTGATCTCAAGCATTTCAAATCCTTACCACTTTGCTTCTCTACCATAACCTTATACCATTTAAACATCTTGAATGCTTCAAATTTATCTTTTAGAAACATAATTGTCATCATTCTAGAGTAATCATCAACAAAGAGAATAAAATATCTATCTCTATAATAAATCCTTGTCCTCATTGGTCCACATAGATCAGTATGGACTAATTCTAGAATATCATCATATGTATGGGTTTTACTTTTGAAACTAGACTTTGTCATCTTACCTTTTTGATAATTCTTGCACATGATGTTGTCGGGCTTTGACATCGTCGGTAAGCCTCTTGCATTTCTCCTTCTACTTATTTTCATCATGTTGTCAAAATTCACATGACACAATCTTTTGTGCCACAACCATATGTCTTCGCTTCTAGTCATTAAGCAAATGGTGTTAGTATCATTCAGATAGAATAAGTTACCTTTTGTTTCTTCACCGGTACCAATCAATCTTCCTGATTCATTGAAGATCTCTGCTTTCTTATTATCAAATGCTGCTCTATGACCTAAATTATTCAGCTGAGAAACACTTAACATATTATAATTCAATCCTTTTACCCAATAATAATTTTCACATTTAATCAGGTTATTCAACATTATAGTTCCTTTACCTTCCACTGGACAAGGTGTATCATTACCCATTCTTACTATACCACCATTGTAATACTCAAAAGTGTTAAAATTTTCTTTGTCACCAGTCATGTGGTGAGTGCAGCCACTATCAATAATTCAGATGTCATTCTTTCTAACCTTAGATATGAGTGCAATTTCTACATACCTTTCATCTTCATCTGAATCATCTTTCATAACCACAAACACCATATCGATGTCTTCATCAGGTTCAGTCTCAGTATCTTCATCTTTGCAAGCATCTAGGTAGCTGGCTTTCTTGCCTTTGTCCTTGTAGTCTCAGGTATCTCTTCTTTTTTATTGTTGGTAACTTCTGCAGTCTTTGTTATCACCTCTGTCAGATTTATTCTCAAAATATTTGTCATTAACTCTGTCATCTTTTCTTTTGTTAGGACATTTTGTAGCAAAGTGTCCAATCTCTTTACAATTAAAGCATACAAGTGGTAACTTGCCTTTGTATTTACCTTTGCCTCTCTACAATCTTCTACCCATAAGTGCTTCTATTTCATCTAGATCTTCTTCTTCACTTTCAATTTCACTATCTCTTCTAGATGTGTGTTTATGACTTGATTTGCTTATTCTCATAGAATATTTAAATGCAGACTCTAAGTTTGGTAAGACACTATTATCAAAGTTATTCATCTAAAATGAAATCAGTCTACCAATTAAACTATCAAGAGTAACTGTATTGTTTGCTACTGCTCTCATTTCTTGAATGGCAGAAACTCTAATAGCATATACAGGCAGTAAGGTTCTTAAGATTTTACTTACCACTGTCTCCTCTTCAAATGTACCTCCAACTCCTTGTATAGCATTGACTACTTCTTTGATTCTTATGTTGTACTGTGTGATGTTTTCTCCTTCTTTCATTATGAGATCATCAAACTTTCCTCTAAGGATTTATGCCTTGGCTCTCAGAACATTTGTATCACCTCCATGTACAAGCTTTAGTTTGTCCCACAACTTCTTTGCAATTTTGCAATCTTTGACATCTTCAAATTCAACATCAGAGAGTGAGGAAGAAAGCTCTATGACCATGAAGTTGTGCTCATGCTTCTCTCTCAATTGATCTACTGTTAATGCTCCTGTGGGCAACACATATTCAGTATCTAGGAATTGAGTAACATCATTACCAATACCTGATAAGTGGAGTCTTATCCTGCTTTGCCATGAAGCAAAGTTATCTTTGTTCAGCTTGGGCACATCTTGTATGTTCATCTTGTGATCTTTAGCTTAGGTCTTGAAACCTTCCTTTCCAAGCACACAAGCTCTGATACCAATTGTTAGTAATAACTGAGAGGGGGGGGGGGAGGGGGAATCATTGGNAAGCACACAAGCTCTGATACCAATTGTTAGTAATAACTGAGAGGGGGGGGGGGAGGGTGAATCATTGGCCTCAAAAATTTATCCTTCAAACTTAACCACCAATCTATAAATATCAGATTATTATGTCCCTACAAGATGCATGCCATGAAATACTAATAATGATTAACTGTCTGTCAGTTTTCTCTATCAATCCTTATTCTTTCTTGATTACTAATAAGCAGTTAACTATTTACCGAAACTCAGTAAATAAGCAGAGTATACCGTTCAATCCAGAGTTAGCTATGTAAGATGCAAAATAGTAAAGAAATGAATCATACACACATAACACATGAATTTTAATGTGGAAACCCTGTTAAGGGAAAAACCACTGGGACTGGTACCCCAAATTTTTACTCTTCTGAAGTGAGCCCTGTTAGGATCCAACCCTATTAAAGGTTACAAACAGACTGTTAAGTGTGACCTTGTTAGAGGATTTTATACATAGAGGTTGTCACTTAGTATCGATCATCTATTGCTACCATCCTTGAATCAGCCTCCTTCGTAGACTGTCAATAGGTATCGGGCATGTCCAATGCTACTTTCATGAATCAACCTTTTTGGCACTCCTTGAGATGTACCTCAATATATAGAAGACTGTTAAGTCCTGCTTGGTTAAGAGACTTGATGTTTCAATGGTCCAACTGAAACACTATGACCTGTTCATATTGCAACTTGAATTGTAGATTTTAAGATCTATTTAAGTACATTACCTCTCTGACCAATGTATCAATTCAATCCTTGTGCTCCATACTTTCTCCTTTGTGATGTTGTGCTCACTGTTCATCAGTGTCTATAGAATTCCTTAGCCCTTCCTTCAGCTTGTTTGATCAGTATTGCATGAAGTTGTTCTTCATCGGTTTCTCTTTAGCATCCTCTTTCTATTCACTCCCCTTAATCCCATTCATAAATGAATTAAGCTTGTCTCTTATAAAGACATAATATTCATTGTTTCTTGGTTCTTGATTCTTGGTGTGATAAATAATCCAACCAATTAGATTTAAAGCATAACTCCTAATTTTCCTTGTAGATATCTTCTTGCCAATTGTTCAAATCAACTTTAAATCAATCACTTATCTCTGTTCGAATAAAACAAAGTAGACAACCAGTTAAGTCTATATTTAGCTCTGCCAGCTAGATATTTTGTTGTTTTCTGAACTCTTTGTTCTGTCGATCACCACTGTAGTTAGTTATCGGTGAAAACTGACTGATCCGTCGGTGAGACTCCAGTTAGCTTCATGATCTCCATCTGTCAGGCATCATTGGAATTTTACTTGTCGGGCAACTCTGTATCTTTGGTCGTTGGGCACTTTGAGTCTTTAGCTCATCGGGAAACCTTCTGACTTTGCTCATCGGGAATTTTGTGGTTTTGCTTCATCAAGAAACACTATAATTATGATTGTCGGGTATCACTGTGACTGTTCTTCTTTTCTCTGTCTGACGGTGTGCACTTCGTCGGTGTTTTTTTTCACTTAGTGAATACTTGACTTTTATACATTGTTGAAAGCATAACTTTGGTTCCTTTGGTTCTCTGAAGTCTTTGGCATTATGTACATGACCGTACATATGATATCAAGTTGACATCAATGATAATAAAGTCCATTAACTGATTTAATGACTTGCATTATCTTTCAACTTAACATTATCAAACATTCAATTAGTTACATGTCATCAGAATTTGATAAATTTTAAGAATCAAATAACGAAGATGAAATAGAACAACATAAACCATATGAACACGAAGAAGTTTCAGATGAAAAATCTCATTAAGATATACCCGAGTTCTCTATATCCTTGAATCCATTATATGAAGAATATTTTATATGCAATCAAGTCCATCAACATCATGATAAAGACAATGAGCCTAGTGATCATTTTGAAGATGATGAAACTCAAAATATTTATGGGGAAGTGTATTAAAAAAGGGAGACATGCATTATTTCATCCTATGAGTAGAAGTTGTATCAAACATGTGAAGCTTAGATGGAATCAAATAGACATAATGAGGAGAATGTGTTGAAGATTAGTTCTAAAAAATATATGAGAGAAGGAAGTTCCTGAATGTGAGTTATCTCCAGATCCTTTTTGTGAAGAGAAACAACATCTTGAGTATAGGGAAGATTGTGTATGTAAAGGAATCCAAGAAGAAGATCTTAATCTAGTTACTTGTAGGGTTGATAAAATGCATGGAGATATTCTATTTAGCAAGGAATATAGTGCACCTCCTGACTTTTCTAATGGTAAACAAAAGTCAAAGCGTGTTAATAAAGCAATGAATGTTGTCCATGAGAATGGTGACATCGTATTCGGGAGATCCAAAGTATTATATGATCAGAATTATGTGTTCGATAGAGGAAAGAAGCACTGTTCATTTTTATTTTATATTATTATTATTATTATTATTATTTTTTTTGGGGGGGGGGGATGGGGCCACCCAATTTCACTTTGCATCAAGTTAAGTGTGGATACTTGGTTTGCTTCTCCAGAGATAGTTGGAATCTCGCTATGCTCATAGGGAGCATACGTCCCCAGAAAGAGCCACTCGTGGTACCCTAATTTTTGAGAATTTAGAAGTCCCAATCCATTATCAAGAAGAAAGTTTCTCCATTCTAAAAAAAATCAAAGGAAGGAATCTTTATGACACAAATAAATAGAACTAACTAATCGAAGCCTTCAGAAAATGCTGCAATTTCAACCTACTACAAAGATGATGCTGACAAATGCTGAAGATGGTCAAATTTAAATAATCTAAAAATGACCCAGTTCAGGAAATCAAATTTCCTATCTCCAGTAAAAATCTTAGTTTTTTACAATGTGTTTTGGATTCTCGACCAAAGCCAAATCCAAAAGTTAGGTAGTTATTTTTTAGTTAGTTATTTGTTTTTTTTAAATAATTTGTAATAAGGGTTGTGTCTTTTCACCTTAAAGAGGTGTGAAAGCCACTCAAACACATATATATACATAATATAAAATGTGAATACAATACAATATGATACAATTTCACATATTTGGATAGTTTTGGATCAACAACTATAACATGGACCTAGATGTACTATTTTTTTAAAATCAATAAATATAAGTCTTTTTTCTTCATATATGCAATTGTTTCATTAATAATTTTACAATTAGTCCCTCAGATAAACCAATAGAACTTCTTCAAAGTGAGAGTTTTATGTGCATGCTTCTTGATTTGTTTCATAGTCTATATTTTCAATTAGTTTTCTCATTTTGCATGGTTAAATTCTATTGATTGAGGCCTCAGTCAATTGGGATGTCATCTGAGAAGTATTACCATTTTGAAATATCTCTGAATTTGTTTTAGGTTGCATGTACATTCCATAACAACTTTGAAGTGATAAGTTTTCTTCTAAAACTGTCTCTGAGGTTGAACATAAGATTGGAATGATAGTAACTCTATTGCCCATGGTTGATTAAGGCTCTGGTCTTTCTTGCTTATTTGGATTATAGTTATTTAGTTCATTGTTTATAGTTTTGTGATATCTTATCTATATGTTCATTTCAAATTACATACACATTTACTAAACATTCTTTCAATTACTTAAATAATTTCAATTTATAGTTCATGATATATTGCTTTCAGTTAGATTTCTTTCAAGTGCCTTGCCATACTTGAGAGAGAAGGTTGAAGTGTTACTTATCTGCTATAAAAAGCCTTGTAATTTGAATGATAAGTCAAGGTATAGGCCTACCAGCCTTGGTTTTGCAGAGTCAGAATTGCAGAAGTTCCAACCTTGCCTTGGTTGTGACTTGTTAGTTGGCCAAATCACTTGGGTTTCCAAGCATTGGATTGGCAAGTCCATAGGAAATCCAATCTGTTGATTTGAGCACCAACACAACCTAGGCTTTTCCCTTTTAGGGTTTTGATCACCTTTATAAGGTTTGATCTCTTTGTAATTATTTAATTATTGAGGATATATTGCATTGAGAAGTTTCTCTCCATTGTTTGCACATGATGCTTCCTCTTTCATCGATATGTTATTTATGGCCTCCATAGTTTTTGCTTCTCTATTTCTATGACAGGTTTGCATGCAAGCGATTCTTGGGAGTTGTAGGGTTGAGTTTTCATCAAATCCAATATGGTTTCAAAGCTCCAGATCTTCATGCACCTATTCTCTTCATGAGAGATTTGGCCTTGTTCTTCAAATCTGTGTTTTCAAGAGGTTTTATGTTTTAGATTTTTGTGGATCTGGGGGGAGTTTGTTTTTGGAGCACTTTGGGCTCAAATGAACCTCATTGTTGTGCTTGAAAGGCCCCAAAACCCCTAATTTCATATAAGGTGAGTCCAATTCAGACATAGTTTCATTTTGAGACAAAAAAATGCATGTATGACTCTATTTTGGGCACATTTTTCAAGGCGACAAAAAAATTTAAAAAAAATATATTTATTTTTTTCAATTTTTTTTCTTGGTATCTCCTCCAATTTTGGCCAAAAATTTTGGCAGTCCCGCCATATTTACCGGCAACACCAGATTTAGTGGATCTTCGCCAGATTTAGCTGAGATCACTTGGAGTTCTTCTTGATTTGGAGCCCTCTTCGGTTTTTGCTCATATCTTGAGCAAACAGAGGTATTTTTGGGCAAATGAGATATCATTGAAAATCTAGTTCCGAGCCTGAGCTTTTTTTGGAGGTTTTCTTTCCTGATTTTTCCATTTTGTAGGGTTTTTGCTAGTCAAAGTCAGGGTTCCTTTTAGCACTCCGGGAGCCATATCTTGCTCATATGGGCTCCATTTTCTGACTTCTAAATATCATTGGAAATTTGGTTCTATGCTCTTTTGTTTGGTGTGGGTCTCATTTCCATAATATGCTCTAGGTACATTTTATTTAGTTTTTTGCATTTTTGCAATCTTGTGATTATCTTGGATGTTTCAAGTCCTGGGATTGTTTTCCTTGTATGGGATGACTCCTTTTTAGCTACTCAAATTATTACAGTTTTTTATCATTCCTGAGCATTGTAGATATCTATTTAAGTAGCATTTTTTTTTTTGCAAATGCACTAAGATAAAGTGTTATCTGTTGCATGCTTGGGATTTTGCACATTTTGTGCCTGTTTGCACTAGCACTACATTATAAAGTTCCATGGGGGGTTTGATCTACCTTTTTCAAATGAGTATTCCTTCCATGACATTAGCCTCATGATGTGTGTCAAGAAGTGATCCTTCCATGACACCATTCTTTATATGTGTTTGAAATTTCTTTTGCACTTTCCATGTTCCTGGTTCTTCGACATGCAGTTGTTCTTGGCAATATATTTTGGTGTACCTATCATGCTTCTCCCTTCTCAGCATTATGGGGGTATCTCCTATTGCTTCTTATGTTTCCTTGGTTCGATGGAGTGAGCTATGTATTCAATATTTGTTCCTATGTACTAGGCGGATCCACTGGCTGGGTACCTATGTATTTCTGTGAGATGGATCATTTACCACATGGACACTCTTTCATTCCTATTTTGGAGGCATCCTTCCATCTTTTGATTAACTCTTCAATATTTGATTTTTTTTGTCATCTGTATCTTGAGTTCTGATGTTTTGCTTTGTTTTCCATCCTGATTCAAGTAGTATCATTTGAGGGCACTCATGCAAATTCCAGTCTTCTCTACCTAATGATGTTCTATTATAGTGGAGGTTCCAACAGTTATTCTTTAACAGTGTTTGCAGCTTCATGCTTCAGTGGTGTTCTTCATGTTCATACTTTGTTCCTATTTTCTGGGGCATTCTCTAGTTTGGAGGCTTCTTCAGTCCTTCACTAGTTTTCATCTCTTTTAAGAGAGGGGTTTTCCCACTAAGTTTTCTCCTTTTCTCCTCTTTACAAAGATTTTTCATACTTGGGTACCTGATCAGGCCATGTTGTCAGGACCCATTTCCTACTTTCAGTAGTTGTTTCTAGGTTTTAGCTACTCCCTAAGTTTATCTTAAGGGGAGTGTTAGAGTAATAAGTTATTTTACTTATTAATTAAATCATTTTGATTTAATTATTAAGTCAATTATCATCTCTAGTTTACTTAAAATTTAAGCATATAATAATTAATTCTTTTATTAATTATTATCATGCAACCTAGGTTTTTCCCTTTTAGGGTTTTGATCACCTTTATAAGGTTTGATCTCTTTGTAATTATTAATTATTGAGGATTATGTTACAATGAGAAGTTTCTCTTCATTGTTTGCACAGGATGTTTCCTATTTCATTGATCTGTTATTTATGGCCTCCATAACTTTTGCTTCTCTCTTTTTGTGACAGGTTTGCATGTAGGTGATTCTTGGGAGCTATAGGGTTGAGTTTTCATCAACTCCAATATCCTCAACCTTTATGGATCAGGCTTTAGATTTGGTTTGTAAGGAGGAGACATTGAGGACAATGAAGTAGTGTGTGCATCCTAAATGGTGCAGTGGTATGACCATTATTCTAGCAATGTTAGAGCCAAGTGTGGGTCTTCATGCTCACCATAATGATCAGTGACATTTTGGAACTTTTGAATGACTAGTGCCACCATTTCTTGTGTGGAGAGTATATAGTAATCAGAGGAATTTCATGCAAAGGCCCAAATTGGATGGGACTCGCTGAAAGATTTCCTACAAGCCTAGGAGTTGGAATGCAAGAAGGAGTGAATAGAACAAAACAAGATAAGTGAAAAAAAGGTCACGTATGGTCCAAAGTACTATTGGTTCAATGGGCCTTTAGGGAAGTTAAGGAAACCCTGACTAGTGTGGCCTTTCTATGTGGTTTTTTGTATAAGTGACTTATTTATAATTGGGTGGTTGTTGGTGTTGTCTTAGTTTGGGAAAACCACATTTTTCATCAACATTTGGGGATTTTGTATGTGAAGGGATGGTGTAAGGGCTTGAGTGGGCATCCTACGATGTTAGGTTTTTAGAGAAATATGTCCAATGTTTGTACTATAACACTTGTCTATTATTTTTGTATAAGGGCTATTTGGAAAAGGTTAGATTGTATATGATGGGGTGGAAGTTTTGGTGTCATAGTTTCGTTCATTATTCATTTGAAATGTAAAACTTTATGATTTGATTAATACAAATATCCTACATATTACTATTAGTCATTTTTTTTAGATTTGTGTAAAATGGTCCATCAAGGTTATAAATAAAAATGTCTAGTGTTTGATCTATATCTGAGTAGTCTTTTCAAATTCATTTACCAAGTCTTAGGTGTTGAAGGATTGTAATTTGAAGATGACCCCAAAGTTACAAATTCATTTAAGGTTTTGGGCATTTTTCCCAAATGCTTATGCTATAATTTCCTTTGGTTTCATATTATTTCATACGGATTAATGTTCAATAAAGAATTAAGTAATTTTATTTTATCCCAATATATCCACACAAAAAACATTCTTACCTAATTAATCACACGCAAGAAAAATAGGAGGGAAAGTTGAAAATTTTTAGAGTTCGGTTGGGGTTTTAATCTTGTTGCAATACTTGATTTCTCTTCCAGCGACAACTAGGAAGAGGGAAAATAGTTTGGAGAGTTACAAGCACATGGAGAAGGTTTAATAGTTTTCATTGATTAGCATTCATTTCAAGGTTATGTGCTCTCATTCAAGAATACCCACGTGGAGAAAGTTGACAAAGGGTGGGTTTCTCATTCAAACTCTCTCAATGATAAGTTTCTATGAATCCTTCATTTGAGTTATTTTTTAAAGATCCTTGTCATTTCTCTTTTAGAGGGTTTTGGTTTTGTGGAGGATCCAAATGACTTTCTTGATTATCTTGTTGTATGTAAATTTTTACATGAGATATGATGTATAGAAAGTATCACATTTTCTTCATTAAATCTTGCTCTAGCCTACAATAGGTTTCTGAGGATTTAATTTACAAATATATGGTGACTCTTGAGAGCCATTTTTTTTAGCACATACATGGGTATTATATCAAGGATTGTACAGAGTATATATTGGATCTTGAAAATTTTCATGTGGATGTTCTCAATCATGTATTCTTTACGCTAGTACAAAAACAACAATATATGACTAAATAAAGTACTAAAAATTACATATTAATGACTAATTTTGGTCATGTGACCATTAGTAGCTCATTGCCGGTCATTTATCTCGTGACCAAATTTATTGCTAGAGTAAAAAGGTATTTTCACTTATTAATTAAACAATTATTGATTTAATTATTAAGACACTTTTCACTTATTAATTAAATCATTATTGATTTAATTATTAAGTCACCTTTTTATCTCTAGTTCACTTAAGCTAAACTTTAGGCATGCAATAATTAATTCTTTTATTAATTATTCATGCAACCTAGGTTTCTCCACCCGTCTTAGGGTTTTGATCTCCTTTATTAGGATTGATCACTTTGTAATTATTAATTCTTTTTCAATTCCTTCATTTCTCTCTCTGGATGAATATTTTTTATCTTTCATATCTATGTGAGTTGTGTCTCCATTCTTTGTCTTTGTGACAAGTATTTTGTTGCAAGTGATCTTGGCTTATGAATTCTTTAAATTCTAACATTTATGACTAAACTATTTTAGTCATTGATTTGGTCATTGATTTAGTCATTGATTGTTGTTAACTGGTTATTTACTTAGTCATGCTAGTGATATTTTTAGTTATTAATGTAGTCATCTATTTATTCATTAATTTAGTCATATATTTAATCATTAATTTAGCCATCTATTTAGTCTTTTATTTAATCATTTATTTAGTCATTAATTTAGTCATATTAGGGCATGATGGAATCGAACCACCATCCTCCTACTTGTAAAGCAAGTGCTCTTCCATTGAGCTAGTACCCTTTAAAGAATAATCATACCATGTATACTAGTACTTTCCATTAAACATGATTTGAAAATTTTCCATCTATAGTTCAAGGGTAGCAAAGCCTAAGGGGAGGATGACTAGTGATACTCTAAAATCAATGGTGAAGTTATTCAATGTGAAATATAAGTATGAATCGAATAATTCCATTAGAAAATCCATTACACATGGCTCATTCCCCTTATTATAATAAGGTTTTGGCACAAAAAAGCAAGACCTTCATTTGTGCAATCAGGCTGGTAAAGGCATAAAGAATAGATGTTTATTGCCTTAGCATTGAAACTAACATTTGTAAATGGTTTTTTGGTATGTAATATGTGCGAGGGAAGTTGTAAATACCCCTATTAAGTCAATTTGGGTCAACTAATGGAGCCTTGGAATCAATATACGCCGCTATTTTATCAAATCTAATTTGTCACAATAATAAACTAGACTGTGTGAATGTGTTGTGATACCCTTTTGCATTAAATGATCATTTATTAACGATTCTCTTGTGTAGTTAAAGTCATGTTAAGGGTGAGGGAACTTTCTTTGTTGTTGATTTCAAAGGTTATCAATGTGGACATTTTAAAGAAGCCTAATAGGTTTTTGAAAGTGAGGAAGGTGTGTGTTGTTACAAAACAAAGTTGTAATTTTGTGACTTGATCATGATTTAAATATGTCCTAAGGGGACTTTTTCCTTGTATCATACTAATAAGGAAATCAATAAGTAAGATAATATGTATTCTAATTATAAGGTTTCAAATGTCATGATCACCTTGTGTAAGTTATTGTAGAGTCAGATCAGTTAGTGTGTTGAAGAATCCTCATATTTGGGTTATTGTAAGCATGTGACAAGGGTGCCAAATAGAATGAGTTATCTAACATTGCCTTGACACTCTACGCTTCACCAAGCGTCGACAACAATTACATTCTTTTCGGTTTCATAATCTCATTGATGAAAGGAGTATGACATTTGGCATGCCAGCTAAACCTTCAATGGAGAGACCGTTGACAGGTAATTATGTACTCAAGAAGAGCACCCAACATAAGCCACAGGAATGAGTAACCAACATCGATAACACTTTCATAACAATAACCACAGACAGTGACAGATAAGCATAAAATGATTCATCCTCAAAATCATTCAAACCATAAAAGAATCAAATTTTACACAGAAGGAAGAGATCAAGAAGGAGAGATAACATAATCCTTGAGATATAAATAACATTATTGTCAAACTTAGAAGAACCAGAGCACAAAACAGAAGATGACTAAGAGATACCCGATCAACAATATAACCAATACAGGTAAGATTATGTCTCCTAAAGATATCAAACATTAGCACTCTCTTAGAAAAGGAGACATCATTTCTAGATTCTCATATCATGGAGTCTCTCAACATGATAGTCACAATGGCTACACCCATTTGTGAGAATAAAAAAAATTATCATGGATTTCTCAACGTGATATCGTCATCTCAACATGACATTCACCATAACTACTCCCAGAGGGTGAATAAACCAATAGATAAATCATGTATTATCTCTCATCACATCCACTATGGCTACTCCCAGAGGGTGGAATAAGGGTATTCACCTCAAACTTATATCTCATAGAGAAGAATGCATTAACAAGGGCTTGCACCTCAAACTTCTCTCACATAGAAGAATACATTTACAAGGTCTTTCACCTCAAAATTCTCTCACAAAGAATAATGCATTAAAAACATTAAATAAGAATCACTAAATCTGAGACTCTCTCTCAGAAAGGGCACTTTTCTCACTACTTTGATTATCACAAAAAATTATAGTGGCTCCAGTGTTTGACCAAACAATGAAATTTTGTAGTCACACTTCTACATGATCTTGTTGATCCTCTACAAAGGATCTGACACTCTCCCTCTACCACACAAGCTCCATCTAAATTTTATTGATCCTAAACAATTCCTCCCTCTTCATCTCATCAATCTTTCCCTTTATGTAATAAATATTCTCCAGTCTCGACTTCATCTCTAGTGTATTAACCCTTGATATGTTGCCTTGAATTCTCAAAATTTAACTCCCTTTTAATGCCATTTCTTCCTCTTTGAAGTAAATGTATGCAAATACAATCTCAATAGGTTCTTCCTCTTTGAATCTTATCTCTCATCATCCTGTTGCTTCTTGATCCCTCCTGGAAGAAATTTAGAGAGATTAGTAATAGACTCAACTTATGTCCCGAAGAGAAATATACTGACTAATGCTAGAACCATACATGATTCACTATTGAAAAAATTCATGTCAATATTCAAAGGTATAATCACAAAATACTTATCTCTTTATTGATTAAAATTCCTCACAATCCACCAATTTTTCTTTCGCCATCACACAGTTATAGTGCAGGTAGAGAATGTAAAATTCAAACACCTACGAGACTGCTATAACCTGCTAGCGAAACGTTGATTGTAAAATGATGTTTCTTGATCTTTACTTAGACCCACTTTGATAACATGTTAATATTTTTGAACCAGAGTACATAGAATTTCAATGAACTGAAACTCAAAACACAAAAGAACAAATTTCACAAATATTTACCTTGGGAAAACCCTCCACTTGAGGAAAAACCCAGCCACACCCAAAAAAATAGATCCCTTATTGAATACTAAAATTAATGCTTCATAAGATAAGACAATATGAATGTCTTCTTCACTTACTCTGTGATCACACAAGATACATTTGTAGAGAAAGAGGTTCTTACAATAATAACAACAATTTTTTAAGACACTCAAATCACACCCCTGAATTTGCTATACGATGATTACAAATAAAGAGATAAGAATTTTTTATTTAATTCTCAAAGACAAACAAAGAATAGTCGAAACATATAGAGCACACTATATTCTGCTCACATGAATATCATATATAAATTTGTCTCACCCAAGGATCACACAAAATCTCTCATACACGACAACATCCAATATTGTTTCAATACCACGAACATGAACATTTGGTCTTCCTAGGCACTCGACACTTCACCAAGCATCGAAGACGGTTACATTCTTTTTGGTTTCATAATATCATTGATGGTAGGAGTATAACATTTGGCATGCTAGCTAGACTTTAATGGAAAGACCATTGAGAGATAATTATGTACTCAATACGAGCACCCAACATAATCCACGAGAATGAGTAACCAACAATGATAACACTTACATAGCAATAACCACGAATGGTGATAGATAAGCATAAAATGATTCATCTTCAAAATTATTCAAACCATAAAAGATTGGAACTTTACATGGAAAAAAAGAGAGAAAAAAGGAGAAATAACATACTCCTCAAGTTGGAAATGACATTACTGTCAAACTTAGAAGAACCAGAGCACAAAACTAAAGTTGAACAAGAGATACTAGATCAACAACATAACCAACGCAGGTAAGATGATGTCTCCCAAAGCTATCAAACATTAATACTCCCTCTTAGAAAGTGACATCATTTCTAGATTCTCATGTCATAGAGTCTCTCAACATGACAATCATAATGGCTACACGCATTTGTGAGAAAAAAAAATTATCATGGATTTTCTCAACATGATATCATCATCTCAACATGACGTTCACCATAGCTACTCCCATAGGTGTAATAAACCAAGAGCTAAGTCATGGAGTCTCTCACATGACATCCACCATGGCTACTCCTAGATGGTGGATCCACCATGGATACTCTCAGAGGGTGGAACAAGGGATTTCACCTCAAACTTCTCTCTCAAAAAGAAGAATGAATTGGCAAGGGCTTGCACCTCAAAATTCTCTCACAGAAAAGAATGCATTAACAAGGGATTTCACCTCAAACTTCTCTAGCATAGAAGAATGCATTAACAACATGGAATAAGAATCACTGAAGTTGGGACTCTCTCTTAGTAGGGGAAATATCCTCATTGATTTTATTATCACAAAATAATTACAGTAGCTCCAGTGTTTGACCAAACAATGAAATTTTGCAGTCACACTTCTACATGAGCTTTTTGATCCTCTACAAAGGATTTAGCACTCTCCCTCTTCCACACAATATCCCTCTGAATTTTATTGATATTAAAGAATTCATCCCTCTTCAACTCATCAAGATTTCCCTTCATGTAATAAATATTCTCCAGTCTCGACTTCATCTCCAATGCATGAACCTTTGATCAGGAGCCTTGAATTCTCAAAATTTAACTCCCTCTTAATGCCATTTCTTCCTCTTCGAAGAAACTGAATGCAAAGAGAATCTTAATAGGTTCTTCCTCTTTGAATGCAATCTCTCATCATCTTGTTTCTTTTCAATCTATCCTGGAAGCAATTTAGAGAGATTAGTAATATACTCAACCTATGTCCCGAAGATAAATATACTGACTAGTGCTAGAAGCACACATGATTCACTATTGAAAAAAATCATGATCATTATTCAAAGTTATAATCATAAAATACTTATCTCTTTATTGTTTAAAATTCCTCACAATCCACCAATTTTTATTTTTCCATCACATAGTTATAGTGCAGGTAGAGAATGTAAAATTTGAACACCAACACATCTGCTATAACCTACCACCTAAATGTTGTTTGTAAAATTCTGGTTCTGGATCTTTACTTAGACCCACTCTGATACCATGTTAATTTTTTCAAACCAGACTACATAGAATTGCAATGAATTGAAACTCAAAACATAAAAGAATAAATTGCACAAATATTTACCCTGGGAAAATCCTCGACTTAAGGGAAAAACCCAGCCACACCCAAAAAATAGATCCCTTATTGAATACTAAAAATAATGCTTCACAAGCTAAGACAATATTAATGTCTTCTTCACTTAGTTTGTGATCACACAACAAACATTTACAGAGAAAGAAGTGCTTGTAGTAATAACAACACTTTTGTAAGACACTCAGATCACACCCCTGAATTTTCTATACGATGATTACAAATAAAGAGATAAGAAAATTTGATTCAATTCTCAAAGACAAATGTAAAATACTCGACACATATAAAGCACACCATATTTTGCTCACATGAATTTTTATATATAAATTCACCTCTCCCAAAGATCACATGAAATCTCTCATACACGACAACATCCAATTATCATTTCAACATCACGAACATGAACCTTTGATCTTCCAAGACACTCAACACTTCACCAAGTGTCATTGGTGGTTACATTCTTTTTGATTTCATAATATCATTGATGGCAATAGTATGGAATTTTGCATGCAAGATATACCTTTAATGGAGAGACTATTGAGAGGTAATAATAGGAGCACCCAAGATAAGCCACAAGAATTAGTAACCGACAATGATAGCGCTTCCATAACAATAACTACATACGATGACAAATAAGCATAAAATGATTCATCTTCAATTTATTTGAACCATTAAAGACTGGAACTTTACACAGAAGGAAGAGAGTAAGAAGGAGAGATAACATACTCCTCAAGCTGGAAATAACATTAATGTCAAACTTAGAAGAACCAGAGCACAAAACTGAAGCAGAACAAAAGATACACGATCAACAACATAACCAATGCGGGTAAGATGATGTCTCCTAAAGCTATAAAACATTAACATATATAATGTTAAATTTTTCAAATTATTTCAATCTATTTACTGCTCAATCAATTAAGAGAAAAGTACACATAAAGAAAATAAAGTTGTGGAAAATATTCAAATTTGAACCTTCACCTTATAAGTTATAAAGGATAAATTGGGATTTTAAGCACTATGGATAAAATGAAAGATTTTTAAAAACTTGGAAAAGAAGATTTATCAAACTACATACCTTGTGAACATGTTGCTAAATAGTTTTTAGCTTATCCTCTGATATTGACTTATGTAGAAACTATGTTACTGCAAGCTGTTTAAACATTAATCAGCAACAAGTATGACTAGAAAAACACATTTTGCACATTGTGATAAACCACTAAGACAAGATGAAAGTCTCATTAGAATAACTAATAAAAAAATCAATACATGACTAAAAGTTATCATCTGTATTAGATGAGAAAAATTACCTCTAAGCACTTCATTGTTGTGTTCAAACAAATCGTGTTTGACATCACTGCATAATAAGAAAAACAAGATTTTTCTAGTCAATTTTACGAAAGATGGTATGAGTCCATCTTAAACCATGAGTTTTAAAACCATCAACACCTTCTAGAGAAACTTATTAATAGTTGGCAAGCCACGAGAATTTTCCAAGAATTTAAAACCTTTACAAATATTAGATGTTGTCACCTACAAAAAAGAGGGAAAATTTTAAATCGCACAAGAATTAAAGCCAAATTCCATAACCTTTTCTTGCATCCCACTAGGTGAAAAGTAATGCAACAATAAAACTCTGATATAGTTAATTATCACAATGTTCTTAAACAATGTAGTGCAAATTTATAATCAAATTGCATTTTATTGAAGAAATTACCTGAAATGATTGTAAAATGTGATGGAATAATGGAATGGTGTGTACTAAGAGGGGAGGGGTGAATCAATACCCTTAAATTTTTTTATCAATTAACCCTTAATATTTTAGTAATCAATTCCTTGCATTACCGACCATATGTGCTATTCTATCTTTGTGCATGTAATATCAACTCATAAACTTAATTGCATGTAAAAATTCATAGAAACATTCATGAAATGTAATGACACATGAAAAAAGATTTGGTAATGCAGAAAATCCCTCTTAGAAGGTAAAAACTGCGGTGGGGATGAAACCCACAAAGCTTCACTATTTGCAGAATGGAAGGTGTTGGTTAAGGCTTACAAGTTTGATCACTTCTGATGATCTTACCCTATTAGGAGTAACATGTTTAGACTGGTTAAGGTCTACTCTATTAAGAGATTTAGAAACATTGTTTAGTGTGCACTCAGTTAAGAGATTTACAAAATGATTGTTAAATCCACCTTCTTAAAGGATTTCTTCTATTTGCTACACTTGTTAGAATGTAGTCAAAAATACTTATTGACCTAATAAAATGCAATCCTGAATTGCTAAGTACAGATCCTTTAAGTTCACAATATGATGTATCACCTATAGTGATTGATTAATACCTTTGTTCTGCTCGGTAGCCTTGAATCTTTTTCTTTCTAACTGATTTCATCTTTTGTTTTCCTTCTGCATGAAACTCTGTATCTAATCCATAGATCTCTCTGCGACTACAATCATCATCACATCTTCTTGTTTTGATTGATTACACATCTATTTATACAATGAATTGAACTAAATAGGTTTCACGCTTAACTATGAAAACTCTATGATCAAAGTTTTACAACTTGACCTTGATCTCCTAGTTTGCATGTTTTCAATCAGTTAGACTGATTAAAACAATTACATTTTCTTTTCTTGTCCCTCAAGAAATGGTTATAAAGATAAGATTTAAAGCTAAATATAAAACTTAAGTGTTTTATCTGACGTGTAACTCAGATTCACATTTCTCAGAATAAAGTTGTCTCTTGATATTCTGGTGCTTGGGTTTCTCTTTAGTCTTTCCTCGGTGATGTCTTTGTAGACATTTTGCTTCTCGGTTTTCTCTATAGACTGACTATCAATTTACACTATAAAATTTTCTGTCGAGTTCCTCTGTGAACCTGTCTGTCAGTTTATATTGTTGACTGCTCTGTCAGGTTACTTTGTAGGTTGTGTTGTCGGTTTACATTGTAACCTGTTATATCGGTGAAAAATAGTTTCGATGACCTTTGTAAATTGTTGTTTCGGGTTGCACTATAATCCTGTCTTTCGGTGATCATGTTATCGATAGTTCAAAACTATTTCCTTTGTATACTAATAGCAAAATATGATCATCAATATCCCCCTTTGACATTAGTATAAAAAACTGACATGTGCAAAACTAAAATGTTTAGTATATACACCTGTGTTTATCTTGTCAATATGAATCCCCCTATGTGCATGCCTCAGTATAGTATATGTACATGTATATACAGTTGTTTTTATACGTATACTTTCCCCTTTCATTATTTCTCCCTTTCACCTTATCACACCAAATCATTTCCCCTCGTATCATATCAATTCCCCCTTTTTTTATAATAATGACAAAGATGTCATACTTACAATTTGTCAAAAATGTGGGAATGATATCTTTGAATGTCCTCTATTTTCTTTTCTCATTGTTCTTTAAGATGTTTAAGGGTCATGATCTCCAAGGTGATTCTTGCATGCATATCATATATGCTTTCTATTACAAACATTTTCAGGGTGGCAATCAATTGTCTTGCCGAAGTCATATGTTGTTGCAGTAATGTTAGATTTGGTAGTAGTAGAGCCTAGAGCTTGGTTACCTCATCTCTAAATTTGGAGTCTGCCTCTAGAATCCCAGGTCTCAACCTTTTTGCTTCCATAATCTTTTCATAATGCAACTTGAATGCATTGTCATTGGTTGTGAGACCTTGTGCACTAGCATTAAGATTTGCATCTATCTTTGCAATCTTTTCACTATTCTCCTTAGTGAATTGCTCTATTGTGCATAACTTTTGAACTAAGGTTATAAAAACTGAAATAATTGGTTCCAATGTATGACCAGTTTAGATAGTTTTACCTTATTCTCTATCACTTCTTGGCTGATTTTCTCTGTTAAATTGTTTATGGTATTTATGCTCTGCACGTTCTTCTATTACCTTCTCTGCATCTACATTTTGTGATGTCATGGCTTTGGTAAGAACTTCTAATTGATCAAGTATAAGAGCATTTTGATCCATGTCGGTATTAGGTCCAATCTATAATAAGATATCCTTTGTAGTTTCTAGTAACTGTGTGTCCTTGGTCTCTTTTTTTATTTTATCTTGTATAGCTTTCCTTTTACAAAGTTTTGCATACTTTGTAAGTGACTCTAGATCCAATGTCCTAGGATCATAGTCTGGTATTTCAATGATCTCATCCAAGGTGACTGGATTTTTATTATTCTTTTTTTTTTCTTTTCTATTGTGGTGGAGGCAGTTGTATGTAATAACATAGCAAGATCCTTTTCTTGGTCTGTTGTGCCTTTTACCTGCTGCTTGGTATTTACCTGTTGGTTGGTAGTGGACATCTCTACATCAAACTTAGCTTTATCTGCAACTTCTTCTTTGGTATCCTTTGGCGTGGCATCACCTTTTTCTTCACTTGCATATTTATTCTCTCCATCTGTTATTTTTTTTTCATCAGTGGTGTTTTTTTTCTCCTCTTCACCTTTATCCTCGGGTATGCTTGCATCATGGTCGGGTGACTTCTCCTTTTGTGAGATTATATTGATAGCATATATCAATAATAGTATTTGTCCTGGTATATTAACCTATGCAGCATCCGTTGATGTGTCTCATTCCTTGGTTTGTTCGGTGGCAATAGTGACATCTTCATCTGCCTTTACCTTATCGGCGAGATCACTTCCAATGATATCTATCATTGTCACATCTTGGATTGTGACATTTTTTGTGTCTCCTAATGACTACAAAATTGGAGGTATGTCATTCACTGCTTTACTTGATTCTGTGTTCAATTCAACTGAAGTGACATCCTCGGTATCATTTATAAGAATGTGATCTGGGCTCGGTGTTGCCTCTTTTTTTTCATTGTGAGGCTTCTCGATAAGTGCTAATACTCTCTTGGGGCTTGTATCCTCTTTAGGTACATTGAGTATTTTTCTCCAAGCATCATCACTTTCTTTGTCAAGCTCTATTAAGCTTCCATGTAGTACTTTGTAGGCTCTCAATTTTGCTGAGAACTTCTTTGAATGCAAATTCATCATTTCATCAATTTCTTCCAGCTTTGACTTGGGTGGCATAATTGACACTAGGGATCTTTCCCTTATTTTTCTTTCAGAATTCAATGCAAATGTTCACCTTGTTGATAACCTATCTAGAAGTTCTTGTGGCATCATCTTATCAAACTATATAGGTATATATTTGAATACACACATTGTCTTGATGATGGCTTCTTCTATTTTATTATGATGCTCGGGAGATAAGGTTAGCCATTGCCTAATATTAGGATCAGATATGCTACCTGTCTTGATTATTGATGTAGATATCTCATCAATTGTCTTAGGAAATTTGTGCTTTTTAGGTTGTTCATCTTGTTCAGTGTCTTCCTTATCTTCCTTGCTTTGAATTAATCTCCTTCTCCTCTTTGGTTATGATGTTTTCCCAGTTTGAGGCTTTCTTTTATAAGTCCTCACTTGTCCTTTCTTAACCGGTGGTGAGTCTTCTTTTGTAGTTTGACTCCTTGTTCTTGATGCAATAGTTGTCCTTGGTTTCTTTGGGGGCGGTGCATCAGACTTTGTTGATTCATAATCACTCATTTGTTCACCTTCACTGACGGGTGACTGTCCCTCGGTGGCTTCTTATTTTTTTGTTTCTTCTTCATTAACTGACAACCTTTTCTCAAGTGTCTTTACCATTTTGGTCTTCTTTCTGTCAATCTTTTTAACAACTAAGTCTATTTTGATCTTGGCCTTAGCTTCTTCATAGGTACCAAATATTGGTAATGATTTTTCTAGTGGTTCATTCAATAATGCTTATGTTAGCTCTTTTTCTTGTAGCAACACTTTTAATGTGACAATATACTTGTATAATTGAATGCAAACTCCTATTTCATGCAAGAGAAAGGCTAATTGATGAGGGTATTAGATAACACCTAGGGAAACTATTACCTCCTCCTTCTTTTTTGAGATCCACTGACTTGGGCAGGTATTACCTATGGATGATTATTGAATGACAATATCTTTTAAGTAGACATCTTCTTACTAAATTGCTGAAATGCCTTTTAATGGATCAACAAGTAAATGACTATGCAAATGACTATGAATATCCTGATACAGAGCTTAATGAGCCATACTAGTATTTTGACGACAACAATTAGTAAGGTAATAAGGATTCTCATCCTTCTTCCTTTTTCAGTTCTTATGAACCTTAGGAGGGATAACCTATTTTGATTCTCTCTTAAAGGAATCAGTAAACTGAATTGTATTCCTCAAACACAATTACTTGAATGGAATTTATATTTGAAATGTGAATGATTTGATAAATTAAAATACTGGTTGGATAATAAACAATTACTTAGCCAACTATAAACTAGTGTCTTATCCTTGGGCTATGAGTCAATATCTGGTATAACTCCACAATAAGGTGATCAATAAAATACTTGCAACAAAGATAAACTGCCTTACAGATTATCCTCTCTCTACAACTATATCATCAGAACCTTAAACTAATGCTAAGCTCTCTGGGGTCACTTGAAATAATTAATCCTTCCTTGAAGGAGCTTACAAATGACTGCACAACCACCTTGTGATCAGTATGTCTAATTTCCTCACAAGTAAACATACAAGAACTATAATAGTAATGAAAAGAGATAATAGAATATGCAGAAAAGAGATTGCAAAATATTTGTATTAATGTCTTAAAGCTTCAAATACATTCAGATAGACAAATAGTACAAAGGTTCAGACAAATTTTAGTAGTCTTCCTTGTAATATATTTCATTAATTTCCAACTCCAACCTGAAATGATACTAGAGATCTATATATAGGCCTAAACCATCTTGGAATCCTTAAGATAAGGATGCAACAAGCTTTAGATGGTTTAAAAGACCTAACCCTAAAAACTAGAAAAGATAAAAGATAGGAAAACACCAACCAGTGGATGGACAAAATTGAAGAATAAGATTTGATTTGCCTTTGTCTTCTTGTGATATTTGGCACCTTTTTCTATTTATGTTAAGGATAGCATATGATATTTATAATGAGATCTAGTGACCGCCAGTACAGGCTAACTTACACTAGTCTTTAAGATTGCTAGCCTTCCTGTTCTCATAGAACAGGTGCCATGTGTCCTCCTATTCTTCATCTATGATGTCCAAGTCAACTGTAACATGATTTTTCTTCTTGGGCTTGGTCAAGATGTCCCATGTTGTTACATCTTCCTCCTTTGGCCACTCAAATCTATGTATACTTTCCAATTGGGCCTTCTGTCTTTCCCATTTGGAATCAATTATGCTTTTTACATCTGTGATGAATTTATTACAATCTGTCTTTGCTTTAATTTATTCATCTAGAATATTATTAAATCTCTCCATGTTCATCTCTCCTTGATCATATATATAAATATCTTTATTGGGTAACACATTGTCAAACTCTAAGCCCCATAGCCCTAATGGCTTGATCTGATTATCCTCGATTCTGATGGGAGGTACAAACCTGTTGTAGCTTAGCCCAAACATGTTCAACTTTGCCTCTATTTGATTTTCTTTTCCTTTAAAGAAAGAGAAAGTGGCACCAATTTTCTCTATCTCTATCCTAACCAAGGTAATTATCTTTGGTAAGTCTGACCTTAGTGGTTGAATAGATGCCAATCTCTCAAAAAGTGTTGTCCTTCCAGACCATGTTGAATAGTAGGGATTCAAAATTGAGATAAAAATATTCACCTCTACTTTTAAGCCTAGCAATTTTCCATAGGCTCCATATACTACATCAATTTTATTTTTTATGATGTCTATTCTATGCGAAAAAATTGATGTTAGTACACCCAATATCACATTATTGTGCCCTCTGACTGCTTGCTCTGTTTCTTCTACTGTATCCCCTGTATCCTCTGTTTGGATTTCAACATCCATTACCTCTTTTGGCTCAACAGGGGCAGCCTCTGGCATGTCAAGTAGCTATTGTAAGCTCTTCTATGAGGTTTTCTTGTTCTTTGATTTTAATCAGCCCTAGTTCTCTATCTTTGATAATATCACTAGTATCACTAGTGAGCTTCTTCAGTTTCTTAGACATCTGAACTGCCTTGGCCTCATTCAGTTGGGAAAACTGTGTAAGCACCTAGGAGATCTCCAAATATCCTATGTTCTGGCCTGACCAGATTATTTTTTTTCCCTCCATCTTTTCTTGAATGTTCAACAGGGATGAATTTTGATCTTTTGGAGCCAAGCTCCACATTGCTAGTGCCTAGGACTTTGGGCTATATCCAAACCCTCTAATCATGCCCCCAACCTAAGTTTCTGATGACAGTTTCACATCAGGTTGTTTTCTTATTTGATCAATGATAAAGGTTGAGGCCAAATCCCAACCTTCCACTAGTAGCATACCACTGGCCTTGACCAGTTGCGTTGCTTGTTTAGGTGTGATCTTCTATGATTCAAGATCATAATCCTATAGTGTTTGTAGAGCCTCTTGGGTCACTGGATCACCACCTACTAACTACAATTGTGCACTTACTTGTTGTTGCTTGTTCTAGATGAGAATGTCTTTAAATTCCTTAGTTTTGATGAAATTTTCATCCTTAAGGAACTGTTCTTAGTATATTAACATCTCATCTGTACAAGTTCTAAGAGGTAGCTCTATTTCCTCTTCTTCATCTTTCTACAGTTTCTTTCCAGCCCTTGTTTGCTTTATCAATTGATGGTCATATGGCCTATTTCCAGTTATGAGGGCAACAATTCTATCTTTCTTCTCCTTCTTCTGAGAAGCTTCCCCTGTTTCAACCCTTTGTCTTTTAGGTGGGGGCTCATTTGTAACTTATTTCTCAGGGACCTCTGCTAGGTCAATTATATCTTCACCCTTAGCTACTTTCTCTTCATAAAATGCTTGGTTGACTGGAGGGGAGCTAGGTACTGAGTATTATTCATCACTATCATCATCATATTCTGATGATGAGTGCCCCTTGTGTCCCTTTTTGGTACTACAAGTGCATCCTCTAATTGATTGCATAGGAGAGTGTGAGAATTTATCATGGCATCTAGCCTCCTTAAATATGGCATGTCTGGGAAGAAACCCCCAAAATTAATGCCCTTTCTCTTCACTTGTCTCTCTAGATCCATAAGTTTATTGAACTTCACAACTCTCTTATCAACCTCCTCATCCTCCAAAATGTTTCTTATCAGGTCCTCTTCCATGCATTCTTCATTGTCTTTGGTGTAGGGGATGGTAGGTGTCAACAACTTCTTTGCACTTAGGATGAAACCCTCTGTATCAACATACCTATATAAGACCACATTCATCCTGTAATGGTTCATCCAGTTGTTCAAAGGGTCCAATGCCCTCTTCCCAATTGTAAAGTTGCAAATTCTGAACTGCCCTAGGGTAAATGTACCCTTCCTATGAGGAGCAAGGTGTTCCTTATCTATTAGAATCAGTTGCCTTATGAATTCCATTGTTGCAATTCTTGGTGGCACATGGAATGGAAAAACATGAGGAGGATGGGTACAACCATACACCCTAATTAATGTGAATTTCTTCTCATAATATAAGTCACCCCAGTTGTGGTCTCTTGGCCATTTGTCAAGATATTGACATGGCCTCAATAATTGTATCACCTTGACTGGCAGTCTAGTCTTGTTGACACCTAGGCTCTGAAGTATTGGATAAACTAGACTGCCGATGATGAAACCTTTGTGGCCTTAGACACTAGCAATTCATGATGGGGAAATTATAGTACAAGATCAGATGCATAAGAATTGAATAATGCATAAATTTGGGATGATCCTTCTTATTCTGTATATCCACAAACCCCTAGTGCATCTGGTCTATGATATACTAGATATAATCATAGTTAGAAGTGGTATGAGGGCTTTGCATATCCAGCACCATCATCAAAATGTCTGAGGTAATTCTCTCTGCTCCTCCATCCTTTCCTAGCACTCTGCATAGTGCATATGATATGTACTTCATATAGAAGTTCAGGTCCTTATAGAAATATGGGGCTTCCCGTGGGATGGGTTCTATATAGGTCTTCATTTTTCTTGGAACATGATGTTCTTTGATTAATTTGGCTGCAATACCAGACTCTCTGGTATACCTATTTTCTAGTCTTTTCAAATTTATCTCTGTGGTCATGGGATAGTAGACATTGAAAGCCTTCATGAAAGAATTCATGTCTAGGGTAACTAGGGCTTTCCCATCATCCCTTTTAATTGTTTTGGTCAGGGTATCATACCTACTGGCCATTTCTAAGACAAAATCAACATCTACAAAGATGTCAGGAACTACTAACCTAGCCAATCCACAGGTCCATGGGTTTGAAGCTGGCATGGGCTCATCACTATTATTAAAGAAGTAATTGAACAATGAATAGCCAGATGAGCCTGGGGTTTTTGCATCTCTAATATATGACAAATCATCAATTAGAGTGTCGACACTTACCTTTTTGTTCTGGCTCGATCCTAGTAGCAATGTGAGAAATTCATCTGAGTGATTTTTCTTTCCTTTTGTGTCATCTTCAACATCACAACTTCTCCCACTGGTAGACGCTAAACTCAGTGCTTGACTCATTTTTCCTTTATGTTTTTCTCACACCCTTTTTCACCAATATTGAAGCAAATCTTCTGCAAACCCTCACCACCAGCTATGAATTCCTCTATAATTTGAACCTCTAAACACTGTAAAGACCACCAATTATACTGCTCTTTGAATTCCAAACCAGAAATCACTTCTTTGAACCCTTACTACTTGGAAATCTCACTCTTCTCAGAAAATGCTAAACTCTTTGTAAAATTCTTAGCTATGAAAACTTGGAAGCTGGTAAGAGTGAAATGACAATAGATATGCCTACTTATAACTAAGAAATCAATGCATCCATCTCTTTGAACTATTAAACTTACAATTCAATCACTTCGCCATTAGTTTACACACTGTGCCATCAATTCTAGTTCTAGCCGTGACATTCAAACTGATAAGTAATCAATTTTTAATGAGTGTTTTTGCTTGTTAAAACCTTATAAATTTTGAAAAGAAATCAAACTTAAATCTGATTGGCTATCTTTAATCATAATTCAGCTACTTTTCCATCTGTCAAAATCTTCGTTATCTTATTAGCTAGCAAGTGTCCATGACAGGGTCGAAGAAAAGTCTTCTTTTAACTCTAGTTTTACTTCTGGCAACCTAGCGACTATGTAATCTCCTTTTCGCTTGATATTCATTCTAACTATGGTTTGTTACTGAGACTTAGCGACTGCCATTAGATCAATCTTTAGATCAACGGTTGTCTTCATGTCGCTTGATCTTTTTACTTAACTCATCTTCTTATGGAGACATCGTGACTAAGCCTTCTCTTAACTGTTCTTTAACCTCAGGTCACATCCGGAGACTCAGCGACTGCTATGTCTTAATGTCGCTGAACTAATCTTCTAACTTATGGTTTATCTAGAGACCTTGTGACTAACACCTTTAGTCTCTTTATCACTTGATTATTTCACTTTTATGATTTCCATTTGGAGACAACCTGACTGTCATTGATCTTCTTTTCCTCTGCATCTGATGGTTGTCGCCAAGTCTCTTGATCTTCATATCAAACCCTAATCTTTCTCAAGACTTAGTGATTGATGAACACATGTCCTATTTTTCCTTCTGTCTGCTGATCGCCAGATCCTATTTGACTTTCCAATTTATTTTTGCAACCATGTGACTACCGTTGGATCTGGCTTCCATCCTGTAGTTGTTGCTAAGTCTCCTGATGATCAACTTAACTCATGGTTTCTTCTGCAACTAGGGGACAACACTGTTATCCAAATTGTCTTTTAACCTAGGTTTATCCAGAGCCTCAGTAACTGTTAAATCTCCATGTCACTAGATAACTTTAAAACTACAAGGTTTATCACAAGATAACCCGACCATCGTTAGATTAAATCTAAGATGAACAGTCTGCACCAAGTCTCTTGATCTTCAAAAGCATATTATTTTTGTTAAGAGACAACGTGACCAATGCATTTTGCCAAGTCTCCAGATTAAATGGAATATTCACTTTTATTCATGAGACTAAGCGAAAAAAAATAAGCACATGCAAATAACTCAGACATAAGTTATGAAAAAGGTAACTTAAAAATAGAACTCGACTGAGAAATTCTAGGATTTTTGCATTTTTGAATAGAAATGACCCTAGGGCTTAGGGTTTTTGGCATTTTCAACTAGGTTTTGAGATAACACAATATTTGCAGATGTATATAAGCAATTTTCAGATATGATTTTCAACCTTTCGAGCATAGGAATGACAGGAAACTTCAAAATTTTACAGCGTAGACTCAAAAATAGGAAATACAACCAACAACTTCAATAGTATTTGTGGCCTGAACTATGTTTATCTCATAGTTAAGTGGTGCTAACCATGCTGTCCTTGGTACAACTAGTTTGATCAAAGTTGTATCGGTGTCCACTATGAAACAAATATCATCTTTATATTGATCTACCATTTGTTCTGGTATCCTCATCCTTTTCTACATTTTATCCTTGAATCCAGTGAAATATTCATCCATGACTAATGCAAAGTTTTCCCCTAGTGACTTAATAAATTCACTAATTTGTATTGTCACTGGTCGGGTAGTGTCCTAATTGACATTACCGACAGATGGGAAAAAGTATTGAAAGTAGAAGAATATATACATGAGGAGTGAACCGAACTTACATGAATTAGATTTTGATGATCTAATATTCCTCATGTTCTCCTCCAATTGCTTCAGTAGAAGCTCAGATAGATCCAATTGTAGACCCTTCTTCACAATCTTATGGTTAGTGTCAACTTCTCCACATGCAATGTTGTTCAGTCTGCTGGCTTGGAATACCTTGTATCCCAGCACACATGCACCAAATTTCAGTTTTGGATCACTGATGGAATTTACCTTCAATCCTCTGCCATCCCATACTACACCTATCATCTTTTCTATGTCGGGGTGAGGAGGATGTTTGAGTGCCTTGGCCTTGTCAGTTACTGGATAATCGGTCACTGCGTGTATAACATCCTTAGTGATCTTTTTTGGATCATCCAACCACATATTTTGGTCATGTACCCTGCTTAGTACTATCCCGATCCACTTAGTTTTAAACTCCTTCGGGAATATTAGGGCATTTGTCAGCCTTTTCACCTCAATGTGTTTATGTTCATCTTTGATGTTTCCATCTGTGCAAAAGCTTCTTGTAAGCTTCCTCAACTTCCAGATCTCCAATTTCTGCAACTTTGTAGTGGATATACGCACAGACATCCTCGATTAGAAAAACCCTAGGTGGTATGCTTGAGAATGTTCCAGTGTCATTGGGTTGTGAAGCTACCTCTGGACATAATTTGTAATTAGGCTCTTCACATGTAGTGTTCTTGATTAGGTTGACCTTTTTATCTTTGGCATTCTTGATCTTGGAAATGCGAGATGTGGTTTCCATTATTTCTGGAAATTAGGGCTTTTCCTGTAAATAAATTGTGAGCTCGATGAGTCTTTAGTTACTCACTTGACCTGTTGTCACTGCTGTTGATTTGTCTGAATGTCATGAATGTGCTTGTAAGTTGCTTCTTCAATCTAGTCATTATTCTTCGCTCATGCTCTGCTCTTTGTTGTTAATCGCTTTGTGAATGAATGAGCTCTTCGTTGCCTTTTTATAGATGATGCCCTAAGTGGTGTATTTAATGCTTTACCCACTTCTCAGTGTTTGAAGATAGAATCACTCGAGGAACATGCTAACTTCATTCTCAGTGAGAATGTGATGCTCTGGGTAAGTTTCAACTCAATTGACCTTTCACACATTCACCGATGGTGCTCGGTATGTGGTGAAGACTACATTGTCTTTTTACATGATTACTGATGATGCTCAGTTTACATTAACAACTTAGCTTTTATATGTTCACCGACGATTCTCGGTTGCAATGACCAATGTGATTGGATTCACAAATTCATAACATGTAATACCATAGTGCATCTTTATTCATGCTAGTTTGGCATTTTATCAATGTATAATGGAACTAGTTTAAAATATAACTTGGTATAGTAAAGTTCCATACTTCCTTGTTCTACTTAGGTGGGGGTGGTGATATCACCAGATCCATTGGATAAGGTGTCACCAATTGTATTGCTTGGTCCAGTATCATCAGTGTTTGTAGATTTCCTCCACATTTTTTTTCTCATTCTTCTAATATCTTCAATGGTATTGCCATTGGAAAAAGTGCTTGTCTCTGTCACTCGCTCTACATTCCTTTCTTAGATGATCAAACCTATGATAGTGTAAGCAAGTCATTCCGGGGTTAGTCCAGCTTCTAGACTCTCTCATCCATTTTCTCATGCAGTTTGCAGCTATGTGTCCATATCTACCACATGTTGTGCAATTTGTCCATGTATTGTAATCCCAAACATATGATTTATCTACTCTTTTCGGTTGACAAGAATTTTCTTGTTCTTTTGGCTTCCATGTTGGCTTTTTCTTTTTCCTGCATTCAAGAGATGTGTGCCCATTCATTTTGCATGTAGGACAATATTTTTACATGTAGGTTTCCTTCAATGGTTGTTTCACCTTAGATCTGCATTCATGTGCTTTGTGTCCTTTCTTGTTACAGTTATAACAATTTCTTATGAATGTAGATGTGGATTTAGGAATACCTCTAGCTTTGCTCCTGCAAACATTTGATGTGTGGCCTGGTTTTCCATAGTGATTGCATGACTGCTTCCTTGGTCTTGGATTTGTGTAGACATCTTTTTGATCAACTTGGTATGATGATTCTCCATGCTTGGTATACCCTAGACTAGTATTGTTGTTGACTCTTCTTTGTCCATCCAAAAAATCATCCATTCTTTTTGTGCTTTGTTCATCTTTCTTGATCATATCATTGTGTTGTTGCTTAATTCTTAATTCATGCTTTAGTCTTTCATTTTCTTCTCTTAGCTCACCAATAGATTCCAATTTCCCATTCAATTCTATGTTCACTTGGTTTGCCTCCTGACTCATAAGAAAAATTTGATTGGTGATCTCATGATGATGTTCAGTAAGTCTTTGTATTTCTGATTCTCTCTCTTGTAGCTTTTCAGTGATCTTCCTCCTGTCATCAATAGCTAGTGTTATTTCTTGCTCATCTTGTCTAGAATTATTCATAACCTCAATCATCCTTACCATCTGTGTCTCTTGACCGATTTTTAGTGATTTTACTTGTCTAACCAGATGTTGATTGATTTCATTTAGACTTGTAATGCTTCATTCAGATGTGTTTGATGTATTGCAAGATGTAGATCTTGATGACTCAAACTAATAAGGTATCTCTTCTTCATGATAGTCCATTTCATTATAGTGAGATGTCATAACATTTATTTCATCCAGTAGCTCTCTCATCTTGATTCTAGCTTCTTTGTATTTATCATAGAAGATTTGTATCTACAACTTCTGATTTTCAATATTCTTGTCTAGCTTATACTTTTCCATTGTATTATCTTTTCTCTCAAGTGATTTAAACTTTTCCAAATAAGAGATCTAGCTCTGATACCAATTGTTGGAATAATGGAATGGTGTGTACTGAGAGGGGAGGGGTGAATCAGTACCCTTAAAATTTTTATCAATTAACCCTTAATCCTTTAGTAATCAATTCCTTGCATTACCGACCATATATGTTATTCTATATTTGTGCATGTAATATCAACTCATAAACTTAATTGCAAGTAAACATTCATAGAAACATTCATGAAATGTAATGACACATGACACAAGATTTGGTAATGCAGAAAACCCCTGTTGGAAGGTAAAAACTATGGTGGGGATGAAACGCACAAAGCTTCACTATCTGCAGAATGGAGGTGTTGGTTAAAGCTTACAAGTTTGATCACTTCTGATGTTCTTACCCTGTTAGGAGTAACATGTTTAGACTAGTTAAGGTCTACTCTATTAAGATCTTTAGAAACATTGTTTAGTGTGCACTCGGTTAAGAGATTTACAAAAGGATTGTTAAATCCACCTTCTTAAAGGATTTCTTCTATTTTCTACACTTGTTAGAATGTAGTAAAAAATACTTATTGACCTGATAAAATGCAATCCCGAATTGTTGATTATAGATCCTTTAAGTTCACAATATGATGTATCACCTATAGTGATTGATTAATACCTATGTTCTTCTCGGTAGCCTTGAATCTTTTTCTTTGTAACTGATTTCATCTTTTGTTGTCCTTCTGTATGAAACTTTGTATCTGATCCATAGATGCCTTTGCGGCTACAATCATCATCATATCTTCTTGTTCTGATTGATTACACATCTATTTATACAATGAATTGAACTAAATAGGTTTCACGCTTAACTATGAAAACTCTATGATCAAAGGCTTACAACTTGACCTTGATCTCCTAGTTTTCATGTTTTCAATCAGTTAGAATGATTAAAACAATTACATTTTCTTTTCTTGTCCCTTAAGAAATGGTTTTAAAGATAAGCTTTAAAGATAAATATAAAAATTAAGTTTTTTATTTGACATGTAACTCAGATCCACATTTCTCAGAATAAAGTTGTCTCTTGGTAGACTGGTGCTTGTGTTGCTCTTTAGTCTTTCCTCGGTGATGTCTTTGTAGAAATTCTGCTTCTCGTTTTTCTCTGTAGACTGACTGTCGGTTTACACTATAAACTTGTCTGTCAGGTTCCTCTATGAACTTGTCTGTCAGTTTACACTATTGACTGCTCTGTTGGGTTACTCTATAGGTTGTGTTTTCAGTTTACATTGTAACCTGTTCTATCGGTGAAAACTAGTTTCGGTGACCTCTGTAAACTATTGTGTCGGGTTGCACTATAATCCTCTCTTTTGGTGATCATGTTATCGATAGTTCAAAACTATTTCCTTTGTATACTAATGGAAAAATATGATCACCAAAATGAAATATTATATTTTTAAGGGAGGGCATTTTGTTACCTTGACAATAGCTAAAACATGGATTTAGGGTTTATCTTTAAACATTATTTAAAGCTATCAAACATTCTCTGTAAGGTTTCAGGGATGTACATCACAAATTATTTAACTTTTTGATATATAAGGTGTACAAAATTGCATTAAAAGACTGCAATCACTAGCCTTGACTAAAGAATTGCAGTTTTGGCTTTTTGTTTGTCATTTCCTAAAAGATGAGCATGGTTTTGTTAAACAAAAATATTGGATGTATTATAATACATTCCCATGCATAAATTAAGGAGATGGTTATATTATATATACATGTAGTCGCCAGATATTATGGACATATAGACGGGTACACATTCAACATTCATATTATGGTGTTTCCTGGCAACTATGGGTCCTTTCAACTGAAGACATAAAAAATAGTGTTTTGTAAGTTACATATACTAGCTCTCCACAAGAAGTAAATTGCCTATGATTATTCTATGTAATTTTCATATATAAGGTGTACAACATTGCATTAAAAGACCACAATCACTAGCCTTGACTAAAGAATTGTAGTTTTGGCTTTTTGTTTGTCATTTCCTAAAAGATGAGCATGGTTTTGTTAAACAACAATATTGGATGTATTATAATACATTCCCATGCATAAATTAAGGAGATGGTTATATTATATTGTATAGTCAGAAAATGGAAGTACTTCCATTATAGACTTTTTTAACCTTCTGAGTAAGTGGTTTGGGGTCATATCAAGCACCTTGAATGGGTTCCTGATTTAGACCTGGCTTTCCCCCTGTTTTGCCCCTCTTTCCACTTCCTTCCAACCCAATTTTTGCATTATGGGCTGCAGACCTGAGAACTTGGACCTCAAGGTCAGGGTTGACCTTTTTGTCCTATGTTGACCTTAACCTTGACCTAGGTCAAGGTTGACCTCGACATTGACCTAGGGTTTAGATCTTGAGGTCCCACAATTTTTGGATGTCAGTCTTTCTAAAAGTCATTTCCCGCTTCCGGGTTGGCTGTTTCGGGTTCCGAGGCGGTGATTCCTAAATTATATTTAACTTAGGTCCTCTCCTAGGGGTAAAGCCTTTAATGGGAATTTAATTCTTCTATGTCGGCCTCCTTAGAAGATTGTGCCCTAATTCCATATAAAAGAGAGCCTTTCGCCCCTCATTTTCTCTAAGTCCTCTATTGAAGCCTAAGCATCCTTGAGCAATTGAGAACCATCATCAAGTGAAGATTCAAGCAAGAAATCAAGAAATATTTGAAGCAAGGATTCATCCACCATCAAAGCCTTCAAGCATTCAAAGAGATCCATGGGAGGCCAATGAAGGATTCAAGTCACATAGTGCCCTTTTGGTGATCTCTCCATCCATCTTCTTCCAAGCCTCTTCATAATCAAGAACCCATTCAAGACTTGGTGTTGGAGATCTACAAGCAAGAGATTGAAGAGATCCTACATTATACATTCCACATTCTAGATCCATTGGTGCATACATACTTGTGGATTGAAGGATTCAAATCCTCCACAAGGACTTTTACAAGCAAAGTGAATTTATGCATTTACTTTGTTTACTTTTGCAATTTCAATTACATATATTTGAGGTTAATTCCAAAATTGGGGTTTGACCAAGGCAAACCCCTCCCCCCCCCAAAAAACCTCTTTTTCTTGCAGGTACAGGTTTGGGACTACAGATTTGGACTCAGATCTGGATACCCTTTTCGGCTTTCTTTCAGACTTCGCGAACAGATTCTTTGTCGGACCTATGCAAGTCAAGGTCAACATTATTGGGTCAGGGTTGACATTTGTGGGTCAAGGTCAACATTTTTCATAAGAAGGAGTTGGATCAGAAAAATATTTCTGGGTTTTGTGCATCTCTACGTTCTGGTTTCGGATCATACTTTAGTTTTTCCAGAAACAGAGTATAGACCTCAGAAAACAACATTCTTTGATCTAAAAATATTTAAGGTTAGTACATTTCTCCTATTTCTTTAATTACTGTGATATATCATATCTATATATTCAATTAACAAAATTTAATATCCTCCTCTCTTATCTCATTTCCAAATGATTGATTCATTTGTGCATTAATCCTTCTCTTGGATTGATCAACTTGGATCCTTCATTTGTGCATTTGGGGAATAAAAAAGGAATATCTTATCTTCTTCTTAATCATAATTATAACATATAATCCAAACATCTCAATCAAATGTAAAGTAGGTTTAAGGGAACGTACCATTTATTTACCATTTATATTTTTCCCTTTTTCTTTCTTTACAATCCCTCCACTCTAAACATTAAATGTAAGGTGATAAGTGATTTGAGTATCAAAACACTCTTATTCTATTAATAACATTCATTTTCTACTTTACATTTTGGTGAACCCGCGATAGAAAACTCTTTCTTTTTGGTGTTAGATTTACATGTTTATGCTAGATCTTGCATGTTCTTTCAATTACATTGAAAATTAATAAATCAAAATCTTGTGATTAGTTCATTTGCATTATATTGGTGTATGAGCTTTACCACCTCTACTCCTACTTATAGTATCCCGATTAGAAGAAGCCATAGACTTATGGGTTCCTTCGATCCCGAGTCTTCCTCTCCTTTCCTTAGGATTCCCGATGATAATTTGATAACTCATGATTCCAATCCTTCTATGGAGCATAACTCTTCTCACTCATCACATGATGAGGATGATGCTTTAATAGTTCCTCGTGAACAAGTGCAAAACCTTTTAACCAAACTTGATAAAATGGGAAATTGGCTTATCCAAGAAAACCATAATCAAGATTCTATCCAAGCTATAGAGCCTCTTAAGAAAGTCCTCTGTGATAATGTCCAAGGTGTTAATTTATTGCATAATATTACTCATCTTGTGAATTTGAATGTTAAACCTTTAGCTCAAGAAGCTCAAGAGTTAGGATTCACACCTATTGTCACTAGTGTAGGACCTTCTTCTATTCCTTTACCTATTATTCCTACTTATACTCCTCCTTTGATGACAAAATCTCTACCAACTACATCTATTCCTATGAGTGCTCCACCGGTATCTTTACCTACCTCACAACCTTCATATCATAGTATGCCTTTTACTTATACTAATCCTCTTCCAACCGTGGTTCCTAATGTTCCACCGGTTGTGTCTTCTATTCCTTCTGCTTCTTACACTTTTCCTAGTGTTCCTAATATTGCTATGCCACCTATTTCCTCTAATGATTCCATAATTATTCGTTTGGCTCAAACTATGTAATCTTTACAACAACAGCTTGCATATTTAACTCAATCCAAATTTAGCATTCCTACATGTGACATGGGTAGTCCTTTATCCTTAGACATCATTCATACTACTATCCCTCAGCAAGCCAATATGCCTCATCTTGAGAATTACAACGGTAAAGGTGATCCTGTTACTCATGTTAAAACATTTCAAATCCTTTGTAGTGATTATGCTCATGACCATAGGATTTTAGCTAAATT
>MU225224.1:1722362-1755166 GCA_018584345.1 Thuja plicata
CCTTATTCCATTGATTCTTTTCCTAAACTTTCTAATTCCTTCATTCAACAATTTCAAAATAACATTGGACCACAAGTGTCCTTATCTGATTTAATGCATTGTAAACAAAATGTTAAGGAAAAATTGATAGATTTTATTGGTAGATTTAAGAATTTGCATGCTCAGATTTCTTATCTTGTTCCTGATATTGATATTCAACATATGTTTATTTCAAATTTACAAAAGGATATTAGAGATAAGATTCTGCTTACTAAATTTACCTCCTTTCAACAATTATGTGCAGCACTTCACCATTATCAATTACAAGTGAGTCAGTTTGAGAGAAACACTCCAATGGCTCCTTTTCCAGTTGATAAGGGTGACAATTCTCCTAATCCTAATAAGTTTCAAAAACCTAACAACTATGTTAAGATTAATAAACAGATGAACACGGTTGCTGATCAAGTTGCGGCTACATCCAATAATGCTACATCTGCATCCACGTCTTTCTGTATGAATCGTACATTTACTCCTCCCTCTAAAACTTTTCATTCTATAATGAGTAGGTTGTTAAGTGCTAGTATGATTACCTTGCCTCCTATTCGACCTCTTCTTCCCACCATGATAGCTTCAAAATATTTCTGCCAATACCATTGTCAGAATGGCCATGATACTGAAAAATGTTATTCTCTAAAGCATAAAATCCAAGACTAATTGATTCTAAAGCCTTATCTGTTGATAATTTTTATGGTAATGGGAATAAATCTATTTCTTCTCCTAATCAAAACCTTCAAATCTATACCAATCCTTTACCTACACATGATACGAATACTATAGCTCAACCATCTTCAGTGGATATCATTTATGATTCCAATATGGATGATCTTAATCATATTGTTAATCATGTGGAGAGTGTTGTGCCATCTCAACTTACTATTCAAGATCCTTCACCTCCACTTCTACTTCCAATTTAACCTTAATATAAAAAAAAAACTAAGGACAAGCGACCTAGGGAACTTTTAATTACCTTTGATGATTCTGAAACAATTAAAGCTCATGATTGTCCTCTTTATATCTATGCTAGGATTGCTAAGATACCTACTCATGGTTGTCTAGTTGATCCCACATCTTTAATAAATGTTATCACTGAGGAAAATCCTTTTATGAAAGGCCTACAACGTGATTATTATGATCCATATGATGCATGGATCCAAACATGTAATGGTTTTCTTTATCCCGCATTTGGTTCTATCAATTTACCTGTTGAATTTTGTGGTAAAGTTGTAGATACTAACTTCATCATTATTCCTACTTCTGATCAATTTCAAATCAAATTTGGTTTACCTTGGATAACTACTATGCATGCTATTGCTTCTCCCATTCATAAATGTCTTAAGTTCATTCATAATGGAGAAGTAAAGATGATTAATCATAGTTTGTATGCACCTTCTAGGCCTAGAGATTGCGCTACTCTTGATTTCTTTTGGCCTTCACTACCTAACTCATGTCCTCCTTGCCCTGATTATCTCTTTCGCTAATATCAAGCTTACAAACATTGCAAAATTATTGAGTTAATTATGCCTCGAATTTACCCCAACTGTGGTCTTTTGCCTACTCCTGCAATACCTTCTTTATCCATTGCTGCTAATAATATTAATCAAACTTCTACTATTTCATTGCAACCTATTGAGAATCCTCCTATATAACCTGTGAAGGAACCTGTTGTCATTCCTCCTAATTCTCAAAATGTGCCAACCAAAGCTAAACGTAACAAATCTGCTAATGAATGTCGTAAGAAGCGTAGAGCTAATGCTAGAGCCCGTGCTTCTATTATTTGAAACTCATTACCTACTTTCGACCAACCCATGCTTGATGTGTTAGATGTTAATATTCATAATGATGTTAAGAAGAATGAGTATGATGATCCTATTCACATCTTGGATCCTATTTCAATCAACCTTGATGAGGAGGACACTCTCGATGATCCTATCGATCATAGTGATGAATATGCGACCATTGATCTTGATAATGATCTACCTCATATGCTTTCAACTAAGTTAACAATTACACCTAGTATCGAGCATTGTGATTCTTAAGAGGATCCTTGTTTGGAACTGGCTATCATTCCTACTATATTGGATATAGTCCCTCTTGCGAGTTGCCCACCTTCTATCAATAACATAAACCAAGATGGGGAGGGTCGGCAATGTGCTTGATTGGCTTATCTTTTATGGTAGCCATTTTTTTGTTTGCATGTTGTAATGTGCTTCTCCCGTAATGTATTTGCTAAATGTTTGTTAGACTCTTTTATACGACCCTTGTTACTTTGTTGGTGCAAGGTGATAAAGGATACAAACCTGTCATACAATTCTTCTATATGTATGCTTGGATCTGCGACATGGTAGCACTAATTCTTTTTGGTCTCCATGTTGTGGTCCGAAAAGATTCTTATTCGTAACTCTTAAGTTTTCTTTCCTCCTTTGTGATTGTAGTTCTACTTTCTTCAGGGAATGATGTCAATTCATTTGCAATAATATCATATTTCTATGTACATGTTATCTTATGATCATACTGACCCCACATTAGGTATATCCCTCTTGTATTTTAATGTATGTTTATGTTTTTATTTCCCTTGATTTGTCTTCATTTGGGGGCATCTCGCAGTGGAAACGTAATTCGTAGAGTTGTTTATGTTTCCGTTAAAACCATTGCTCCTGTTAAAGTGTTAGCAATGACTTTAACATGGGGGCATACACTCTACTCACTTTTTGCACATACACACATTCAAAATGGTTTTCAAGCATTTAAAACTTTTCCCTTTATGGATTAAAAACTAATCCTTAAAGCATGGACACTTACCTTTTTTTTAGGATCTCTTGATCCCTCCAGTTTAAATTTACACGGATCTCTCGATCTCGCCAGTTTTTAATTTACAATTTTTTTGATCCCTTTAAGAATGGATCTCCTTGATGGGTTGACTAGTGAGTAGCCACATTCACTAGGCGGTTCAGCTCCATCTTTCTAGTTACGCTTTTTGTGTGGTTCACAATGGGACATAAGTTCTCATTGGGCAAGATAATCACACCCTTTTCTCTCTCTTCTTAACTAAGTGATGTATTTCTTATCATGATCTTAGGGTTGATAAAGACTTAAGTCTGTCGGGGGCTTGAGGATTTCTTTGTCCCTTTTGATTCCAATAAGATTGTATTTTCTGTATGTTCTCCTTTACCAAGAGTTTGTGTTGAGCTCATACTCTTGCTAAAGTGGGGGCTAAATGTATAGTCGGAAAATGGAAGCACTTCCATTATAGACTTGTTTAGCCTTATGAGTAAGTGGTTTGGGGTCATATCAAGCACCTTGAATGGGTTCCTGATTTAGACCTAGCTTTCCCCCTATTTTCCCCCTCTTTCCACTTCCTTCCAACCTAATTTCTGCATTCTGGGCTGCAGACCTGAGAACTTGGACCTCAAGGTTAGGGTCAACCTTTTTGGTCTATGTCGACCTTGACCCTAACCTAGGTCAAGGTTGACCTTGACCCTGACCTAGGTCAAGGTCGACCTTGACCTTGACCCAGGGTTCAGATCTCGGGGTCCCACAGTTTCTAGATGTCGGTCTTTGCAAAAGTCATTTCCCGCTTTCGGGTTAGCTGTTTCGGGTTCCGAAGCAATGTTTCCTAAATTATATTTAACTTAGGTCCTCTCCTAGGGGTAAAGGCTTTAATGGGAATTTAATTCTCCTATGTCGGCCTCCTTAGAAGATTGTGCCCTAATTCCATATAAAAGAGAGCCTTTCTCCCCTCATTTTCTCTAAGTCCTCTAGTGAAGCCTAAGCATCCTTGAGCAATTGAGAACCATCATCAAGTGAAGATTGAAGCAAGAAATCAAGAAAGATTTGAAGTAAGGATTCAGTCACCATCAAAGCCTTCAAGCATTCAAAGAGATCCATGGGAGGCCATTGAAGGATTCAAGTCACATAGTGCCCTTTTAGTGATCTCTCCATCCATCTTCTTCCAAGCCTCTTCATAATCAAGAACCCATTCAAGACTTGGTGTTGGAGATATACAAGCAAAATATTAAAGACATCCTACATTATACATTCCACATTCTATATCCATTGGTGCATACATACTTATGGATTGAAGGATTCGAATCCTCCACAAGGACTTTTACAAGCAAGGTGAATTTATGCATTTACTTTGTTTACTTCTGCAATTTCAATTACATATATTTGAGGTTAATTCCAAAACCGGGGTTTGACCAAGGCAAACCCCTCCCCCCCAACAAACAAACCTCTTTTTCTTTTAGGTACAGGTTTGGGACTGCGGATTTGGACTCAAATCTGGATACCCTTTTCGGCTTTCTTTCAGACTCCATGAACAGATTCTCTGTCGGACCTGTGCAGGTCAAGGTCGACAATATTAGGTCAGGGTTGACATTTGTGGGTCAAGGTCGACCTTTTTCATAAGATGGAGTCAGATCGGAAAAATATTTCTGGGTTTTGTTCGTCTCTACGCTCCAGTTCTGGATCATACTTCATTTTTTCCAGAAACAGATTATAGACCTCAGAAAATAGGATTTTTTGATCTGCAATTATTTAAGGTTAGTACATTTCTCCTATTTATTTAATTACTATCATATATCATATCTATATATTCAATTAACAAAATTTAAGATCCTCCTCTCGTATCTCATTTCCAAATGATTGATTCATTTGTGCATTAATCCTTCTCTTGGATTGATCAACTTGGATCCTTCATTTGTGCATTTGGGGAATAAAAGAGGAATATCTTATCTTCTTCTTAATCATAATTATAACATATAATCCAAACATCTCAATCAAATGTAAAGTAGGTTTAAGGGAACTTACCATTTATATTTTCCCCTTTTTCTTCCTTTACAATCCCTCCACTCTAAACATTAAATGTAAGGTGATAAGTGATTTGAGTATCAAAACACTCTTATTTTATTAATAACTTCATTTTTCTCCTTTACATATATATACATGTAGTCGCTAGATATTATGGACGTATAGATGAGTACACATTCAACATTCATATTATGTTGTTTCCTTGCAACTATGGGTCCTTTCAACTGAAGACATAAAAAATAGTGTTTTGTAAGTTACATATACTAGCTCTCCACAAGAAGTAAATTGCCTATGATTATTCTATGTAATGTTCATGTTCTACTAAAAAACCAGACAAACATTCACTGACACATATCAACTTGGACCTATGTTCTTTATCAGCACTAGGAGCCACATTTTGTTACCTTGACAATAGCTAACAAATTGGATTTAGGGTTTATCTTTAAACATTATTTGAAGCTATCAAACATTCTCTGTAAGTTTTTAGGGATGTACATCACAATTTATTTAACTTTTTGATATATAAGGTGTACAACATTTCAATAAAAGACCGCAATCACTAGCCTTGACTAAAGAATTGCAGTTTTGGATTTTTGTTTGTCATTTCCTAAAAGATGAGCATGGTTTTGTTAAACAACAATATTGGATGTATTATAAGACATTCCCATGCATAAATTAAGGAGATGGTTATATTATATATACATGTATTCACCATATATTATGGACGTACAGACGGGTACACATTCAACATTCATATTATGGTGTTTCCTGAAAACTATGGGTCCTTTCAACTGAAGACATAAAAAATAGTGTTTTGTAAGTTACATATACTAGCTCTCCACAAGAAGTAAATTGCCTATGATTATTCTATGTAATGTTCATGTTCTACCAAAAAACCAGACAAACATTCACTGACACATCAACTTGGGCCTATGTTCTTTATCAACACTAGGAGCCACATTTTGTTACCTTGACAATAGCTAAAACATTGGATTTAGGGTTTATCTTTAAACATTATTTGAAGCTATCAAAAATTCTCTGTAAGGTTTTAGGGATGTACATCACAACTTATTTAACTTTTTGATATATAAGGTGTACAACATTGCATTAAAAGACCACAATCACTAGCCTTGACTAAAGAATTGTAGTTTTGGCTTTTTGTTTGTCATTTCCTGAAAGATGAGCATGGTTTTGTTAAACAACAATATTGGATGTATTATAAGGCATTCCCATGCATAAATTAAGGAGATGGTTATATTATATATACATGTAGTTGCCAGATATTATGGACGTACAGACGGATACACATTCAACATTCATATTATGGTGTTTCCTGGCAACTATGGGTCCTTTCAACTGAAGACATAAAAAATAGTGTTTTGTAAGTTACATATACTAGATCTCCACAAGAAGTAAATTTCCTATGATTATTCTATGCAATGTTCATTTTCTACCAAAAAACCAGAAAAAATTCACTGACACATATCAACTTGGGCCTATTTTCTTTATCGGCACTAGAAGCCACATTTTAAATTCCAAGTGCTTATCAACATTTATCTTCGTAAAATATGAGAATAGTGTAATATTGCTTTGTAAGTTATATGTAATAGCTCTCCATGAGAGGTAAATTGCCCATGATTCTTCTATTTAATGTGCATCGTCTACCAAGAAACCAAGCAAATATGCACAGGTGCATATCAACTTGTGCATATGTTCTTTATTGGCACTAGGAGCCACATTTTCAATTTAAGTGCTAATCATCATCATTTTCTTCAAAAAAATATAGCATAGCAAAAAGAGCTTTTCATATTTAACTATTACACTATCCAATTACAAGAGCCAATATAAATATTTGAGGGTGAACCCACAATAGTGGGCTATACTTTTTTGCCTGAACGGACATTGAACTCTACATTTTGGAAAAAACTTTTAGATTCGGATGCATATTTCCATTAAACCATTTGAAATCAGAAGATGAAGTAAACTAGAGTCTTTTAGGATTTTTTGTCTTGTTTCTAAATATATATATATATATATTTTTTTTTAAATTTATTTGAATGGTTTATTTGTTCTCCCATGAAAACTGCTATGTTGTTGAAAACGTCATTTTCAAAGAGTTACATTGACTTCATAGAGCATAACGTTTTTTCTAAAATAGATATTAATGTGTTTCTTTCGAATTTAGTTTTTTAACATCCATACGGAGGGAATGCAATTGTTTTGATGAAATTATCATGATTATTCCATATTTTATGAATGTTTGAAGTTGAGTAAACCTTAATTTTGACATACCTTGACTACATAGTTTATAACTTGTGTATTTATCAAAATTCAAAATTTTTTTTGATAGAAAGTAGACTCAAAGATGGAGGGCACTGTTATTTTTCAAAAAAAATTCTCTTTTCTACTATCTTTCATTGAACGTCAAACTTGGAGGTTTATATTTGATAAAAAAACCTATTTTCGATGCACGTCAAAAAACATAAGCCTAATTAATTCAAAAATTGACAAATCGATATTTGTTAGAAAGCTGATTCAGAGTACTTATGCGATGCAAAAGGAAGTATCCTTATTCTTCCATTTGAGCCCTGTGCTTGAGCCCCGAAGCCATGAAAACTTCAGACTTGTGTTAACCTCTGCAAATGGCCTCTAATCAGAGACTTTCGATAAAAACTACTTTTGATAGAAACTACTTTCGATAGAAAGTAGTTTTGATCGAAACTACTTTCTATCGAAAGTATTTGACTAGAATTGCCCCTAATCAAGGACTTTCGATAGAAAATACTTTCTATTGAAATTGCCTACTTTCTATCGAAAGTACTTTTTAAATCCGTCTGCTTTGCGAATTTTAGGAAGAATTGCTTCCTCCAAAAAAGTGTAACCCACTATTGTAAGTTCACCCTAGACAAAATTTCATGTTAAGCATGGATTGTCTAAATAATTATCTGAACATAGAAAGTTAATAAATATATGTAAAAACTTAAAATCTCAGGTTAATGTATTGAAACATCTACCAGTTAATCTGGCTAGCACTATCAACATTTTAATTTTTCTTTCATTCTCTCAACGACAGTTTTCAATGTACCTTCATCTTTGGAAAATGTAAACTTTGCCTTGTTTTTCCCATTATTTTGGTCTAAGTAGAAGACACTGGTTGTTGTGGAAATAACCCCTACATTTTTAATTAGATGCTTGCAACAATCGATATCATTGTCAAAGCGAGATGGAGTATGGTCAACCATTACAAAGTAAGTGCTTGGTGAATTGTAGATTTTGAAGCCCACATATTTTAATCCCTTAACCAAAATATCCTTATTTGCACTATAATATTTTAGAAGTTCCTCATAATTAGAACCTAGGGGTCGTAGAGAAGAGATAATTGCCCATTGCATCGAGGTTGATGTTGCAAAGGAAAGAATTGAATGAGCTTGCCTTAGTCCCCATGTCAGGTGTGGAGGTGCAATATCCCAACCAATCTTCCAGTCTGTCAAAGAAAATGTTTTCCCCAGTCAATTCATTGTGACAGTTCTATCAAACATCCATGGAAGTGAATCCATGGAAATATGATCTACCTCAAAGACTAGCTTATCGTACACCTCATTTATGAAAGATAGGGTATCATTTTCAGTGCACAGAGAAGCTATGATTTCCAAATCCTTTCTAGAAAACATTTTTCCAGTGGGGTTGTGTGGGTTGTTAATGAGAATGGCCCAAGTATTTTTGGAGAAGGCCTCACGAAGCTCCTTTTCTGGCACTGCAAAGTCAGGCGGTCTCAAAGTGAAAACTTTAATTTTGGTTTCTGACATTGCCAATGTTGCCTCGTATGAATCATAGAAGGGTGAAAAAGGATGAATTCATCTCCTCGATTGATTAGACCCATAATTTTTGTAGAAATGGCCTCAATGAGGCCAGAAGTAAATATCACTTCCTTCTCTAGATAAACTATCAAACCAATATCTGCCTTAAATATTGTAGACATAGTATAATTTAGCTTTGGGACACCGTAACCTCGAGAATATTGCTTCTTCCCTTCCCTTATTGTCTAAATAGCAGCCTCCTTGACAAATTCATGACCGTCAAAAATTGGGAAACCTTTCCCAAGATTGATGGATCGATGTTTCACAACCAAATTGCTCATTTGTGTGAAAATTGTGCTCTTAATTTTTTCCAAGCGGTGGGAAACCTATGATCAACATTTAACCCATAAGAAATACAAAAAAAAACAACTTACAAGGAACATTTCATCAAGAAGATAGTTTCTCCTAAATAAGATTTATCTAGAATTAGACCTCTAAGATACTGAACATGACCTTACAAAATCCATAGAGGAACAACCTCAGATGGCTAATTTAAATAGTCATTTGTTTTGTTCATTAAGAAAAATTAAACAGGGCAACTCTTACACGCACATGGAAAAACCTAAGACATAAAAGAAAAAATAGAAGTAATGGTTGTAAGTTGGTAACAGAAGAAAAAAAAATCACTTATGGTAGGACAAATTCAAGCCATGCTTAAATCTCAGGTTGATTTTGACAGTACAGATACACCTGGGCATGGCTCTTTCAAGGTTTGACAGTGTGCTACTTTTCACTAGCACAAATAGTGTCTCTTTATTGGCCTCACAATAACTTTGTAGTAGTTAAGAAGATAACATGTTCACAATCAAATATTCACAGAATACCTAATTTGATACTTAATTAAATGTTTTTCCCCAATATCAAATGCATCAAGCTTGCAGGACATCAGAGCTTCTTTAAACCAACTGTATAGAGAAACTACATAGACTGGTATCAAAAGAGAATCTAAGATCTAACCAGAGCCTCTTACTGCCTTTAAAGGATCCTCAATGTTTGATAAAGAATCTTACTAATAGTAATCTTCAAGATTAAAAATTCAATTGAAGAAGCAATTATGCATATGAGTTTCAAAACAAAATAATAGACAATCAAACCTGGAGGTAAAAGAAAAACTGTGAATGGGGCGACAACTTTCCAAACAATAATTTATGCGTTCTCCATTTATATAAATATCTAGGAGTGAGACTTGCATGAAAATTTGACTAATGGACTAGAGATATAAAGTCACCATAACCAAATAAAATCTACATAAAAACTAATCAAATCAAGCATGACAATACACCATTTTACTAATTCTTGTCTCAATATCAAATAAATAAATGTACATCAAATTATTGGAATCCAATATTTACCGAAACCTAATTGAAATTGAATCAAATCATATGCCAGTTCATAAATATTACAAAAGCTCACCTTAGAAATGAGGAAATATTATTAGTGAAATATTATAAAAGCCTATAAATCATTAATGAAATATTTGTCATTAAAAGGTTTGAAATCAAATCTTGTTGTCAAACACATGATAGATTCAGTTGAGCTATTAGATTGTTAAGATAATACATAGCACACCATGAGCATGGTTAATCGGATGAATCAAAGAATATTCATATTCATTCAAAGCAATAGAAAGAATAAAAATAATATCCTGGTGACGATAAAATCTCACTGATAAACTTCTAGCTATCCATAGGAGAGAGGACTTAATAGTTAACCACCCTAACTTGGTGCCTCTCAAAATCTTATGTGGAAATTTTAAATCACTACCAATTTTTTACAACTTACATTGTGATTCTCATGCTTATAACTAAGGTTTCAAGGCCACATTAGCATGCTTTTTCCAAGGTGTCCAAAACAATTGAAAGAAAAAGTGAGGTCAATACTTGTGCACTAAATCACGTGTTATTGTGCACTGATATGGTTTCTTTTTAGATCGAAGAAGCACATTTCATTCAATTATGAGTAACCAATATTAGTAATAACAACTTTAAAGTTACAAGTATTTGTACAATATTGTAAAAATATTAGCCACTGAATCGACAAGTGGTATCGCAGCTATTGGAATGACTCAATTACTGAACCGCTCCGTACCATTTAGTTATTCACCAATGCTAAATAAAAAATGATTAATAATGTACATCACTTTAAATGGCATGATTCATAACATTGCAAGTCAGTATTAGAAACATACTTTTACTACTTTGAATTTGTTCGTTACCTCCATGTTCTTGCTGTTAAAAAAACCATCTTTTCAGAATATGTCATTTGGACATGCTTTCAAAGGGGGTTTCGATAAAAGTGTTGCAAGTCATATTTCACAACAACTTTCATTTTGGGAGCCTTTTGTGCCAAGAATTGACAAAGGGAAATTTTCATTTTGTTAATTCCTATGTGGAGATGATAGATCAATTATCTGTAAGGAAAAAAATTATTATGAAAGAATTTAGAGTACTACCTATCACTAGGTGGTAGATCTATTACTCTGACACTCTGCTTTTGAAGCCTATCTTATATGTGTCAAGGTTGGACTCTCTTCATTTTTTATTCAATTTTGAAGGCTTGATTATAAGTCATTACAATTTGTAGAAATCAATAGATTATGGAAATGATTTGGTGTGGTTCTAAGACCCTATGATCATCCATGTAGGTATTTACTCAAATGCTTCCTCACCTTTATGTTCCTCCTAATGGATTTGACTTTGGTATTATAGAGACATAAGTTTTGAGTCAAGATGAAACTTTTCAGTATGACTGAAAATTTGTGAAAAGAGTCAACTATTTTTTAAGCATGATACAAACCATGGTATAGCACAAATCATGTCATATGGATTGGACTACGGGGGAAGATTGTGCTTATGAAAGTGCAGGTACTTGGTTGTGAATTCTTTTTGCACAACTACAATTATCTATGCTAGAGATAAATATATGTACAATGAAATTTGGCTTCTGAAGAGATATTACTTTTTCCCATATGGAGAAAATTAAAAGTTGAGAAATTTAATATTTGCACCTGTAACTAGAACTCGACTAATTTGGAAACAAACCTTGCGTCACAAATTTCAAACAGACATATTAAATACATTTTAATAAGAAATGCCAGCTAGAGTACAAAGGGCCATAGTTGGCCATAGTTGGAACAACTCAAACACCATCCAAGCATGTTAGTAGTACAACATCAACAATATTTTTCAAAGGTCCTTTAAAAAATCAACATGAGACATATCCCAATTAGCTTTGTTGTTGATGTTGATTTCACACAAAAAAATAGTGCGTATGGACAACAAGGCATGCAATATAAGAGTAGAGAATGATACAGTATCATGTGAAGAGAAGAGAGTGAACAAATCTTGATATAAGAGGATGACATTAATCTCATTAAGAGGAACAATCTGATTATGGACAACAAAAAGAAGGACACATCCACTCATCTTTTAGATCATTTTACTATTCATAGATATATTCACATTGTATAAAGGTAATCTCTAGAGATTTAAAGGGGCTATTAAGAGACAAGTGGAAATGAGGAGCATTTAACAAAGCAAAAATGGGGTGACAGTTGAGATGCCACAATCTTCGTATTGGTAAATTTGAAATACTAGATAAGTTGCGATAGTGACAAAATCATTAGTTTGCATTATAGTGTTGAATTCATATAGGAGGAAAAAGTTTGAGAAGGAAACAATGAGAATAATGTTGTTTAAGTTTTGAAGTTATCTATGGTTTTCATTATTACATTATGTATTTGAAGATTGATTGATCCTATTGTTGTTGTGTATACTATTTGGGCATATCCATGATGTGGTATATTTTACAAAGTACTTAAATTGTGATTTCAAGTTGTGTCAATCATCCAAGAGCCTAATTTTGTTTTAACAAAGTAATGAAAATTAGAGCATGTCTTAGAAGAAGCACACAAGCAATAAAATGTGCAGCTTGGTTTTCATTTTATAGAGGCCAAAAACAATGCATAAGGACAACTACTAAGCAATGAAGGTTTGTGATATGTTCATGTGGAGTAATGTTATTTGATATTAGTATGATGATCTTCAAAAGAGCATTTTCAAGTGAAATAATGATAGTAGAGTGTGCATAGGGGAAAAATGTTTGCCAAGATAGGTATAAAGGAATAGTACTTTGTAAGTCTCGTGTCAAGAAAAAGTGGGCAGCTCTAGTATAAAAGTAAAAAAGTACGAGACTTTGGAAAGTCATACAAACATTGAGCCAAATGACGTAAAATAGGCATCCAAGAGCATGACACATCACAAGATAAAATGCATGATGATAGTCTAGGGAACTTTTAGCAGTCAACCAAATATATGATACAATACTAAAGGATACTAGGTTAAAAAGAATATGATAAGTGGATGAAAGATTGTTCATGAGAAGAAACAATGAAGGATGAAGTGGACTAAAGGGGTAATCATAAAGGGTGAAAGTTGTAACAAAAGCAACACTACAACCTCAAATCATTATGGAAAATGACAGTCCATACCAAGATTGCATGGACAGTCGACAAGTTCATCAAACAAATTGAGGACAGAACTTAGTGACAACAAACATGTCAATGAGCAATAGTAACACTCCTAGTATACCCTATTTATTGATGGAAAATGTGCCAATGAACCATGTGATAGTAGTAAACAACAATACCAAGGCATATTTCAGAAGACATACATGTCAAAAAAACATAGATAAAATCCATAAGAGGGCAACAAGTTGGTATTGAAGAACAACAAGTATATGATAGTGTGAAGCTATGAGAAGAGGGGCAACATTCTATGGTAGATTTTAAGTTGTTTGAATATTAATTAAAATAGATTGAAATGTGGAAGTGGGGTATAAGGGGATATTTATAAATTTGAGGAAGAGATGTTTATTTCACTAAAATGAGGACAGCAATGTTTCATGTTACATTGTGTTGTCTTCTTCACATAAGGACAAAAAGAGAAGTAGTATAACACACCAGAAATAGTGGAATACTTTTTTCCAAAGTTCCAGTTAGAGCAACATATTCAAGAAGTTGCAAGTAAGTGGTTAGGAGCAGCTTTGAGGCTATTAAGTGTATTTTTGACATGTGTGAATATGCCCAATGGATAGATAGGCATTCAAGGAGAAATTGGGTTCTATTATGAGAGAGTTTGCAGTAATTGGAAAGGATTTATATGGCTCGTTACAATTCTATCTGACCCAATACAATTTCCACCTAAAAGCAAGTAAGAAAGCACATGTCCTATTAAGTTGGGGAATCCTAAAGAACTTGTTAAAGTTGGAGCAAGGATGTAGGGGTTAGAAGAGTGAATCTAGGGGTAATTTTATTCTTTAAAGACATTTTGACACATGTCTAAATATTCCTAGGGGTATGGACTTGGTTAGATGATAGTTTCAAGCATTTATGTTGTTGTTTGGAGTAGTTTATGAAGTTTTTATAAGCAAAAAGAAGTTGAATCCAACCAAGACCAAAGATGATGACCTTTACAAGCATTCAATGATTCCTTATTTGTAGCTACCACAAATGGACCAGGTCTCTTGTCTTCATTATCTCTCTTAATTATCCTATTATATTCTCTCATTTTATAAAAGGGAGATATAGGGAAGCATGTTTTTAGTTTTTAAGTATTTGTTGCATTTTTTGCTAAATATTATAGCTTTTAAGCTCTTTGAAGTAAAAACATTGCCTTGTACCTCAAGGAAATTAGTCATTGTCTAACTAAACATCTCATGTAATTTTGTTTTCAAGCAAATAGGAAGCATTTTTCAGAATGTATATTATTGCTACAACACCAAAGTATCAATAAAATTAGTATTCTACCTTCAAAGGAGTTGTTATATTGTATACAATTTTGGTAATTGATGTTTTTTTATGTGATTTTATTTTCATAAATCCTTAAAATGATAATATCATCAACACCTTTAGACAAAAGTAACATGTTTTTTGTAGGTTGTGGTTTGTGTAAGTCTGAAAATAACCTTTGTTTATGAGGAGTAATCTTCATCTTATTTCTTCTAAGATTGTCAAAACTTAGCCTATCCATGAAATGTTCATACATGAACATGTTGTCTCTTGAGTTGTGTAATTGTAGTTGAGAAAAAAATTGATACTTTGTGTGTATAAATTACCAACATTATAGGTTCAAAGTTCATTTTGGTGCATCACCTCATTAGTTGTGGGCTCATTTTCAAGTTTTCTCCTTCCCTTTTACCCTAAAAATCATTACCTTTCGGGCTAGTATAGGTGAGTAGCAAGAGGAAGTCAACCTTCTCCAAAGGTCCATCGCCATTACACATTACCCACAACCTAGAGGTGTTCCCATGTGTCACAAGGTAGCTGAGTTGTAAGCTTAGTAGGACGTAAGTTCATGTGATAACAATTACTGATCTTTTTTTAAAAAGAGCACCATAGTCATTTGAATGTACACTAAATTATGTCAATTATATTGAACAAACTATCAAGTATTTTAAAAAAATGTAAATTATTGATTTATATCATTTTATTTAGAGATCTAATTTATTTATATTTTAATTCTACCATTTTTATTAGTTTTTATATTTTTTAGTTTTATACTCAGTGACATTTACCACAAAGCGACTTTTACTAAAAGAAAATATTTTCAAGATTTCTTTGAATTAGATTAATTTAAATATCTAGTACATAAATTATTTTAGTAGTTTTGATTGAATATTTAATTATTATTATTATAAGATAGATATAACATTAATTAAGACCTACATGTATTATAATGCATTTTTCTTTAGTCATTGGTCAAAATTTTAAAATAATAGTTGAAACAAAGACATCGATGAGGAGTACAATGTAGTTTTTTGAAGAAAAAAATGACATAGTTTGCTATTTTCTAAGTGTCTCAAATAAAGGTCTTTATTTGTTTTTTATTAAGGAAAATAGGTTTTGATGGGTTCTTGAAACCCGACAGAGCTATAAAATAACCAAGAGCATATAAACAATAAGTATCAACCTAAAAGGAACAGGCAATCCAACATCCAAACAAAACAGTCCCAGAGAAAACATAAAGCTAGGGACGAAACCAAAAAGTCTAGGTTAAAAAACCAGGGACGCAAATCAGGCAATTTCTCTGAGAATCTCAGCAGCATGAAGCTCCAGCTCGGTCATTCTACCCATAGCCTCTTTCAGGTCGGTCAAATCTTTATCTTCTTCCTGGTTCTCCATCTTCTTTGTGGCGGCTCTTGTCCTCTTCTTAGTTCCCTCTTCAGGTGACTTATCCCTACCACAGCTCGGTGACTGGTCCTCCTTGTTCCCCCTTTGCTCTTCAATCTTGTTAATAAGCACCTTAATGTTATCATTTGAAGCTTTTAGGATATTGTAGCTTTGTTCAACTATTTTAACCAGAGAATCCTCAATACTTTCGACCCTTTTCTTCAACTCGTTCACTCTTCTATCCAGCTCCCTATCCTCCTCAATGTTGTTATTGTTTTTAATGTTTTCTTTCTCCATCCTGTCCATTCTTTTTTTTAGCTCGTAGATTTCAAAGAAGGTCCATTTAGTGGTTCTGTAGCTATCAATGACACTATTTTTAGCATTCTTCAACACATCCATTTGAGGATCCTCCCTTGCATTGTCACTAAGAATCACTAAAGCTGGATCAATTAACTCTTCCATCTAGCTTCTGCCCTCCTTGTTCTCCTTAACCAAAGTCTTAATCATTTCTCTCTTTATCCCCATTTTAGCAGAGACCGTGTCAAAATTCCTCCAAACAACTTTCTTGTTTTTACCAGTGATTTTGCAAGTGTAATGGTCTGCCCCATATTCCTTGAACCCCTGATTCTGATCATCCTCCTCATTCTCCCTCCCCTGATTCTCTTCTTTTTTGTCTCTCTCCTCTTGCATATTATCATGGTTGTCCTGCCTCTCCTCCTGGGTCTCCTCCTCAATCTGTTTCTCTCTTTTAAACCTCGTAACCCTCTTCCTCGAGCTAGCCTCCTCTTTTTGAACTGACAATTTGATCGTTATCTTCCTCTTGCCTTCTGTCTTCCCCATCTTCCCACCTTGTTTTGTATTTCCCGCTTCTCCAAAACTCTCATTCTCCATCTCCATCCCATCAACATTTTCATTGTACTCCCTATCAGAGGAAATCTCAATATGTTGTTTTAAAGTAGGAGAATCAATTTTCTCCATTTTAACTCTTTTCTTCCCCTTCTTCGTTTGTTGAAACTCTTCCTCCTCAGTATCCGAGTGCATATCTCAGTTGTCCTCAATATCAAAGGGAACATAATCCTCACCCGAGTCCTCCGACTCTTCATTTCCCTCCTCCACACTCTTAATTTCCTTCCCCATAGTTTGAGCTTTAAAATATTCATATATTAACAACAACAAACCCTCATGGAAAGCCGGGTTGCTGATGGGTTTCTCCTTATAATCATTTATATTATCGTTGATAGACGAATATAGGAAGAAAGGGGTAGATATATTAGCCCCATACCTGAAATGGTTGAGAAGCACAAAGTGGTGAGTGCTTATGTGGTCGAATCTCATATTGAGAGAGATGTACTTGAAAAAAACCTGCAACACGAACCTCCACAGTAGCTTGATTGAGCTCGGCTGGTAGAAAGTGCCTTTATTCACTAGAGAATTCTTTTCCTCAGCATCTTTAACAAATTCTGTCAAAGCTTGCCCAAAATTATTCCTATCTCTGTAAATTTTTTCCCAATAATTGGGATACCAGTCACAGCCGAGACTATTTCCTCTGTCACCATGAAATCCACCCCATTAATTTTCACTTGCCCTTCATTCCAACTTTTCACCATCATCTTCGTAACAGAGGGCTTCCACCCATGAAGACGCTCAATGAAGGTAGTCACCTCACCCTTTTTCAAAATCTTCCAGACCTTAGAATGTCGTTGCCATTTTTTAGTTTCCTTCTTCGGTTCCCTCCTATGCCTTTCACCCACCATTTCAACAACTTCTCTACCTCCTCTGTTTCTGGTATTTTTCCCACTAAAAACCCTCTGTTTCCAAATGAGATTGAGTTTATGTTTCGTGAATCTTCTTTTGGCCTCGTGAATGTAATAATCAATTTTATGCCTCCAAGTGTGCCGATGAGACCAGAAAAAGTAAATCCCTCCGCCTCTCCCATACTTGCACATCATTCGGTGATACTTCCCCCATATGTCATTACTCTTCATTATTATCATTTAATATATCTGAGTATTCCCGGAACCTGATTACTTTCTATCAGGGCTAAGATTTCTGACAGAAAATTATTCCCGTCATTCCACATTTTTTCTCCCTCACTCTTGACTCCCATATTTGCCAACCTGTCAGCCACCTGATTGGCTTCTCGGTATTCATGTGCCACATGGACCTATTCAAAGGTTATTTGTCTACACTCCCCTATTATGTTCTCAATTGTCCATGCGGACTTGGTCTTTTCATTTAAGCAATCTATAATGTTCTTTGAGTCCCCTTCTAACCACAATTTCTTGATCCCCATATCCTGAGCCAGCCTTAAGGTGTGATGTGCCACAGTCGCCTCTAAATAATGGTTCGTTTGTGACCCCAGGGGAGCTAAAATAGCTGCAATGCCTTTGCCATGAGAGTTCCTTATTATTACTCCCACACCAGCCTTCCCAGGGTTGCCTTTTGTAGCCCCGTCAAAGTTAGCTTTGAACCAACCTTCCGGTGGTAAGGTCCATCTGCAATCCATTCTCTTATTGGTATCATTAAGCCCTTTGTTGTGAAGTGGATTGAGACCTTTTTTGTGAGTGTATTTTTCCACCAGGGCATTAGTTATTTTGTGGGAAACATACTTAGCAGTGGTAAATTTTTCCCGAAAGATCCTGTTATTTCACTCCTTCCACACTCCCCAGCATATGTGTGGCATCATCCAAGGCCATAAACAATTCCCTCTCAACCCCTGTTGCCATTGGTCAAAGAGCTCAAGAGTCATAATGGGGAAACACGGCCATGATATCTCAAAAAATGACAGGAAATGATACCATATTTGTTTGGTGAAGTCACAGTGGATAAATAAGTGGTCCACACTCTCACTATGATTTTTGCATAAGATACATCTATTAGGAATGTGCTTCCCTCTCTTTATAAGGTTATCCACAGTCAATATATGATTTTGGAGCATAGTCCATAAAAAGATATTGATCTTAGGGATAAGACCAGGGTACCAAGCCTTAGCCCAAATGGGGGGAGTATCAATGTGTTGCATGGTTTCATATCTCGAAGCCACCGTGTAGATACCATTTGTAGTTTCCACCCAAACAATAACATCTTCATTGAGAGAGAGGGGAGTGTGACCAATTTTGACCATAAGAGGCTTTCAGTCCCAGGACACCTCAGTTAGGTCCACCCAATCATTGTTGATTCTGTAGTCTCTTACTCTACTACCATATATTTTAATGCAAGAATTATCCCATCTATTATAAGGCTCCATGTTCCATAAAGGTCCTTGTCTAAGCCAATCATCATGCCAAAAGTTGACATCCCTGCCATTGCCTAATTTCCATCTTTCTTTTTCGGTAGCTATACCCTTAGTCCTCAGAAAGCCATTCCAAATATAGGATCCCTTTGGGTCCATATCTCTGCTAATGAACTGTTTGAAGGTCATGTTTGCAGCATATTTGTCCTTCATAATATCCCTCCATTCCCTTGTTGCATTAAAAATTCTCCAAATCTGTATTTCTTGCAAAGCTTTGTTGAACTGCTTAAAATTCTTGATTCCCAGCCCTCCTTGTTTTTAAGGCTTACATATAGTTTCCCAAGTCACCAGTGGGTACTTCTTGTTTCCTTCTTTGTCGGCCCACAAAAAATTTCTTTGAATGGCTTCCAGAGAGTCTGCCACCTTAGCTGGTATAGAAAAAAGGCTTAAGGCATAAGTAGGGAGGTTCTGAAGAGTAGATTGTATCAAGAGCACTTTTCCTGCCTAACTAAGGGTGATACCCTTCCAGCCCATCAATTTCCTGTTGAATCTATCGATAAGGCCTCCCCAGAAGGACTCGGGTGGTTTGGATCATAATGGAAGACCTAAATAGGATGTTGGAAAGGACCCAAAACCACATCCCAAAATGCCAGCCATTTTCCTCTGTCTATCCATGGGGATGTTGATGAAGAAAACTGAGCTCTTGTTCCATTTAATAAGTTGTCCCATAGCATTGGAGTAAGAATTCAGGATTTTCTTAACATTTCTAGCTTCTTTCACCGATGATTCACCACCTAAAATGGTATCATCCACAAATTTTTGATGGGAAAAAGTGAGAGGACCAGAAGAAGGTTTCAGCCTAATGATCTGTCCCCTTCTCCTATTGTCTTGGATAAGCCTTCCCAGGCACTTAGCCAAAATGATCGGAGAGAGGGGGTCTCCTTGCCTAAGACCCCTAGAAGATTTAAAGAAATCTGAAGGAGAACCATTCACCATAACCGCGAAAGAAGGGGTGGATATCAGCTATGAAATAATCTTTCTCACCTTATCATTGAATCCAAAAGCCCCCAAAATGTTATTCAGGAAAAACCAATCAACCCTATCATACGCCTTGGAAAGATCCAGTTTAAGAAGGAATCCTTCCCTTTTTCCTTCCTCCAAAGAGTGAATCACCTCATGCACTGCCATGATAGAATCCAAGATTTGTCTACCAGGGACAAAACCCGTTTGTTGGGGGGCAATAATAGCCGGGAGTATTTTAAGTAATCTATTAGTTAAGACGTTGGAAATGACCTTATAAAATGAGTTGCACAGACTAATAGGTCTAAAGCTATTAAAATAATTCACACCTAGAATTTTAGGGATGAGAACAAGAAAGGTGGAATTGATGTCTTTAAGAAGGCTCTTTGCTCCAAAAAATTCTCGGATAGCTTTTACAATGTCATCTTTGATAACTTCCCAGTACATCTGGAAAAAGAAAGTAGGGAAACCATCAGGGCCAGGGGCCTTTTTCGCAGGTAGGGTAAAAACCGCTTTATGGATTTCCTCCTGATCATGGATAGCCATCATATCTTTTTTCTTTCTTTCTGTGATCACCTTAGGTATGGTCTGAAGAATAACCTCCTGGTCATCCACTCCCAGATTATGTTCTTTAGAAAGAATTTGAGAGAAGTACCTAATGGCCTCATTTGCAATCTCTTTGTCTACCTCCAAAGTTAAATCCCCTTTCTTAATAACACTGATTATATTATCCGTCCTTGGTTTCATAGTAGACAGGTGAAAGAAATGAGTGTTTTCTCCCCCCTCTTCATCCACACTGATCTAGACCTTTGCCTCCAGAACATTTCCTCTTTGCTCACAATGTTGTGAAGATCAGCAAGAATGGACTTTTCAGCACTCATTTTGTCTTCATCATATCCATGGCTTTGGATCTCTTCCTGAATCCTAGCAAGCTCTATCTTAATTCTATCTTTGGTCTGAAAAATGTTGCCAAAGTCCCTTTTGTTCCATTTTCTAATCTCCATTTTTATGTTCTTGAGATTCTTAGCCACCCTATACATCATCGTACCATCCACATATATGCTCCACCACTCCCTTATCTTATTGAGGAGGTTAGGGTGGGTAGTCCACATCCTCTTGAATCTGAAGGGGAAGGCCTTTTTCTTGTTGTGAGTGTCCAGGGTGAGAGAAATCAGAGAGTGGTCAGATTCGAATCTCTCCATAGAGGACAAATGGCAGTGATACTGATGCATCCAGTCCATAGAGATGAGGGCTCTATCGAGGCACATCTGAATACACTCTGAACCAACTCTCCTATTCGACCAAGTAAATTTGCCTCCTTCTAAATCCACATCAATGAGAGCCAAGTCATTGATCATATTAGCTAACTGTTTCCTACTCTCCAGGTTAGGGGGCAGCCCCCCAAATTTCTCAGATTCCTTAAGGGGGTGTTGAAATCACCCATGATAATGGCTTTTGGATCAGTCATCTTAGCGAAAAAAATCTGCAATTGGTCCCTGAAGATTCTCCTACTATTCTTCGTGTTTGGAGCATAAATGTTCATTATGAACCAGCTCTCCTGGTCTTTTAGGTTTTTGAATTGAATAAGTAAAATGCTACCTTCATCAAAAATGATTTGAGCTTTGAGGTTATCCTTCCATAACACCAGTAAGCCTCCAGAGGCTCCCTCTGAGTCCGTAGCTGCAGTCCTCATACCTTTGCCAAAGGAAATGCTTTCCACTTTTTCTTTTTTCATTTTAGTTTCCTGTATCAAAAAAATGTTTGGTCTATGATCCCTTATCATATTCCTAATAATTTCTTGTTTGTAGACTCCATTTAGCCCATGAATGTTCCATGATATGACCTTCATGATTTCTTATATGAGAAAGACTCTTGGATGGTCCTCTAAGATCCATCCGCTATATTTATTTTTGCTTCTTCCTTTCTGATTTGATTCATACTCTTCCTTCTTGGTGTGTTAGACTTACTACCTGTGTCTATTTTAGCTCTGCTTCTTGTAGTTGCAGGTGAGGCCGGAGATGGGTCCCTACTATTTTTATTTTTCACTATTATCCATGGTCCCACATTCTCATCTTTGAAACCATCTTTGTACCTATCCAAGAGGGCTTCCATTCTTGAGATTTATCCAGGAGTAGTAGTTGATACCATTTCCAGGAATCGACTAGTCTTCCCTGGAGAGATATAAGTGCTTCTGCTAAAGTTTGATTCTTGGGAGAGGATTGGGCCTTGTCCCTCCTCATGCCTCCCGCCTTCCTGTGAATCTAGAATAAAGGAGAATTTAGTGTTGTCTTCCCCTATGATCTCCCCCTTTTCTGGGTTCTCCAGACCTCCTTTATCTCCATTCCCATATTCCATAAATGGATCTATTGGGCTTGCCATGTCCCCTTCCCTCTCCCTCCCTTTTCTTGCTGAGCTTGTGGTTGTCCCTTTCCCTCTCCCTCTATTTTTATGGGCTCTTCAGTCTCTTGTTGATCAAGCTGAAGTTCCAGACTATCAGTAGTCATCTCCCCTTTTGGATTTTGCTTTTCTGTTACAAGAGTTGTTTCATTTGGAGCTTTCTCCTTCCAGACCTTCTTTGTGTAGTTAAGACCCTTGATCAGAGGTTGATTCTTTAGCCTCTTACCTTGTTTGATTTTCTCCTTTTGAGCTTTCTCCTTCTCAATGACTATAGGGTACCTTTTGGCCTTGTGTCCAGCTTTTATGTAGTGGAAACAAGCAAAGGGAACACTTTCATACTCTATCTATTGCACTCATTTTCCCAATCTGGATTGAAAAATGATTGCCTCTGGCATATCTTGACCAACTTCAACTCCAATGCATATCCTTGCATATGTAAGTCTTTTCTTCACCGATGTAACTGGATCTATTGATAGCAGCTCCCCAAAGGATCTATCAATGCCCTCAAAAACATCCTCATGCCAGTACTCCAAAGGCAGCTCGGGTAGCCTAGCCTAGACTGACGCTTGGGTCAGGAAATTATTGTTGAGATCCAGGTTAGAGGTCCATTTATGCAGAATGAGGGTGGATCTTCCCATTGACTAGTTCCCTGCACAAAGAATCTTTGACTGATCTTCTTAACAGGAAAACTCAAAAGACATAAAACCTTTTTCCATTGCCGAAACCATGACCTAGCCTTTTAGATCCCACTTGTTTTTAATGAAGGTTCTTACAATATCTATATTGGGTCTGGATCCTATGAACTTGCCCACCAGAGTTGCATCCATACTCAAAATATTATGGTCAATAAGCTCAGAAGGTAGCTCTAAAGCATAGATCCCCTTCTCTTTGTTAGAGACATCTTTAATTGTTGGGAAATGAGACTTATCAGAGGGTTTGACTCCAAAAAGGTTTGTCCAGCGCCCCAGTGGGTCCATGCCAGCGCCTGTTTCTCTCATTTTTGGAGTAGTGACCTCATTTTCCCCTGGATCCGTCTGCATTACCCGTGGCTCCCCTTCATCTATCGAATCCTCAGCCCCCTGGTCCTTGCCCTGGTCCAGGCCTGCACTCTGATCATTCTATCCCGACCCAACAGTTTTCCCACCCGGATCCAAATTCAAAAATTTACCTCCAGTCATCGTCCTTGCTCGCCTCTCACCATCTTGCAACCAAAGGTCTTTATTTGTTGTAATGAACATATATTTCTTATAAAATATGTAGAAGTATACCCTTAAAAAATATATTATATAGTTTATTTTTTAAGGCAAAAGTAGAAGATAGATATACATAAAATGTGGTCTGTAGGTGATTTTGTTTGTGTGCATGCTATGAAGTTACTTATTTCATCATGTAAAATTACATGTGGATAAGAGAAAAATGTTGCAATGGAGGTTTCACACAAATAGGTCCAATTTTAATACCTTCATTTAAACAAGCTTTGAACCTACTTCAATTAAGTTCGCCTTAGATGAAAGATACTTCAATCAAACCCATGTGTGTTTCCATATAAGTATAAACACTCCTTAATTCACACTTGCAAAAAATATATATAATATCAATTTAAGCTAAAGTGATGGTAAACAAAAGAATGGACAAAATAAAACCAAAACCTTTATCTCCTAGAAAAGTAAATTGAATTAAATATATAGAGGGAAAGACATTGAATTGTGAAAATTATGTCTCTAAATTATATACCTCAAATTATTGGAATTGGCAACCCAATAATTATTAGTTGAATATCTTATTTATAAATTTAAATAGATTTTCTCCCATAGCAAACTTGTGAATGTGTGTGGATGCATGTGTGTGTATTCACTTGTGGAGTGTGCATGTGCATTTGTGTCTGTGTGTGTGTGTGCGCGTGTGTGTGTACATGTGTGAATACGTATGTATGTGTGTATATGGGTGTGTGTATGTTTCTTTATGAATTTAAATACATTTTCTCCCATAGCAACAACTTGTGAATGTGTGTGTGTGTGTGTGTGTGTGTGCGTCTGCGTCTGCGTGTATGTGTGTGCGTGTGTGCACACGTGTGTGTGTGCGTGCGCATGCATGTGCATGTGCGTGTGTGCACATGCGTGCGCGCGTGTGTGTGGGTGTGTGTGCGTGCATGTGTGTGTGCATGTGCGTGTGCGTGTGCGTGTGTGTGTGCATGTGCGTGTGTGCGTGTGTGCGTGTGTGCGCGCACGATATTTTCTTTATGAATAAATGTGTTTGTGTTTGCATTTGCGTTTGCGTTTGTGTGTTTGATATTTCCTTTGTAATTGAAAAAGAGATGCTCTCATAGAGACAACTTGTGTGTATGTGTATCCTGCTATTATTAAGTTATTGTTAGAGTAAGAAGGTATTCTCAGTTATTAATTAAATTATTATTGATTTCATTATTCACACACCTTTTATCTCTAGTTCACTTCAGCTAAACTTTAGGCATTTAATAATTAATTATTTTATTAATTATTGATGCAACCTAGGTTTCTTCCTTTTAGGAATTTTCGATCTCCTTTATATGGATTGATCTCTTTGTAATTTGTATTCCCTCTTTGAATGAATATTTCATCTTTCAGATCATTCTGAGTTTTGTCTCCATTCTTTTCTTTTATAACAAGTTATTTGCATATCGTGGATCTTGATGATAGAATTCTATGAATTCTAACATGGTATCAGATCCTTGTTGTTGCAGCCTATTCTTGAGTTTTTGAAAATAAATTTGGAGCGTTGAGGGTTTCAAGTTTTTAAAGGTTTTTTGTGTCGATCTAGGGGAGCTAATTTTGGAGCACTTTGGGAATAAACTGACCTTGCAGTTATGTCCAGAAGGCCCAAAAACCCCTTATTTCCATATAAGGCATGCCAAAATTGGTCTAAGTTCCAATCTGAGGCAAAAAAAAAAATGTACCTAAGCCCTTTTTGGGTACATTTTACAAGGAAAATCGCAAAAAAAAATAAAAAAATCATTTTTTATTAATTTTTAGTGTTTTTTATTTACGCTGCCAATGTTAGACGGTGGAATGACCAGTGTCACCCAGCGACCACCGACTCACTATCGAGAGGCCCCCACACCGCCAGTGGGCCACCGTCGGCTACCATCGGCCCTAGCGCCACTGCGCACCACCCGACCTGCGCTGCCCATCCCCTGCGCAACCCCCAACAGTCCCCTCTCTGCCTACGCATGGTCACGTGGGTTACCGACCGCTCTGGTGGCCAACCCCTGCATGCCCATGCACCCAGGCACTAGGTAGTTTTAAGCCCCAAAGGCTATAAACATTTTTTGAAGCCCTTATTACCTCTAGTTGGTTTTTTGGCCTTAACTAGAGCAAACATAGGCCTTTTTTGGACTTCCTTATATCTTCAGAAAGCTCTTTTTGAGGTGGATATTTTGGTAGGGGTTTCATTTCACATTTTTTTGTTTCACTAAATTTTTTTCTAGTCAAATAAAGAACATCTTTTCAGCACTTCCAGGTCTCCAGAATGTGCATACAGACTCTATTTTTTGCTCACGAACAAGCGTCAGAAATCTCTTGAAGAGATCTTTTCAGATCTGAGACTATTATTATGGAGAAATTCATCAGTGCAACAATGGAAGTTCAACATCAATTGAGCTTCTCACTCCACATAATTTTCATTTACGAAAATCCTATATGACTAGGCTTCTCCTATCATGCGGGTTATGGTCTTGTTTGGATACCATTCATCTAGTTTTGATTCATCCTTATGAGTTCATGCATCATAGGAACAAGATGGATGAGGCTATGGGTGCAATTTTTCTACATGCTTCAGATGGTTTTCTTTTTCATCTTGATGGTTGTGATACTCCTCTTGATATGTGGGAGAACTTTCAGACTCTCTTTGGCATAGTAAATGAGTCCAGGGCACTTCAGATTGAGGTAGAATTGACAACTTTGGGTCCTGAGTCATTTCTGTCTATTCAATATTTCTTGATGAAATTCAAATCTATCATATCTATCTTACAGGGTTGTGGCAAGAATAAGACAGATACAAAGTGCATTTACCTGATTATTTCTAAGCTTCGTGGTCCCTTTCAGATATTTTCTTCTACCTTCCATTCCACCATGGATGCTTTGGGTCTACAATTTACCATGCCTACAGTTGATATATTTTGTGATCATTTGACTCATGAGTAGGCAAAAATATCTCGGCTTGATTCTCTCACAAGATTACAGAACCATGCATTGGTATCTCACCCATCTTCAGGGAAGAAAGCAGAAACAAAAGTCACCAACCATAGAGTATAGGAAGGATTCTAGTTCTTAGCACTCCTTTGGCCCACCTTCTCTTAAGGGGGAAAAATCAAAGATGCAAAGACCTAAGTATGCTTATTATAAAAATTCCAATCATGATGAGTCTCATTGCCATGAGAAGAAGATAGATGGATATGCAAAACAAATTTATGATTTGACAGCTCTTCTTCAGAAGAGAAACATTGATATTCCTTCTTCTTCTACTTCTCATGGGTCTTCTTCTTCATCATCATTCCAGACAGATCAACATGACATAGGAAAGGTCATGAATTATGTGCAACTGCTATTCCTCACTCTTCTAGATGGCTACTAGATTCAGGTGCTTTACACCATATGAAATCTTCTCAGGATTTATTCTCTTCTTTTGAGGCTTCTCCTACCCCACACATTTTGATGGGGAATAACATTGTTATGAATGTATGTGGGAAAGTTTCTATTGACATTAATGATGGTGCATTCCATGATGTATTATGTGTTCCATATTTTTCCTCTAAACTTCTCTTTATCTATCATATTACTCACAGTGGGATAAGGAAGACAGTTGAGTTCACACGAGATTTAGTACACATCAGAGATAGTGAGACAGACAATATTGTTTCAACAGGGACAGTTGATCATTATTCCCTCTTATACTCCTTCTCTCATTTTGGTACACCATCTCCTTTGTCGGAGAATAGTTATCCTTTTCCACGAGAGCCTATTGAGGTTAAGTCGGGTCACTTGAACTTATGTGTTGTTCCTGAGACCACTGCTGTGACTTTTTCACCTCCACCTCTTGTTGAGTTTACATCTGTTTAGCATGATTCCTCTTCAGCATTACCTGGCATCAGCGCTCCATGCATCGAGCCACCTAGTCCTATTGTTAAGGATATATCACAGGACATTCATCTCCTCTTAGATGATATATTCAACACATCTATTGGCCCACCTTCATTGGAGATTCTTTTATAGGAGTCTCATGCATTCTCTTTTGAGCATCATCTAGGCCTTCCAATTTCTCCTCACATTAGGGGTTTCCTCTTCTTTTTCCAGCACCTTTTTTCCTTCCGTATTGGAGCCACATTGGTTTGATCATCAACACATGGGTTCTATCATTCTGTGGGGGCTTTGGAGTCTCAATCCTCTCTCATGGGTGGGTTGGTTGTACTTATGGTTTTGAGAGATTCTCTTGAGCCATTGCATTTTCAACATACTTTTTCCATCTCTTTTTAGAGTAGTGTTTCTTCCCCATGTGGTTTCTCTATTTCTCCACTTTATAGAGATTTGGTTGTGATTGGGTACCTGATCAGGCCTTGTTGCTGGGACCCAAATTTCCTGCTTTCAATAGTTGTTTCTTGGTTTTAGCTTCTCCCTAAGTTTATCTTAAGATGGATTGTTAGAGTAAAAAGGTATTTTCACTTATTAATTAAATCATTATTGATTTAATTATCCAGTCAATTTTTATTTGTGGTTCACTTAAGCGAAATTTAGGCATTTAATTATTAATTATTGATGCAACTTAGGTTTCTCCCTTTTAGGGATTTTCGATCTCCTTTATAAGGATTGATCTCTTTGTAATTTGTATTCCCTCTCTAAAAGAATATTTCATCTTACAAATCATTCTAATTTTTGTCTCCATTCTTTTCTTTTATAATAGGTTATTTGCATATAGTGGATCATGGTGATAGAATTCTATGAATTCTAACATGGTATCAAAGTCTTGTTGTTGCAGCCCGTTCTTGAGTTTTTGAAATTTATTTTGAGTGTTGAGGGTTTCAAGTTTTCAAAGGTTTTTTGTGTCAATCTGTGGGAGCTAATTTTTGGAGCACTTTGGGCACAAATTGACCTCATTTTTTTGTCCAAAAGGCCCAAAAACCCCTGTTTCCATATAAGACACGCCAAAATTGGACTCAGTTTCAATCTGAGGCAAAACAAATTTGTACCTCAACCCTTTTTGGGTATGTTTTACGAGGAAAATAGCAAAAAAAAATTAAAAAATAGTTTTTTATTGATTTTTGGTGTTTTTTTATTTACACCGCCAATGTTAGACGGTTAATAGTTGAAGGTTTAATGTGTATGTATATAGTTAATGGTTTGAGATTTAGATTTTAGGGTTTGTATTTAAAAGGTTTTGTGTGTGGGGATTCAAGATTCATAAATTTGGGGTTCAAAGTATGTATTTTAGGACCTGGGTTTGATTTTTCACAATTATGGTTTATCATATCTATGAAGCTTAAATTTCAGGGTAAAATTAAATCTCAAAGTCAAATACCTTGGCTTTAAATCAAGGCATGAAATAATAGAAAGCATATAACATACAATATAATAAGGAAAACAGCCAAGGAGAGAAGAAGAAATATAAAAAATATACTACCTTAAATGTGTAAAATTATACCTCGTCATTAAAAGGTGAACAACCTAAGAAGGAGAAAGTCAATTTTTCATATTGTAAAAGGCTTGGCCACAATGAATGCATGTTTAAAGAAATAGATTGATCACCTAACTCATCTTCTATAAAAGGATAGTATCAAGGTGCATGAATTATTCAAGTAAGATTCATAGACAGAGTCTTCTAAGGATATAAATAAAGCTAAGGGGAAAGGAAAGGGAAAGGGACGAATTTTAGTAACTTCACAACTTGTTATATGGATCATTAAATTATATGCTTTACACCACATGGTCACCATAAGAATAGTTTGCCTCCTTAGATCCATGTTCAATGCTATCCACACTAACAGATGATGACACTCTCAAGAAGTGCATGGGAGAGGGTTTAATGACATGAGCAAATGAATATTCTAAAATATTCTCTATGTTCAACATTTGTCAATTATGTTCTATATATTTATTAGATCACTCACAATAGCTCTAGAAAATGAGTTGATTTTTCCCTATACTTGGCAGTGATAAGTGAAATGCATTGTGAGTCCATAATTTATTTTGGGAAAATGTGTATCATTATATAGACTTCATAAATTTTCTTATTTTCTTTCAAACTCTCCTTTTAAAATATTTCTCACGCTCAAAAGAGGTGAATTGTGTATGTTATCTGATGATGATGGAAATGGACAACCTTCTTACAAACCTAATCAATCCCAACTACAAGCCCTATATTCACAAATTTAACTAACATCATGTCAATGTAACACTTCTTCGTGAAAACACAACAATGAAAATAAAAACAAATATACCCATATGCCTTCATGAACACTTGATTCTATTGTCCTCCTATCCTTTAAGATATTGTATTGTAATTGGTTACTCTCACATATTTGTAAGAACATGCACAAGAGGCTATAAAATAATCGAGTGTAATTGATTGATGCAAGATAGTGAAAGTATGAAGATAATAATGGTGATAGCAAGGGCTCTCAAAGATCATAAATATGAAAAATCACACATGTGCAAAAGCTCAATAGTTCATAAATTCTCATTAGCTCATTAGGATCCAAAAGAGAGGAGAAAATGTTATTTTATATAAGTGCTAATGAAAATCAAGGGCTTAGATTATGAGGTGGGAGAATGGGTGGCTAGGATGAAGGAGTAGGTGAGGAAACATGGAGGATAAATAAGATTAAGAGGTTGAAATAAATAAAGGGATGAGATGGAGTGGTAGGTAGAAGATACTGCCTTTCATAATATATCAAAAGATGCATTGAATCTACATATGTTACAGATGTGAAAGTCAGATGAAGAGATGAGTGTCATTTATCAATTGTCTACAAATTCGGGAGCTGATCTATTTGAGTGTGGATGATTGGTAGGGATTAGAAAGAAGTTGATAAAAAATTAATTCAACAAATAAAAGTGTCTATTCAATTAATACTACAAAGAAGTGAGAAATGAAAAATCAAACAATTATATTAATAAATATTTATTTAATCACAGGATGGAAAAGGATAATGAATTAAATTGATAAATAATCAATATTAATTCAATTAGTAAAGGAAAAAGGTGGGATTAGATAATTAAATAAATAACAAATATTTATTTAACTATAGGACAGAAAAGGTTAATGAAATAAATAAATAAATTTATTTATTTATTTATTTAAATAATGAGAAAAGGTTAATTGTAAAATATTTTAATCAATAAAATATTTATTAAATTAAATGAGTAGAATTCTAGGTCACTAGAGTATCACCATTTTGGTCACTTGAACTACTGCTACTTATTGTAGCTCAATCATCATGACATGACTTTATGATTATGTTCTACTCCATGTCCTAAAGGAGTTTACTAGGGATGCATTCCTAGTAAGAAATCTAAAGAGAAATACAATAAAGTCAAAAGCATGGAGGGCCACATAGCTACTAGATGTAGTACACGGTGAGTTTCAAGACCATTTCCACATCCATCTTTCAACGTAGCTCAATATATCTTGACATTTATTTATACACTCCCCATATACACTTCGGGTTTACTTTCTCGAACAAAATTATAAGGTCTTCAAACCTTTCTAGGATTTCGAAGAATTTGTGGAGAAATAATACGGGAAATTCATCAAGATTATACATATGGATAAATAGGGGTGAATATGTTAATTATTAATTTGAATACTTTTGTGCTTCAAAATGCATTGAATTATAATAGATAGTTCTATATAGTCCTTAATAGAATGATTTCATATAGCACAAGAATTAAAATTTGAAGGATTGATCAATTGTATGATATACTCCATGTTATTAGCACCTCAATATTAGGTGAAGGGGCCATGAATTATATGGGTTACATCCATAACTGAGTTCCTCACCAATTTGTGAAGGCGTTGACTCCTTTTCAAACTTGGATTAGTACAAAACTTCTAATAATTTTCTTTGAGTGTGGGTCTCTTACATGGAACCCGTAAGAACCCCTTCTTATTCTATCTTTGTATTTTCAATTTTTCTTCATATGCATTTCATCAAACAGTTGTTGCGCGAGGTTTGTTCTGTAATATCCGAGTCTTTGATACACAAACACAATACAAATTACAAGTGCATTGCTTACAAATTATATCAAAAAATTGTATGACAATAGAAATCAAACATATTACTTGAAAAGGCAAAACATAAACACTTGTGCTAGACAAAACTCTACCAAATATCAAACTTTCACGTCAGCATTATACAAAACAGCTGGCATGAAATCTATTTTTTGAACCTTGTCATTATGGTGGCATTTTAAAAAAAAAAAATTTCAGACTTCTTACAAACCAAGTGCTTGAGTAACATACTTTTTAGACTACCAAATAAGGCCAACTTGTTATTAAGCCGATAGGCTTACTCCCGGGGAGATGCTCGTCAGAATTTTCAGACATTCCGACAGTCGTACGTCGGGAAAGGTAAAAGCGGCCATGTTACCAAATTACGAAAATTGTTCTTCAGCTTAGACAAAATATCCATTGCGCATGTAACACTCTGTGGCGATAAGGTTCTTGTGATTTTGGAGGAAACAGTAAAGACTGTTGACTGTGACAATGAAGTGATTGTGGATTATGAAGATGGTTTCGACATTCTTATAGCGGACTCAAATCCAGATACAAAGGATGTTCTTTTTTATAATGTTGCCAAAATTAAAAGAAATTTCCTGAACACAGATTTCTATCTACACAAGAATTGCACTTTGATATTGCCAATAGATGATGATCAAATAGGTCTCTGGAATCTCAAAAATAGTATTACAGCTTCTGGTCATATAAATCCAGAGAGAGTTTTGGACATTGAGGGATCACTGCGCGGTTGTTTGGCAACATATAAGCAAGATGTTATAATATCTTGGTTTAAATTAAAAAGAAAGAAGGATGAGATCAACGACAAGCATGAGCTAAAAGTTATAAGTCTTTCTTTTCATCACATGAATCTCAACCAACTGTTGTCAATACAAATGTCATTCCATTGGCCAAGGGAATAAGCTACTACTGGTATGACGACATAACAGGCGATATTTTAATTGGCTACTATGGCGGCGACCTTTGTATATTGTCTCCGCGCTGGGACTAGGCAGAACCTACAAAACAATAAACAACAAAT
>MU225224.1:1771536-1793794 GCA_018584345.1 Thuja plicata
TTCTCTCACATTCCAACTATATCCCCTTTTCTCTCAACCCCTTCAACCAAGTCAATAGCAACCCTAGGATCTTCCACCTTTCATTCTCCACCCTAGGATTGTGCCACCTAGGCTTAGGTCCTCCAAATTGATATAAAAGGAGCCTCATTCCCCTTTTGTGGTCTAGTATTAGTGAGCATTCAAGCAATAGGTGATCAAGCATTCAAATATTCAAGCATCCAAGCATTCAAGCAATCAACCATTTTCACAAGCATCCAAGCATCCATCTCAAGCAATCAAACATTTTCACAAGCATTCCATCATCCACTTGCATAATCAAGGTTTTTAGACCATTTTGCATTCATTTATATAATCTCCACACTTTGGTAGCATCTTGGACAAAAGAGCTTCATTTGGAAATCTGAGGGCTCAACATACATTTAAGAAACCAAAGCTAGGAGGGCAATGGAGACAAGCTGCATTGGGTAGGTGAAGGTAACTTTATTGTTTTGCTTCATTTAAACTTGTAATCTTCATTTTGTTTGCATTTAGATTGATTTATTAGTTAGATTGATTAATATCTCATTTAGAGTAGTTGCACATCTATTTTGCATACAGATAGGTATGCCAAAATGCAGAACAATCCATATACAATGAAACAGAAAGCAGAAGAATCTCGTCTAAACCAGCTGTCAATGGAAACCAAATACACCTATTCCGCATGTACAAAACAATAATGAACCTATATAGTACTATTGGCGTACCCCTTGGACCCTTCAAAAGGTACAAGTGCTAGTCAATTAAAAACATGAAAATTTGTCTATGTTTCCAAATTAAAGACCACTTCACAACAGACTTATAAATTTCTTGACCAGACAAATGAATCACTTCAGGTAAAGGTAAAGTATTGATGAAATCTTAGATTGTTGTTGGAACAAATGCTCATGTGCCTAGTTGACCACATGTCCTAAATCTGCCCAATGTTTCCAACTTCCAATGACTGAAACTACCTAGGAAAGTCTTCTCATGGTTGCCTATCTATGTTAATGAGTGAACCTAGTCATGTACTCTCCATAATCAATGGCCAGATGTATTTCTCTTGCTGTGAGTTAAAGCCAATGATTTGGCCATCTAATCTTCTCCAAATTCCACACATCCCTACCTAAGGGAATTCAAATGCCACGACCCCTGTGTACTATAGATTACTAAGTGTATCTATCTAGAAAATAATGAGCACGATCATGTTCTGGAATGTGTAGACATTGAGACAAAGGTGTTGGTAATGCATGATTATTCTAAGTTTTACCCATACGTAGATGAAACCATATGCAGTATCGTGTGTTCCAAATTATGAGCAGGTCAATGAACTAAAATCCCATGCATCTGTCTTCTCAATCTTCAAAAGAATCAAATTAATTTAGTATTAACAAACCCTTGTTACCTTTCAACCTTTAATATCTTATCAAAAAACTTCAAATCTATCTAATACTCCCATTGTAACAGACCAAAATCTGCAATTGTGCTTAGTAGTGAAATGAGAGAAAATCCACCTCTCAAGAAGATTGGGTTTTCATTCAATCTTATGGTTCTCAGGGTTTTTGTCCTCAAATCAGACTAGTCATTGAATTTCAACAAGGGAAATAAATTCTATTTATTATTCGCATAACATGCTTCAAATGAGAGCACACCCCATTTATAAAATCCTCTTTAGGCAGCTGAAACAAATTCAGAAGCAATGTGGGATAAAAGTTACTTTTATTTTATATTGTCATTTTATAAAGTCATTTTTATGAAAATGACTTAAATATACTTTAACCCCCTTTATGTTGTCATATCATAAAGTCATTTAATCTGATAAATATTATTAAAGTTAAACTTGTTTTAACTTGAATAATTTAACTTGAATCATTAAAAACATGATAATTTCCAATATAAATTCATGGTATTAATCCATCCACTTTCCAAATATAGATATGATGCCAACTAATCACCCTGGTGACTTAGTATAAATAGTAAGTAAGAGTAAGACATCCAAGTGACTTGCTAAAAATAGCAAGTGTGAATCAAAGTGACCTGAATGATCTCCAGAAGGCACACCACAAATAAAATAGGACACTGAGTTGAATAATATTGAAATAATCAGAAAAATTTAGGGATATTACAACCCTCCCTTATCAGAGATTACTTGCCACCAAGTAATCCACACATGCTTGGTGAAACCTAATGCCAAGATCCTATATCAACCTCTAGAAGACTGCTTTGGCAATCTGTTGTACTACTCTGACGTAAACATCACCATGCTTAAATTTTTTAAGCAACTCATCATGGTTCATAAATAATAGTGCACCAATAATGTGGCTTCCAACATCCCAAATAATCCTACATGCATACTCATTCATGTCAAATTTACATGTAATGTTATCATTAATGAGATCAACGTCCTCAATCCAACTAAGAACCTCACTCCAACCAAAGTGACAAGTTCCTCTAATGTTAAATGATGATGGGAGCTCATCATTATGCCAACCTCTGTTAGGAAATAGATGAAAATAATCCCTCCAACTCCTCCAACCAGCTCCTTGAAATATAATTATCCATGAGAATGTTCCACCTAGATCCCACAAATAAAAAAAGGCCATCCACCTTTCCTAGCATATGTAATATCTTTTTTGACTAAAATGATTATAGATGAAATGTCCAATTACCACAACACTACCTCTCTAACCTATATCCAAAAATGGTGAACATACAAGAGAAGAAAATAGGAAGTCCTATAGGATTTGGTTCCTTCCTCCATAGGAAAAATCACCTCATACCAATCATCCACCCCAACCTTATGTGTCATTCGAAGCATCAAGTCATCAATAGGTGGGATGAATAAAAAATAATGTGTATATCCAACAATACATAATTACAGTGAAACACACTATCATGCACAATCTGTCTACTAAGTGCAGATGAATCCTACTCATCTTGATCTTTCCATGTGTTATCATCATGTACAACCTTAGTGATGACAGAACCATTTCTACCCTGAGTTATTTCATCATATAATCCATCATTAACTTGTTCAATCTTTACAACCCTTGAAATAACCTCTTGTACCTCTCTCCCTGTAAATTCTCTATATAGCTGGCTTACAAACATGATGGCACAATCTCTACATGAAATCAATTGTAGGTAATATAATTTTATCACTCCAAGTGCTCATCTAAGTGTTTATATGCTTGATGTTGAGACTCCATCCCTAGGCCCATTTCATCCCTCATAAAAATGAACAATCTATAGGAGGTACTTAGTAGACTTATCTACAATATCAAAAAGAGGTAAGGATTATATAAATTTCTCCATTGAAAGCTCACCCTCAAGAGCTGCTTTAAAATTTATAACCTATTGGAAATCAAATGTATCCCTATCATATATTTTTTTAATGGCTTCAGGTCGTATGTCCCTATGAAATTTTATCCTCCTCTTTCGATTGTTCAAACTCTTGATGTGTTTTCCCATAATTATTGCTATTGAGGAGTGAAGTTTCCTCCTCCATAGCTAATTTACAATCAACATCATGCTCATTTGCACCAATCTCAAGACTACAATCTGAATAGTCCTACATCAATTCACCCACCTAAAGTTCATCAATTCTCATTACGTGTTGGTCCTCCACACCTTTCATATATGAATGTTGCATCTTAGTTGATGATGCCATAGAAGATGATATTTTTTATTGAGCTAAAGAAGAGTGTGACAAAAATTTTTGACCGAGCTCATCTACTTAATTTTTTTCTTCATGTAGTGGTAATAAGGTGGTCTCCAGGGTATCCTTAGTGCTAGAGATCTCAAAGGTAAGAGTTCTTGCTTCTTCTTCTTTCTTCCTTAATGGCTCTAAATAAATCTCTGTAAGATCAAGGAGATGATCACAATTTGATTCATTATTTTCATCCCTTCCTTGACCATCTGCAAATAAGAGTATTCATCTTTGAGCCCCTTTTGTCTCTTCTTCAACTATTCCTCCCAAAGGTGTTTTTCAATCATCTCATATATGTAATCAAAATATACTAGAGCTGCAGTAATTTTATTTCTTAAAACAAGAGACATCACAATAATTTTCTTTTTCAATAATGTTTCTGGAAATGAGTTACAAACATAACACTTCTTCAAAAGAACTATGAAAAAATTACAATCAGCAAGAAGTAGTTAGCTAGAACTAACTTCAAAATTGAATTTTTTAACCATACTTATGCTTTCTTCTCCATAGCTACATGAAAATAGGAAATCATAACCTTCATGGTCATGCATAACCAAAATACTATTCCTCATCCCCTTAAAAGACCCCAAAAGACATGAGGATAAATAAAAATTCATGCCAGCTTGTGCCTTATCCATTGGATAAACTCCTAAATACAATACTGCAACTGAAACAACCTTATTGGTAAAGATTCAAAGCCATAAACATAAATATCTCAGATCACACACTAAAAGATCCTTAAGCAGATAACTAGATATAATCAATGTAATATCCAAAGCATTTTAATTTGATCTAAGATTAATGACTTGTGGAAGACACATTTGTATAAGCAAGACTTATACACTAAGCCAGAAAACTTTCAAATCACAGAGATATCACAAAGGAGAGACTTAAAACCTAAGAATAATTATATTAAGTATGATGATCTTGATTGTACAACAATATGACAAGGAATACACAGTTCAATAATATGCAAAAGATCATAAGCTTTCTATTATATCTCAATACAATATGAAATGCATCTGCTATATCCTAGACTAGAAACAAGTATAATCCTAGTGCCTTCTACTTTCCCAATTCTCCAGCCCTTTCTAAATGGTCTTGAATATTTTCTTATAGGAACAAGAATGCTACAAGCTTCAAACCATTTAGGGTTAGGGTTTACAACCAATCATGTCAAGCATCTTATTATATTTTCAAGTTGAAACCCTATCTTTTCTCTTTATTATGTGCAATCTGATCTGCAATCAATTTTCCCTAATCCATGGATGTGAGTGCAGTACCCTGAAGTCAAAGAATTACCAAACATGACTCTGAAAATAGTTCACATAAATGTAGAAAAGACCAGTCACCACTATATACATTTATCCTCTAATTATAAAACTCTATCTGTCAAGTCTAGACATAAATGCATCTCCACATATCATATTTGTATCCCTCTGGTCTTCAACATTTGTTCATAATCGATCCATAAGATCAGATCGCAACATTTATAGCTCTGAGATCAAATATTTGAGTCCACCGCCAAGAAACCCTCTGGTAAAAGGTTTAAATATTCAAATTATAGTTACAATGGCTATAGGTGGCACGAACAACAAATTGGACGGTCGAGATCAAGCCCCGGCATATCTTTAAAATATGACCGCTTATCCTCTTAAGTTACCCAGGCTCAAAATTATATTGGACAGGTGTCAGCAAGGCGCAATGCCTTAATGATTAGATCTTGCACATCTTCCTTTTGAGCCTTTACGCCTGTTTTTGGATCTTTCAAGACTTGTATGCATTTTAATATGTCCTCGTCCTTGGCCTTTAACTGGTCTTTAACTCTGGTCAGTTGATTTCCTCTTGTCTCCAGGTCGCTTGATCATTTTACTAACCCTAGTTTTATCCCGAGATCACGCACACACCACATGATCAAGACAAGATCAATGAACATCGCCAAATCTCTGAAAGAATTGAAGACTTTGAATTTTTCTAAAGATTACATGCAAGCCAAAGATCATGATCTTAATCAATGACTCTGATTTTATCTATGCTAACTTATCTCTTAACTTGATCCTGACCTAGGTTCATCTGGAGATCACGCGACTGAAGAAAAAACACAAACTCAACAAGTTAATCTTAACTCAAGTCAAATCTAGAGATTACATGACAAAGAAGCATCGCCAAATAAAATTAACCTATCTTGGAAAACCATGGGTTCATTGCGAGATTAAGCGCAAGCCACAGGATTAGAACTTGAAAGGAAATCGATCAACGGTGTGCTTGTAATCTCAGAAAGTAGTTGTACTTAACCAATTCATTGCGAGATCTAGCAAACACCCTTGGATCAAAACTGCATCGAGGGCTTGTGCTTAATCTCCCAAAGGAATAGCTGACATCACATTTTTCTAGAGATCACGTGCCAACCACATGATCAAGACCAAGATAGAGCAAGATCTACGATGCACGCAAAATCTCCAAATATTCCATGACTTTTAATTTTATCCTGAGATTACGTTCCAGCCCTGAGATGAAAACTTAAAGAAAAATTGATCGACGACCTGCTCTTGATCGTTGAATGAAAAAGAATATTTGGTTAGGGCTACAAGATTAAGAGATAAAGGCCTGGAAAAGCGCACGTGACTTAAAACTTGACTTAAGTGACTTGGAAAAGTAACATGAAATTAGAACATGCCTTGAAGGGTTTAGGGTTTTAGCCAAATTTTGACACAACAAGACTTAGGGTTTTAGTTGGAGGCCATGAATAATTATAGAGAAAGGGAAAGAAAGTTTGGAACCATGAAAATTTTGCAAGTGCTAACAAAGTCTAGGAAGGAAAAAATGGCAAAGAGGTTTTTCTGAATATAACCTTCTCAACATTCTCTCTATGACTTCTCTGTTGGCAAGTGGTTCATTCAGGAATGTTTTGGAACACTTTAGGGTTGTCATTTATGGAAAAATATCTGGTATGGATTGTCGCTTGGTGTCAAACACAGTTTTGGAGTTATGGCTTGCAAAATGACTAAGTCCATAAAGCTGAATTACAGAGTATAGCAGTACAGTTTTGGTCAGGGAAGATAGTATATGAAAAATGAAGACATGTGACATTAGGAGAAGCTATTTTGGGATGTATATAAACTTCAGTTAAGGTCTCTTATGTCTCGGTGTTGAGTGCAGTAAGTTATAGTATGTTGAAGACATGCGAAGATAGAGTAACAGTGATACATGATAGCTGAAAGGTCACGATGATTAAGGGAGTATAAAGTGGATTCCAAATGTGCTAACTTGGATTCAGATTGAGGATTACCTATGTTTTGTTAGTATATGATTGCTCACTTGGTATTTACCTTTTGTGTAAATGATAATTCTATTTTGTGATGCATTGGAAGCCGACTGGACATATAATGATGTATATATAGGAAGAGCTTTTTGTAAAGTGAAGTATGCATGTGATGGAAGAAATAGATGAGAAAAGATGAATACATTGTGATGACAGAATCAGACAGATGGTGATGCAAACTACAAAAGGAACTACCTAAGCATTGCAAATGCTTGTATTGTTCACTATTGAGAAACTATTATAACATAATCATATTTATGATTGTATGAGCAGTGAGCTCAGTATACCTTTAACAGGGTTTTTGTATTCCTCTAACAAGGAAATGTGTTAATTTAATAATCATCTCCTAACAAGGCTAGGTCTCCTAATAGGGACATAATACTTTTAGTACATATTTGTGGGTACCATCTCCACCGAGGTTTTCCATTGGCTATGGTTTCCTCGATAAAAAATTCATGGTGTTATGAGTTGTGTGTTTTATGTTTATGTTCTTTTTATTTCAGCAATTATCTGGTTAAGTTGGGATTTTCTAAGTTCATGTTTAAAGTGTTGTAATAATGATTCACTTCCCCTCTTAGTATTAATTAATCCAAAAAATTGGTATTAGAGCTATTGGCCCTTGGAGAGAAAGTCTAACATATTAAGGGAGATCAAGATGGATTATGAAAGTTTGGAAGAAAACTTTGAAGTGACACTTGAAGGCCTTGATAAGGCTAAAGAAGAGAATGGTGACTTGAGATTCAAATTAAGAAGATCTGAAGGTTTCATCAAGAAACTAAAGGAACAACTTGAACTATCCAGGAGTTAGAGATAAGATATCATGGATAAGATAAAAGAGGATTCAGACAATGATACTTCAGATCAAATAAAACAACTTGAACAAGAGAAAGATAACAGTTAACAATTTCTGGATTTGATTGTGTTGTGAATTTTTAGCATCAACGTTTTGAATCACACTCCGTGATCCATCATCAGGATGAGCAATAAGAGAGCACAGGAAACGTTGATCCTGTGATCATGTGCTCTCTTATTGCTCATCCTGATGATGGATCACGGAGTGTGATTCGAAACGTTGATGCTAAAAATTCACAACACAATCAAATCCAGAAATTGTTAACTGTTACTTTCATGGATTGTGGAAATCTCTTCTCTTTAAGAGAAAGATACTTTGAAGCTTGATCATGAAACTACTTCCTTTCAGATGGCTAATGAGATTAACAGGTAAAGGATGATAGAAATAAAATTGAAGAAGTCTTAAAAGATGCAAATATTCAGATGGGACAAATGAAGACTGAACTTGATCACTACAAGAACAAGTATCTAGAATTAGAGAAGTATAATCATATCATAAAAGTTGAACTTGTTGAGACAAAGAAACATATTGAAAAACTTTATTTAAGTACTGATAAGATTGATGAGTAGAGAGATAGAAAAAAACCTAAAGGAGACATGACTGGAGTTGGCTTCAAGGAAGCTGAATGCTCAAAAACTCAAGAAGAAAAATCAGAAGTAAAGACTGATGGAGAAAGACCTACTCTTGAAGAACCTAAAGATCATATCAGACCCTTTACAGGTAGATGTTTTGGATGCAACAAGATTGGACACATGAAGAGAGACTGCAGAGGTAAAGATCCTTACAAACCCTTTTCAAGATATTGTTTTAATTACAGTGCATTCGGACACAAGAAGGTAGATTGTAGGAAACCTGATCAATCAAGAATCAAGAAAGATTACAATAGGGAAGGAACAACAACTAAGATCACATGTTACAAGTGAAATAACTTTGGGCACATTGCAAAGAATTATAAGTTGCAGGTTAATAAGAATATACCACCTCCTACATGATACAAATATCATAATCTATGACACAGCGAAGTTTTGCAGATACAATAGACTTGAGAACAGAAGTCCTATTGATACAAAGAAGAGTACTAGTGATGTTAAGAGTATTGTAGAAGAATTTAATAATCATTTCAGAAAAGAAGAAGATGTAAACAATGGTAAGGTATGGAAAGTAAAGGAATCAAATGAGGAAATGGTTTAGGGAGAGTCAGTAGATGCTACTGAGTCTTCGCCTGATGCAAGCATTGCCACATCAACCTACATGACCAAGCATGGCCTTAGGGGGAGCATTGGAAGGAAACATCATAAATCTATCTAGCCCCTGCTTATGAGGAGTAAGCTCTTGCGAGCTTAGAGAGAGTATGTGGAGATATTATGGAACATATATATGTGATCGCATGGTTTTATAAATCTATATGTTATGATCACCATATTTTTAATCAAATGGATTATGTGCAGAGATAAGTTTATTGGGAACTGTGTCATTTCTTTACACAATGAAGTATAAGGTCAATCAAAATAACTTTTTTGAACATCACTCAAAGAAAAGATCCTAAGGAGAACATGAATTTGAGCTGAGAGAAACAAAGGTACAAGTCTGTTGAGCATTTGATCGAAGAAAAAATTAATGGAATTGACAGATAAAAGGTATTTAGATCTTTTTCAAAGCTTTGGTTATGGATACTCCATTGATTTTTGATGTCGCTGAAAGGACTAGGTATAAATTCAAGAAACACCCATTCAAATCAACTGAAGATGATCCCAAATGTGCATTTTCTCAAACACCCTACAATGTTCTACATGTTGAAGACATTAGGGCTTACCTTATCTATAAGTATGAGTCTTTGGGAGACTTTGAGATCTATAAAGAGATAAAATACATGATTGAAGCAGATGGTAAGATGAAAGCCAAGTTCACACATCTTGAGAAACTTAGTATAATTTGGATGACTAAACTTTACGAATTTGATGAAGAGGAATAGATTAAGATCATTCTGAGCAGAGTTCATGACCAGTTCATTTGCCTTGGAGATCAGCTAGTGAGGATTTGCAGTGACTTAATTCATGGTATAAAATGTTTGGATAACTCTGGTGTTATCACTGTCACAGAGAAGAACACAAAGAAACATGTGGAAACCCTAAAGCATTCACGATGAGATAAGAGAGTGATGACAATTAATGATATATTTTAGCAAGATATTAGATTGATTTCAATTATTCTAGGTTATAAAATTCATTACAACAGTTGACCTAACTCAATATCAACATGAGTGATCATGATGACATATAAAATGATGAAATAAATTATTAAGTATAACCTTTGCGAAGTACTTGCACATCAATTCTTGGAGAATGTGAGGCAAGTAAAGAAGGATAAGTCAAAGCTATTCAGGTTTGGGTCTCTATTTATACACATGTATATTCATATTGTACATATTTTTCTTGGTATGCACCCTAGAGCTTGGAAGGACAGTGAATCCACTGGAATTTAGATCGCACGGAGCTATAGAAGACATAACAGTACATGGGTTGATGGTGAATTATTTTGGATGATCAAAATCTTGCAGAGACAGATGAAGGAAAGAGTGAGGATCCCTGAGGCACTGGTAGAAAAATACAAGGATACAATATGTTTTATGGTTGAAACTGATTGTGTTTGATTTGAGGTAGTGCAACCTAGGAAGAAGTAGTGTTATCCTCTAGGATATGAAGTTAGTTTTGAGGTCTTGACCATGCAAGTAGAACATATTCTATCCTCATAAATTGATCCATGCGAAGAAAGATTGGGTACCTATGAAGAGAAGTTTGCAAAGATAAGGGAAGAGAAGACTCGAGCTATAAGTAAGAGAAAAGTAAAAAATATGGTAGATGATCTAGCAGCCAAGGCTGGTATAACAAAGGAGGAGATGAAAGAGGTAAGAAAGAAGATGATAGAAAGAGCTTCTGGGTTGGCGAGCACTGCTCCTACAACCCTTCCACCTCCAGAAGTTGAGAAGGTTATCAGTACACTCTCTATTGTGATTGATGTACTAGAGACTACTCCTACACCACCAAAGAGAACATCGTAAGAAGTGAAACTTGTGGAATTTCCTAGAAGGATTACAATATCCTCCAAACAAGACTCTTTTCCTAAGAGATAGAGGATAGAAGTTGAAAACAAGAAGGAAGAAGAGAAGAAAGTTGAAGAGAAGAGCACTGATGTGAAACAACTCTGGAAGGCTAACATGAAAATACTGGAGAAGAGAATATTTGAGAAGGGAAAGCTTATCTCATTGATCATATACTATGAGAGGTATGAGGCATCTGATACTCTTTTGATTGGAGACATGGTAATAAATCATTTGCTTTATTTTAAGAAGAACTTGTTAGAAGTTGAAGGCATAATACCTGAAGAACTTTATGATAAATTGGAAAAAGGGAAATAGTTAGCGTAGATAGAAGATGGAAGAATCAAAGTACAAGTAGTTGAAGATATGTTACCTGTTGTTTTAGTCAAAATAATGGAAAATATATTAAATGCTTTGAAACCTTTGTTGCGAACTAAATCGATATTAGTGAAGATAATGGGGAGAAAATATGAGGAAGTTATTGAGGAAACACATAATTTAGCTGATAAGGTTTTGATAGGAACTAAACCTGAGAAGTCCTCACCTCCCAAGGCTACTAAGCTTAAAATTATAATAGGTGAGTCATCAATATTATCTGATTTAAACCTAGATACATGAAAGGATGAAGACAATAGCTATTTTGTCAGTACTGCGAAGCAACCAAATTTCTTTGTTTCTAGTGTGCATGTGTCTTTGGACACTTCACAGGATGTTAGTGATCCTTTTGAGAAGGATACTGACATTGATGGAGGAAGCATTGATCTAACAGTGACAGAGAAGGAAGATCAAAAAGTGAGTGAAGCTGAAATAACGAAGGAAGAAATAGATAAAGTTGAATTCAAACAAGAAACTCATGCATTTGTTTCTTCATCTTTATTGTTGGCAAGTGGAGATATAAATCTGAACACTAATGTTGAGAGTATGGATGAGGATGAGTTGATTAAGCTATCCTTCATCGCATTTGCAAAAGTGAAGGAGAGATCTGAGCAGAAAGGTGAGAAGAAGTCAAGGGTAATGGAAAGAGTAGTTGATACTTTCAACAAACTCCTACCTACACCTATTTATTTCCAATAAAAGGACAATGAAGATAATTTGAACAAGGCATTGGATGACTTTGACATTCATTATGAGTCCTTAGAGAAGATCTGTGAAGAAAAATTAGAGAAGAAGTACCTTGCAAAGAAGTTGGAGGAAGTATGCAAGTCTATTTCTTCGGACTTAGGCATACTAAGAAAAACTAGATTTGAAGCAAAGAGTTGTGTGTCATATGGAAGAAATCTATACATTTACTATATAAATCCTATAAGACACATTAAAAACATTGAGGATATAATAGAAAATGACAGACAAACTCTACATAAGTTAATGAATAGTTGTGAGACCTCCTCACTTACCATATTGGAGTTAGATATAGAAGTGTCTAGGATATTGGATAAATTGAGTGTTTTGGGTATAGAGAAAGGGAGAGTTGTGGGAAGCTTTGGTATGATGGAGAGTTTAATTACTCCTAAGTTATCAATTCTTGAGATCCACCTTTCAGACATGGAGAAAACAGAGCAGGCCCTCTCTGGATTCATTCCTACCAAGCTAAAGGCAGTAGAGACATCCTCTTTTGCACTAAATGGACTGATTCATGTGAGTCAAATACTAGTAAATACCTACTTAGAGGAAGTGAAGATCTTGGAAAACTTATTACAGGATGTGCTTAAGATGGTACAAACTTTTTTGGTAAGCAATTTTGTTATGTATTCTACATTTTTGTGTACCTTTTCCATTGATGTCAAAGGGGGAGAAGAGTAGATATGAAAAATATACTGAGAATAAATAGATGAGAAGAAAATATGTACAAGAGATAAAGGAGGACAATGCATATTATTTTTGGTATTGACACTTAGTCATTTTTTGCTAAGTGTTGCCATCAATGCCAAAGGGAGAGATTATTGGTAAGTGGCTCATTCAGGAATGTTCTAGAATACTTTACGGTTGTCATTTATGGCAACATATCTGGTATGTATGGTCACTTAGTGTCAAACATAGTTTTGGATTTATAGCTTGCAAAATGACTAAGTCTAGATTTAGCAGAATTACAGAGTATAGTAGTACAATTTTGGTTAGCAAAGATAGTATATGATGAATAAAGACATGCAAGATTAGGAGAAGCTATTTTAGGATGTATATGACCTTCAGTTAAGGTCTCTTATGTTTTGGTGTTGAGCATAGTAAGTTACATTATGTTGAAGACATGCGAAGACAAAGTAATAGTGATATAGGACAGATGAAAGGTTGCGATGATTAAGGAAGTATAATGCAAAGTCCAAGTGTGCTAAGTTGGATTCAGATTTAGGATTACCTATATTTTGTTAGCATATGATCTCCAACTTGGTATTTACCTTTTGTGTAAATGATAATTCTATTTTGTGATGCATTGGAAGTCGACTGGACATATAATGATGTATATATAGGAAGAGATTTTGTAAAGTGAAGTATGCATGTGATGGAAGAAATAGATGCAAACAGATGAATACATTGTGATGATAAAATCAGACATATGGTGATGCAAAATGCAATAGGAACTACCTAAGCACAAAAGATGCTTGTATTGTTCACTATTGAGAAACCATTGTAACATAATCATATTTCTAATTATATGAGGAGTGAGCTCAATATACCTTTAACATGGTTTTTTATTCCTTTAATAAGGAAATGTGCTAATGTAATAATCATCTCCTAATAGGGATAGGTCTCCTAACAAGGACATAATAATTTTAGTACATATTTGTGGGTACCATCCCCACCGGGGTTTTCCCTTGGCCGGGGTTTCCCCAACAACAAATTCACGGTGTTATGAGTTGTGTGTTTTATGTTTATGTTCTTTTCATTTCAAAAATTATCTGGTTAAGTTGGAATTCGCTAAGTTCATGTTTAAAGTGTTGTAATACTAATTCACCCCCCTCTCAATATTACTTAATCCTAACATCTTCTTATGTCAAACTTATGCAACCAAAACAAAACAAAAAAATACACTTGAAATTGCTATTTCTAGGAGGGAAATAGCATGTGCACATACACTTTTTGGAAATAAAAACACCTAATCTACTATGTAGATGAAATTACATGGAAACAAAATTAAACAAAGTCATTAATTGGCTTAAAGTAGCCACCCTTTCTAACTATCTCATGGCTTTATTATTTAATGTGGGCAAGTAGCTAGGGTAGTAGGAATGATATACAAACCACAAACTGTTGGATTTCCCTCTAAATGATGAGAACACAAATTTCTCCAACACAAGGATACTCCCTTTTGGATCAAGATAGACTTGCTATTTTTTATATTCACCTTCATGCTCAGAGGCAAGCATGACTAGGGGAAACTTGCACATATATTTTAGAGTTAGAAGCCTTATGGGGCATCCTCTTGATGGTATTGGGTCCAAGAGATTATGCTTGACCTTTTTGTTGTGATTTGTAACTTTGACATCATGAAAACTAGTAGGATTTGGCTCTAATGGTGGTTGGTAGCATATGGATCTTCAATGGTTGTTTTTGTAACTCATTCTTTTCTAATTCAGGAAATGATGGATTGAGATCTATGGATGAAAAAAATTTCTAGCTCATCCCAAAAACTTTCCTCTTGAGTTGATTGTATCATCCATGCTTTCCTCCATGACATGTATCTTTCATATAGCACAACATTCCTCATAATGACCTAAAGAAGAATCAAGTCTCTCTTCTTAAACTACTTGTCCTACTATGACCTCATGCATAGGATGGGGCAAAATCTCATGCATATTAATTTGTTCATCCTCAAGGAGAAGGGTGCATTTATGATATTTTTATTCCTCATTTATATCAATAAAAGAGAGAATATCTTAAAATAAGAGGATTGGATCCTCTTCTTCATGTTTATTATTTATTTTTAGAGAAGTTTATTAGGATACAACCTTCTCAATATTCTCTTGCATCTCCTCTTTATGCTTAAGCTCTAAATCCTCCTTTGGGGAACATGAAAGTTCAAAAAAGATGGATGGAGGAGTTATTTGAGTAGTAGGTTGAGGGCATTTGAAGCTTGAAATTTACACCTTAGGAGGCTCACTCTTTCTGAAGCTAGAAAATATGCATTTAGGGGCCTCTTCTTCAGATGATGGATTTGGAAATGTAACAGGTGAGTGTGCCTTTTACTTTTGTGTAAGCTCTTGTGATGTGGAAGGAAGATCTAACTATGTTTTTTCCTAATTTTCTACTATGGAAAGAAAAATATTCTTTAGCTCCACTTTTGCATGAACTGGCACTATTAGTTCTTCCTCACATTTTACTTTTTGTCTTGCAAATTGTTTTGTAAGATTTCCCTCATGCTATTTTATTTTTGCCTCTATTTTCTTCTCATGTTGGATTTGAATAGCCAACACTTATTGGTCATGGACAATAGCTTGAGAAGCCAACTCTTCCTTAAGATAAATCAAATGTACTCTCATATATAGGTGATGAAACATGAGATCCATTTCTTCCAGTTTTGTGTCAACCCCCCACTATTTCTTCATTTTATACTAGTTTTTACCCCAACCTATCAAAAGGATTCTTAACTCACTGTATCTCGTATTATCTAAATTTGGAGGCAAGTTGGGAACTTGATAAAAAAAACCAGGCCTAGCCTTATGAACGTGGCATCATTATGGAATATATAATCTCTAAACCATCTAATTCCCCTACTGTTTATATTGTGGGGATGACTATAAGATTTATTAGGGATTGGAGGGTGGCAAGCATATGGGACATGTTGGTTGTTTTCTATTACAGAGGAATTTGATTCAAAACCAAGCCATGGTTTAGGTTGATATTGATAGTAAAAAGGTATAGGGGAAAAGTTTTCATGATAGGGGAGGGAATAATATGTATTTATATTAAGTGAATCCTGATTATAGAATTCATACAAGTTTAAAATTCATAGAAATCTTGAAAAACATGGAAAATTAGATTAATCTTTGTACATACTACCACTTAGATTGCTTGAAAGTAGTAAAAATGAACCTAGAGATGCCATGGTTTTTTCAAAGAACTTCCTCCAAATGCTTCTTACCCTACGAATAATACCCATAATCTCATTGAATAAATTTTATACTAGCTAACTAGTGAATTTTGTTGATTGACTTGAATGATAGTCCCACCAAGCGTTCCAAAAACTATAGTATGAACAATGGATGTTCTTGAATGAATTTGAATCTTTGTCCCACTGGGAATGCCAAAAAATGTGGTGTGACTAGTGGGTGTTCTTGAATGACTTTGAGTATTTGTCCCATCGAGTATACCAAAAATTGTGGTATGATCAATGGATGTTCATGAATAATTTTGAATCTTTGTCCCATCAAGCTTGCTAAAACCTATTGTCACAAAATTTTGCACCCTTTATTGGTGTTTTAACCCCAAGAAAATTTGTGAAACATGGAAACAACCTCCAAGTGTGGGACCTTGCCAAGTGAGGTTGAGTCTTCAGAGAAAGACAACTTCCTTTCTAATTAGGGTGCGATGTTAAACCAACCCAACACATCATGTTGAGCCAACCTAATACATGAAACCTACTTCTAACCTAATCCAATAGCTTGTAGAGTAAAGGGGAATAAGCAATGTAGAAAATTAAATTATGTGATGCACAAAATTATAACGTATTTCTCCTTTCCTATGACTACACTAAATATTGACAAAAATTCCCAAAACATACACATATCTCTATTATAATCTACTGCCAAAGAATACTTATATATAGTCTAGAATTTATGAGATGTTGAAAGGAAAATATTTTTACAATATATTATTTATAATAAGGTTGACACAATATATACATTGGAATTTAGATAAGAATACACTAAAAAATGAAGGCAAGACAAGTTGCATGTGATATATGACTATGAGAAAAGGTAAAACATAGATTTTCTATTAATGCAAGGCAAGGGAAATTACAATTGTAGGAAATAAGTTTATACTAGAGATAAAAATATGACCAATAATATATCTTAAAAACTCACCTTTATAGATCAAGCATAGCTCTAATCAAACATGAAGTACAAACCCTAACCCAACTAGGGCCTAGTCGCAAAACATATTAGATTAAATAAATCAGACCAAATATTTGATCATGACATGTATGTGATCTCTAAAGAATGAAAAAAAAGGGCTAGAATAAATTCCCCTATAGTCTAGAGAGATGAAAATTCTCAAATAAGATGGTTGTATAAAAAGGCAAGGCAAATTGTTCTTTTGTTAGAGTATAACAATGCTTGTAGGTCATAAAAAAGAATAGAACAAGTTTTAATCATGTGTACAAGACAAAAGAAGAGTAATGGCACCATTCAAAGTTGACAGATCTACAAAGGGGTCACTGGAAGTGACTGAGCATTGAATTATGACCTTCTTCTTGGTATAAACCCACCATGGTTGTTAACATTTGAAACTAGGTCACAGATTTGAATTTTGATTGTCGATGAGACCTTCTCACATGACTGGTTGGTTAGGTTGCACCAAGAATCCACATAATACAATCTTAAAGAGGGTCCATCAATGATGGGTAAGCCTATATGATCAAAGAGACCATGTTCTCCTGGAGATCTCTAACAAAAATTCCCAATATTCCACCGCAAGGTCACTATAATTGTTGATCTATGTGATAAGGTAAAATGAACCTTGGTTTGGTTCCACTGTGAATCAAATGATGAACATGCAACCAGGGGCTAAGAATAAGCCAAGGAATGTTCTCTATGAATCCATGCAACCCATTCATGAATATATGTTAACTTTTCAACCTACCCACGCTTGAAAGAAAAACTTTGCCCACCATGCTACGTGTTAAATTTCTACATCTCTGCGCATTAACAGTTGGGACACATCACAACCTTTATGATGGCGCAATAAAATTTTTTACTTTAGATCATAGACCCCAAATAGACATAGTGTGGATTCTCACAACATCATACCTAGTGACATGCTGACATCATCTCCTCTTGTGATCATGCAATGAGCTTTTCCTTCCTCCAGATCATGGGGCCTAGAAAAACATGTGTCATCATTATGCACACTCACAGGACATCTGTAGATTGTTGTTTCTTTCTAGTGATGATACGAGTGAAGGCTTACACTAGTAACTTAGAATAAGGGGATGTTTAGTGGATCAAATAAAAGGAGTTGAGTTGGTGACATTTAAGTTATAAGACTGACTTGTCCATTCAACTTAAAAATTATAACATAGCTAAAAAGATTAAGGCACAAAGAAGAAATGGTTAAGGGTTTAAAGAGTTTTATCCCATGATGAAAATGTCTCATCACAATTATCTTTGATGGACTAAATATTTATGTCCAAAAGCCATCTTTACCACTACTTGTTGAACCCATCATCCATTATAAATATAAACCAAATAATAGTGAGAATAAATATTATTAATTATTGTCTCAATAAACCTAAGTGCTTAGGGGTACTTTCCAAGGATGTTGGAATCATGTAAGATGACATAGGATTTAAAAAGTAGATGGAACCTTAATCCTAACATTCAACCACTTGTGAATTTTTTTTGAATGAAGTGGAGAGTGCAGCGGTCAACAGGTTTGAACAATGGTTTCAGGCGCCATGAGGATTTTTCCTACCAAGGAAACCCGGGGAGATGATGGCCTCTCAAATATCCAGCCAGACCTTTCAGTAGGGCTCCTCACCAATTTTCCCTAGCTTTGCAGGATTCAAAGAGGAGAAATCAGTTTTTCACTCCCTTCTACTCCAACAGGAATGGGATTGGCCCTAAAAATTTGAACCCTGTAAAGTTCAAAGATCTCGAGCATAAGTTCTAGAGAGTCAAACCGACATCGCATAACCAAGGAGAAAAAGAGGTAGCTCCAAATACCATCAAACCTATTTTCCCTTATCTACAAATTGATCATAGGGAATGTAGTGAAAATATTGATTTTTAAGATGCAAGGGTTTTTTATGAAATGGACAGGGTCTTGGCCGGCCTATGAAAAAATCAAAAACTGGGTTTTTAATTACAATAGCCTAGATTGCACCCTCAAAATGCTCACAAATGGTTTCTATACGTAGCTATACCCTACTATGGAATCAAAGGAAGTCATTCTGCAATCGAGGTCATTTTTCATTGAGGGTCAGGGAGTCTTCATTAAGAATTAGGAGCCAAATTTTGACCCCATGGAAAAAGCCCTCATGGATGTTGCGATGTGGATAAACCTTAAGAATATACCCCATGAGTATTGGAACATTGTTACCCTAACACTCATTGGGAACTCTCTGGGTAAATTCATGGATTGGGGGGAAGCTCTTGACAAGCAAGACCTTTCTACCTATATCAAGATTTTGATTATGTGGAAGGAAACTCGCCCCTTACCTGATCTTCTTGAACTTAGATCTGACACGGGGATTTGGAAATAAAAGATTGAGAAATATTCCATAGCAGAAGATGATGTGGAGATTAACAATTCTGATTCTGTGCTCAAGGGTAAAGGCAAAGGTAAGGAGGGGAATGTTGCTTGGGAGGAGTTGTTGTGCAACTTAGATAAACCCAAAAATCTTGTAGATGTAGGGGTAAACTTAGCACAAATGATGAACACTGGTTTCCAATCCTCATCATAATATGATAAATTCAAGTGTAATGTAAACCCCTTTGATCTATTGCTTAGAGAGAATCATAGGGCAGAGGAAAACATGGAGAACCATTGTACGATAGGTGTAGAAACCCAAATAAATCAGAGGGACTTTGAAACTATTGATCATGGGCTACCTCTTGTTGATGCAGCCCAAAATCAAATAGGGGAGAACCAGACTGCTATTGAGGATTGGGAGAACCGGGCGGTTGAACTGGATAGTAGAGAGTTTGAAAATGTAGTAGATGATATTAGGGATGGGCCTATAATCCCACCTTATGTGGCTAATCCAGATTTTGAGATTAGCCCCATACTCTAAACTAAACACCAGAAAAATATGGAAGTAGATTTACAAGGCCTCGACAACACGTATTCCCACTTGTGTGAGGAAAAGGAAGATAAGGGGCTAGGCATGGAGGAGGATTATGAACCTGCTTTCTAGATTGATAACATTGACACTTTAATTAAATATATCCCCATTTCACCCATCAGAAACCTTGGGGACTCTTTTGAGGATGCCCGAGATAGTGGGGGAAATAGCATGGGGAACAACGCTAGTGAGGGCGGAGATGATTTAGATACAAAGGATTTTTTAGGGCTCTCGGATCAGCTGGGAATTACAGAGGTAAGAATGGTTGAGAAATCAAATTCATCATTGGACAAAGTTGTAGTTGGGTAAAATAAGAAAAGGGGAGCAAGCACCCTTAAAATGAGGCTTACCAAGGCTGGTTGTGTGAGACGCTAAAGAAAACTGAGATTGGGAAAAGGCCAAGCCTTTTCTTGGGAGCAATGAAAATCCTATCATGAAATGTTAGGAGCTACAATTCCCTTGACAAGAGTCGCATGATCAAGCACTATCTTGATTAGGCGAAGCCAAAAATTGTGTTCTTGCAAGAAACTAAAATAAAAAGTGAAGACTGTGCTAGATTTGCGCAAAAATTCTCTAGATGGAAATGTTCCTTTGTCGAGGCTATAGGGGCCTTGGGGGGACTAGGCTTGTTGTGGAATGAGGCTTCTATTTCTGTGACAATCGTGCAGCTAGGAAGGTCGTGGATGTGGGCGAAGGTAGACTCTAAACAATTTCTCTCAAGGATTAACATCATAAACATCTATGGGCCAAATAATCCTAGACTTAAACAAATTATTTGGGAGGAACTGTCCACTATCTTTAGGGCCTTCTAAGAGGAACTATTTCTGATCGGTGGTGAATTCAATGCCATTCTGAGACCAGAAGACAAAAGGGGTGGTCTTGGATGGAGTGGAAAAAGTCAAACGGACTTTAGCAACTTTATTATGGACAATGGGCTTGTGGAAATGGAACTAAAAGGTGGATACTTCACCTAGACTAATAGGAGACTGGACTTTAATAACATTGCAAATAAATTTGACATGTTTTTCATCTATGGTGACTAGTCATCAACATAATGGATTTGTAATGCTAAGATTCTCCCTTTAACTGGATATGACCACTATCCTATATGTTTAAGGATACATGATGACTTTTCACCGGACAGATGCCCCTTTAAGTTTAAAGAAATGTGGCTTAGAGCTTAAGGCTTTAATGACTTGGTAAAAAACTGGTGGAACAATGCGCCATCTGATGACATGTAACTGATTGAATGTTTGATAATGTTAAGTTGAAGATGATGCAAGACATTAAAATAGTTAATGGTCTATATTGTCATTGATGTCAACTTGATATCATCTATACGGTCATGTACATAATGCCAAAGACTTAAGAGAATCAATGGAACAATGATTATTCTTTCAACAATGCATAAAATTCAAGTATTCACTATGTGACAGACAACACTGATAGAGTGCACACCATCGGTAAAGGCAGAGAAAAAGTCACAGTGATGCCTGACAAGCAGAAGACAGTGTTGCCTGACGAAGCAGAATCACAGGATGCCCGACGAACTAAAAATAGAGTTGCCCGACAGACGAAGATCGTGAAGCTAACTAGAGTTACACCGACGGAACTGGCAGTTGTCACCGATGATGAACTGCAGAATTGACTGACGGAATAGAGAGTTTAGAAAATGACAAAATATCTAGCTGGCAGAGCTTAAGGATAGACTTAACTGGTTGTTTTATTTGTTTTATTCAACCACAATTAAGTAATTGATTTAAAGAAGATTTATATAGCTGGCAAGAAGATAACTATGAGATAAATTAGGAGTTAAAGCCGTAAATCAATTTGGATGGATTGTTTTTCACGCCAAGAATCAAGAATCATGAATTAAGGAATATCATGTCTATATAAGAGACAAGCATAATTCATTTTCGCAAGCAATCAGATACACAGAAGGGGAGTGAATAGAAAGAGGATGCTGAAGAGAAACTGGTGAAGGATAAACTTCATATAGTCCTGATCAATCAAGCTGAGGGAGAGCTAAAGAATTATGCAGACACTGACGAATAGTGAAGTGTAGCATCATAGATCAGAAAGTGTGGAGCACAAAGGAATTGAATTGATACATTGATCAGATAGGTATAGTACTTAGATAGATATGAAAATCTACAATTCAAAGTTGCATTAGAAACAGGTCATAGTGTTTCAGTTTAACCATTGAAGCATCAAGTCTCTTAACAGAGCAGGACTTAACAGTCTTCTATAATTGAGGTATATCC
>MU225224.1:1800649-1870886 GCA_018584345.1 Thuja plicata
GAAGAGTGAAAATTTGGGGTACCGGTCCCAGTGGTTTTTTCCCTTAACATGGTTTCCACATTAAAATCCATGTGTTATGTGTGTATGGTTTATTACTTTATTGTTTTACATTTCACATATGCATTTTCAGATTGATTGGTATACTCTGCATATTTACTGAGTATCAGTAAATAAGTTTTACTGCTTATCGGTAATCAAGGAGAATAAGGACAGACATAGTAAATCGATAGACAGTTAATTATTTCAAGTATTTCAAGGCATGCATCTTGTAGGGACTTAATAATCTAAGGTGTATTGATTAGTGGATTAAATTTTAGAAGGATATAAATTTGAGGCCACTGATTCAGCCCCCCCCCCTCTCAGTTATTACTAACACCATCGAGGGCTGGAAACAAGGCTTTTGTTTTTAGTAAAAAAACTTCAATTTGTTAAAGAAAGACTAAAAATATGGAACGAAGAATGTTTTAAAAATATATTTGAGGAAAAATTCAAAGTGGAAGAGGAATTAAAAACCTTAAATGAAAAATTCATAACTCATGGCATGACAAATGCTAAATTTTTAGAAGAGAAGAGGTTTGAAAAAGGAATACTCAAAACTCTTAGATAGAGAGGAGAGTTATTTGAGACAGAAGTCAAGAGAGCTCTGGCTCAAGGATGATGACCACAATGCACATATTTTTCACAACTCAACTAAGGTGAAAATGGCAGGAAACAAAATTTTATCCATTAAAGACCAGAATGGATAGACTTTATAATTAGGACAGGAAATCAACACTGAAGCTGTGAGATATTTCTCCAATATTTTTTGTGAAAAAATATAGCATTCTAAATTCTCTGATGAAATTATAGGATCTATCCTAGACTGCATCATCCCTTCTTAGAATGAGTTTCTAATGGCACCTACTACCTTGGGAGAAGTCAAAGATGCACTTTTCAGTATGGGAAGAGACAAGTCGCCTGACCCAGATGGGTTCACGACTCTTTTCTACTAACACTTTTGGGAACTTGTTGGAAAGGAGGTTTGGGAGGTGGTGGAGGAAGCCTATAGTGGGGGTTTATGCTAAAAGACTTTAATAACACTCTGATTTCCCTAATTCCCAAAAATAAGGACACTTCAGGCTTTGAGGATTTCAGGCTCATTGCCTTATGCAATGTAATCTACAAAATTATTTCTAAAATTGTTGCCAACTATTTGAAACAATTTTAATGTTATTTTATCTAAGAAGAGAAGAGCAATTTTTCTCCTAACACGTCAATTTATGAGGGAATCATTGTTGCCCATGAAGCAATTCACTCTATCATGACTACCAAGATAGAGCAAATGATGGTAAAATTGGACATCAGGAAAGCATATGATGAAGTTGACAGGGAATTTCTCTTAAAAATCCTAAGGAAGTTTGGGTTTTCCAATGCATGGGTCTCATGGATTGAAATCTTCTTATCAAATGAAACTTTTAAAGCCATCCGACAAGGAGACCCCTTCTCCCCTTTTCTTTTTATCATCATGATTGAGGCTTTGGGAAATTTATTAAGACCAAGAGAAATGTGAGACTATGGTAAGGTATTAAAGTGGAAGTTGGTGAACCTCCCCTCTCTCACCTACAATTTGATGATGATACCTTTCTGGTAGGGGAGGCCTCTATTAGAGAAGCTAAAATGATGAAATCAACTATAGACAAATACAGTGCAGTGTCTCTTCAACAAGTTAATTGGCTGAAATCATAGATTTATTTTTTTAATACCGCCCCCCCCCCCTCAATCTCAAATAAAATGACAGGTTGGAAAGGAAAATGGCTCTCTTCTGCCAGGAGAATCCTAATACTGAAAACAATGATCTCTTTCATGCCTATCTTCCCTATGATGTGCCTTAAGATTCCTACTACCATCATCAACAAGATTGGCCAATGAATGATATATTTTTTTTGGAACGGGGCCAACCAGGATGAAAAAATCCCCTTACTAGCATGGGATAAAATATGCAAAACCAAATGTGAGGGGGGGGGGGGTAGGACTCAAAAATTGGCAACTTATGAACACAACCCTGGGTACCAAACTTGTTTGGGCCATTTATATAAACCCAGATAGAATGTGGGTTCACATTCTTAAAGAAAATACATGGATTCACAGGCTGACAACCGAATCCTCACCATTATAAATCCTCCATGGGGATCAACAATGTGGAATTGCATTGCTTCTTACAGACCTATCATCACAAATCATTTATCTTGGAGAGTTGGTAATGGTCAACTTGCTAAATTTTGGGATGAATCATGGAATGGTCTCCCTGCACTTATAGATTCTATTGATCTCCATGAGATGAGAAATTATTTTGTCAGAAATTGGGGAGATAAAATTTCTAATTATATAGAACACAGGGAGGAGGTTTATGGAAAGGAATGGAGATGGAAAGTAGTAGAACATGAAACTCTATCAGATCAGCATAAATCTACCATGAAAGGCATTTTGGAAGCTAGGAACACTATCTTCAACACAAAGAATGACAGTTTAGTTTGGTGTGGATCAAAGAGTGGAGAATATTTAGTGAAAATGGGCTATCAATTGTTGGAAAAGGCTGAAGTGGAAGAATAATGGCAAACAAGATTGTGTTGGGGCAAGTATTTCCTTCCTAAAGTGAGAGTTTTTGCCTGATTGGCTGCTAGGGGGAGAATTCTCATGGGAGAGCATAGAAAAATACTTGGTTTCTTGGGACCTACAAAATGTGTCATGTGTGGTGAGCCCAAAGAGTGTGTCGATCATCTCTTAGTGAAATGAAAAATGACAAGGTCTTTCTGAGATATGATCCAAAAAAAAATGGATTGGAAAGGTCCCATTCAAAATAATATAAGGGATGTATTATTAAGCTGGCCCTCATCCCAGTGTAAATCTTGTTTGGATGGGATCTAGGATATTTGTCCATCTACGGTGATTTGGGAAGTTTGGAAGGAAATAAATATAAGAATATTTTTAAATCAAAGCGAAACCATAGACAACTTAATGCATATAATAAATATTTTAGTAGAGGAATTAATGACAGCTTCAGCTAGTAAGAAATCCATTAAGTACCCTTTCACAAAAATGACAGGAGGATTCAAAACAGATGGCCTGGCATCAAGATCAAACAATGGGGGAATGATGTTTCAAAATATAAAGCTTCTTTGCTTAAAAATAAGGTAAGATGGAAGCAACCAGACAAGCGATGGACCAAAGTAAACTTTGATGGTGCTTCTAGGGGCAACCCGGGAGTGTCGGGAATTGGGGCCATAACGCAAGATTGGAATGGACATACGTTGGCTTTTTGTGCAGAAAGAATCAAAGAGGGCACAAAAAATATGGGTGAAGTAAAAGCTACTATGTTAGGGTTTAAAATAGGTTTGAAGCTGGGAGTCAATAAGCTTCACTTAGAGGGAGACTCAACAATTATTATTGCTGCCCTCATTAAAAAGAATATTATGGTTTGGAATCTTCAATCCCCCATCAATTCAATTCTAGATCTCTTAAAACAATTTGACGACTATAAAATTTCTCATGTTATGAGAGGGGGTAATCAGGAAGCAGATAAATTGTCTAACTAGGCATATAATTTTGAAAATATTGGTATTTCACACTTTAAAAATCTCAGCAATGTGACCGTTGAAGTTTTGGAGGAAGGGTTGTCTCAACTAACCTTAATATGAACTCTGTCAACCAGGGTCATGGATGGGATTTTTTGATAGGGACAATGATTGAGATCTTGGAAGATTGGGAAATGATGTTTCAATTAGAGGATGGTGGATGACATCATGTCAGATGGTAGAGGCTAGGCTGGATTTTGTAGGATGGATTTTGGCGGTGTTTGTTTTGGTGTTGGCAGATTTGGGCAACTAATCGATAAGATGTTTTCATGACACTTGCCTTTTCACATCAAATCATAATTAATGAAAACCCTACTTTTCTTCTGGCACGAGCATGTTGACATCATCAAATTTTGCAAAATCTGAATTTTGGTTTACAATAAGCCAAGATGATGCTATGGAAGGACAATTGGAGGTGATGTAAATGCAACCACATGACACTTCTTCTCTCCTCATAATTCTCCTTACTCTTCTTTAATGTGTCATGATTTTAAACTCATATCCTGCACTGATCACACATAAGTTATTTTCAATATCTGTGCTTTATACATCCTAATATCTCTGTAGTTTTTTTGCTTTTGGAGTGAATCTCTAAGTGTGTAGGAATTTCCAGCTTGATGGAGGCAACTTTCACATTGAAGCCAAGGAAATTCAAACAATAGAAGGGCTTCTTTGGAGATATCTAGGTGAAGAGAATATAAAAGCTGCTAAGGTGGTCCAGTGAAGAACAGGAGGAGGCGATCTGTGAAACCCTGGGGCCAAAGTTCATCATGGAAAACCATCGGGAAAGGCTTAATGTAGACATAACATTTATGATCCTTGCATGGGCCTTGGAGCTTGGGGTGGAGAATGATAAAAAACATGTGGTGATGAATGCACTCTTTAATAAAGATGTGTTAGGCAGCTTAGAGACTTTCCTAGAGTGGGTGTGGCTGGAAAGAGGGTTTGATTTCTCAGAAGGCATCGTGGATGAAGACCATGCCAGAGTGGGAGGATTACTTCCCTTCATCCTTTGGCCATGAGGTTTTAACCAAGGGGACTATAAGATTGGGCACCTGATAGGTTTTGAATCCATCAAAGAGGCAACATCTGACCCCCATAAATGTTAGTGGCATAGTCTTAAATTTGTTAATCCCTTAACGAAGGAGGTCTGTGAGAATTGATAGAAGAGTAAGGAGAAGTTGAAGAAGAATGTGGCCTGGTATCCCTTTTTGGTGAAGAAGGTAGGAAATTTTTTTGATAGTCTTTTTTCCAAATCACCATTCGATCAGATGATGATAATAGTGAAGTTATATTGGAATGAGGGTTCTACATCAACATGTTGTAGACCCTCTTTTGTTTTGTAAATGCAAATAATAGTGCAATTTTAAACATAACATCCATGTATATGTGTGGTTTATGCTCTTCTTCTTTTTGTTAGTCATGTTTGATGGATATATGGTTGTATGGCCCTAGACTATTTTGTATTTGGTGGTGAGCCGCTTCCACCAATTTCGTATAAACACTTCTATAGCCTGGATGATTGGCAGGTCAGAACTAATCGACATGAGCATACTTGAAATTTAAATCTCAATATTTTCTTATTATTAATAAAATATAACACCTCTATTACCAAAAAAAACATTCAACCACTTGACAATATATATTGTAAATATACTCATAGGAATCAACAACAAGGGAAAACCATCTCTTCGCTAATCATGTACCTCCTGAATATTCACTATGTTCTTATGCTTCAACGAGATACTTACAAAATCAAACGCAATAACCACCATTGAGGGAAAAACACTCATCACATCCTCCAATATGTCACTTATAGAAGAAATAGGAGGATGTTAATGTTAATCATACCAATTGTTATTGAAACTTGCACCAATCTATACATGGCCATGGGCATCAAAATTTAAATAATAATGAAGGCTCTAACTAGTTATACTCATACTTAGTTGGAATGACAACCACAATAAATTTATAACTCATCCAACCTAACCATGCCTTAAAAAGTGTAAACCATTATAAACATAACTTTATGCCATCAACATATCGATACAACACTACAATCATGTCAATGCATATCTATCCTCCTATTGCAAATGCAACATGCCAATGCACAAATGAAAACAAGAGAGGTCAACTGACAAGGATTGTACAAAGTTTATTGTCATGAACGGATTTGATTGTGCATTGAAGTGCATAAAGCATTGCTTTCATAAAATGAATCCATCTTCTACCTAGGATAGGATTATGATTGAGAGTATTGGGAATGATGTGGATAGCGCGTGGGTAAATTCATAGGTCCTACTATAATAGGTAATATTATTGTGCCAAGTGACTGTCTACCAACACTATCAAAGCCATGAACATGGAGATAATAAAGTTGAATGAGGAAAGTATCACACTTGATCTTATGTTACAAGTCAATGCTATAGATATTAAGGTCAGATCCATTGTCAATTAAGATACATCTTATCTTAAATGCTCATGAATCCAAGGAAAGATCATGAGGGGGTTATGTTGATTTTCAACCTCAAAATAAGGAAATTTATCTTATAAGAATGTAATATCATTTGATCTAGAAGGAGGGGAACTATCTTTCGTAAGGCTTCTTGGATCAACCCACGGTATGAAGTTTAATTTCAAATCAAATCCTAGAGGGAGATCTTAGCTAAAGTAACATGAATTTGTTCAATAAGATTAGGCTCGATATCAACATGTTGAGGAAGAACATTGTTTGGATAGTTATATGTGTGAGACACTGTATGATAACTAACATTTTTTGATTCATCTTATTACTTTTAATAAGTTGTTTTACAAAGTTTAAGATGTAGTGATGAGGTTTAGTTGGCTTCTTAGAAATAATCATAGGTTTTTTTGAGGTTAAGGGTCATCTCGATGAAGATGAACTGAAATTTTAGGCTTCATATGTTCATTTGTATTATTTGGAACATGAATAGAATGATTTGATCTTGGTTGGCATCTTTATTCAATAAATATCCATCTTAGGAGAGAAAACATCTAGAAAATTGTTAATGATATCATCCTCTGTATAGAGGAACAAACATATTTCATCAATGATTCATCTCTAGAAGGGAGGTAATTGAAATGAATAGAGGATTAGTTATCACTAGGAATAGTAGCAATGATATCATCCTCTTGTACTAAATTATTCTCATGTGGGAGTTTTATTTTAGAATAAGGATCAATATCATTCCTCAAGGCCCTATCACATGGACAAAGAGTTTTGAAATAAGTGTTAATGATATCTTCTTGCACTAAATGTCCTCATGAATGAGACCAATTTTGAGAGAGGGAAAATAATAACTACGCATAGAAGGAAAAGCTAAATTATCATCATATGCATAAAATGGAATGTTATGAATGTCTTGGATTAAACGTGAAAGGAATTGAAGATAACAACTCTATTTATCAAATAAACCACGATAAAACATTATACTCATATGCCATATTAATCAATAATGAATGTAATCGATGAAATTTTCAAGCAATATTGATGTAATGATTTCCAAATAAATTCATACAAAAAATCATATTTGAAACTAAAAATCTTAAGTTATGCAAATGTAAGAAGAGTTGGGTTCTCCAAAATGTAATGCAAGAAAATGGGATCTAAGCCTAAAATACAAATTAAATATTTATTCATGTTAGAGTAATAAGGTATTTCACTTATTAATTAAATAATTTTCTTTAATTATTAAGTCACTTATTATCTCTAGTTTACTTAAGCTAAACTTTAGGCATATAATAATTAATTATTAGCATGCAACCTAGGTTTCTCCCTTTTAGGGGTTTGATCACCTTTATAAGGTTTGATCTCTTTGTAATTATTTAATTATTGAGGATTCTATTGCATCAAGAAGTTTCTCTTTATTGTTTGCTCAATATGTTTCCTCTTTCATCGATATGTTATTTCTGGCCTCCATAGCTTTTGCTTCTCTCTTCTGTGACAGGTTTGCATGCAGGTGATTCTTGGGAGTTGTAGGGTTGGTTTTTATCAACTCTAATATGGTATCAGAGCTCCAGATCTTCATGCACCTATTATCTTCATGAGATATTTGGTCTTGTTCTTTAGACATGTGTATTCAAGAGGTTTTCTATTTTAGATTTTTGTGGATCTGGGGGATTTTTTTATGGAGCACTTTGGGCTCAAACGAACCTCACAATTGTACTCAAAATGCCCCAAAACCCCTATTTTCGTATAAGGCATGTCCAATTTGGACACAGTTGCATTCCGAGACAAAAAAAAATGTGCCTGTACGACCCTTTCTTGGCATGATTTTTGAGGTGACAATATATATATATATATATATATTTCAAAAAAATATTTTTTTTTCTTGGTACTTCAGCCAATTTTGGCCAAAATTTTGGTAGTCCCGCCATATTTAGTGACATTTTCAAATTTAGTCGAGCTTCACCAACTTTAGCCGAGATCACTTGGAGTTTTTCTTATTTTAGAGCCCTCTTCAGTTTTTTACTCATATCTTGAGCAAATAGAGACATTTTTGGGCAAACGAGATATCGTTGAAAAACTGGTTCTGAGCCCAATCTGATTTTGTAGGTTTGGCTTTATGACTTTTCCATTTTGTAGGGTTTTTTCAGTCAAAGTTAGGGTTCCTTTTTTCACTTTGGGAGCCATATCTTGCTCATCTGGACTCCATTTTATGACTTCCGTATATCGTTGGATAGATGGTTCTATGCTCTTTATTCCTGTATAGGTCTCATTTCCAGAATATGCTCTAGATACATTTTATTTAGATTTTTTCTTTTTACAATCTGGTGAATATCTTGGATGTTTCAGGTCTTGGGATTGTTTTCCTTGCATGGGATGACTCATTTTAGTTGTTACTCATGTTCTTACAATTTTTTTTCATTCCTGAGCATTGTAGACATCTATTTCTATAACATTTCTTTTTTGCAAATGCACTAAGATAAAGTGTCATCTAATATTGCATGTTTGGGATCTTGCACATTTTGTGCCTGTTTGTACTTTCACTCAATTATAAAGTGCCATTAGGGGGTTTGATCTACCTTTGTCAAGTGATTATTCCTTCCAAAATATTAGCCTCGTGATGTGTGTCAATAGAGTGATCCTTTCATGACACCATCCTTTATATGTGTCTGTACATTCTTCAACACTTTCTATGTTCTTGATTCTTCATCATGCAGTTGTTTTTGATAGTCTATTTCGGTGTACCTGTCATGCCTCTCCCTGCTCAACATTATGTGGGTATCTCCTATTGGTTCTAATGCTTCCTTGGTTCGATAAAGTGAGATATGTATTCAATATTTGTTCCTATGTACTAGGAGGATGCAGTGAATGGGTACCTATGCATTTTGGTGAGATGGATAATTTTCCATATGGAAACTCTTTCATTCCTATTTTCAAGGCATCCTTCCATCTTTTGATCAACTCTTCAGACTTTGGTGTTTTTTACCATCTGTATCTTCGAGTTCCAAAGTTTGCCTTTGTTTTCCATCTTGATTCAAGTAGTGTCATTTGAGGGCACTCATGCAGATTATAGTCTTCTCTACTTGATCATGTTCTTTTATAGTGGAGTTTCCAACAATTATTCTTCAACAATGTTTGCAGCTTCATGCTTCAGTGGTGTTCTTCATGTTCATCCTTTGTTCCTATTTTCTAGGACATTCTCTAGTTTGGAGGCTTCTTCAGTCCTTCACTAGGATTCATCTCTTTTTGAAGAGGGGTTTTTCCCATTGGTTTTTTCTCCCTTTCTCCTATTTATAGAGATTTTTTGTACTTGGGTACCTGATCAGACCATGTTGTCAGGACCCATTTCTTGCTTTCAGTAGTTGTTTCTAGGTTTTAGCCACTCCCTAAGGTTATCTTAAGGGGGGTGTTAGAGTAATAATATATTTTACTTATTAATTAAATCATTTGATTTAATTATTAATTCACTTATTATCTCTAGTTTAATTAAGCTAAACTTTAGGCATATCACAATTAATTCTTTTATTAATTTTTATCATGCAACCTAGGCTTCCCCCTTTTACGGTTTTGATCACCTTTAAAAGGGTTGATCTCTTTGTAATTATTTAATTATTGAGGATTCTATTGCATTGAGAAGTTTCTCTCCATTGTTTGCTCAATATGTTTCCTCTTTCATCGATCTGTTATTTCTGGCCTCCATAACTTTTGCTTCTCTCTTTCTGTGACAGGTTTACATGTAGGTGATTTTTGGGAGTTGTATGGTTGATTTTTCATTAACTCCAATAACTCATTCACCATTTCCAAAATTCATTGAGGAATACCCAGTTATGCCCAACTTCAGTCCCCAAGGAGAGTTAGACACTTAGATTAGCTATTCCCTATTTTATGGCTAATGGTTGGATAATGATGTAGATGTGAAAATATGAAGCTGGGAAATAAACCAAAATCAACATAAACAACAAACTATAAAGCAAAAAGTCAAATGAGAAGTAAAAAACTAGAAATGAGGTGTAGAGAGGAGCCTATGTTTGAAATTATGGCTCAAAATGGTTAGATGTTGGACGTAGCCACCATATTCCAAACAAGTGTTCAAGTGAAAACAAGTCTTCAAAGAAGTATTTGATAAACCTTCAAACTACTTTCCCTCCAAATTTGAGGTCAAATTAGGAGGATTCTAATGCTAATTGCCATAGTCCAAATGTCTTTTTTGAATTATATCTAGTAGCTCTATCTCATTGTGTATTATGTTACCATATGTTCAAACTGAGTCCATAATATGTTTTGAAGCATGAAAATGCATAAAAGGAGAGGAAAATGGCATTGGATTGTATAGAGGTTTGCCTAATTCAAACCCCAAGTATGTGTTAACCTCCACTATAATAATAGTGATTAGAGAGCTTACCCCTAGTAGGGAAAATGCTAAATCTAAAAGAGATCTTGAATTGAAGTACTAAAATGAAATAATCATACCTTTCATTGATGATGCAATGCTATTTAGATATGTCCACCAATTATTGACACAATAGCATGATAAATCATAACAAAACCTATCATGGAAACATACTTGAACTAAAATTATTGTAGCTTGATGCTCCTTTTACTTAGGTGCGCTCTTGAGGATGAATATTTTATCTTGAATTAGAATGATAACTTATGTAGAGACATGAGATAATAAAACAAAATAGGAATGATGTCCTTATGTAGGGTTCTCAAGATTTTTTTGCATTTTGGCTTAGACAACCTGTAGACCTTATGGCAAGACATATTGTCAATTAGTGTCAAAATAGTTAGTCAACTAGTGTCGACCGAGCCAACAAGCATTATGCATTGCCCGAGTGATCAACATTGCCTGAGTGATAAACATTGCCCAAGTGATCAACATTACCCGAGTGATAATTATGACCCAAGTGATTTACAGTATGACCCAAGTGACAGTTTATCATCTGAGTAGACTTCTGGACCAGAGTGATAGCTTGAAGCCAACCTTGCATATATTGTTAAATATAATTTTTTTTATTGCAAGCCAACTTACAAAGTTATTTGTTGGATAAAGATATATATTTAAGATAGTTTGTTTTATCCAATATATGTGAAAAAAGAATAATTAAGAATGTATGCATAAGTGTAAAGACATGTGAATGGCAGTTTGATTAAATAGTAGAAGTATTCAGGATAGCAGAGTCTCATCTATCACATTCAGGTGATCAGTTATATTTAGAAGGATCTTATTCAACAATCATAGTTGCACAGAGTAGATCATCAACTGGTCCATTCTCATAGGTGGATTAGAAAAATCATTTAACAAGGTGGACCTAACAGTCCTTTCTATGCTCCTAATAAAGAATACCATCAGAAGTGGTCATTGTAAGCTCTAACAGGCTAAATTTATATTGTAGTACTAAATCTTGTGGGTATCATCCCCACCCCAGTTTTACTTTCTTTTGGAAGGTTTCTGGGTAACCAAATATTGTGTTATGTGTTGTGTATGATTCTTTACTTTCAATTTATATGCATGCAAACAAATAAGTTAATCTAATTGTGGATTAAAAGGATTAAGTTTTATTGGTTCCTGATTCACCCCCCTCTTAGTCACGGCACATCATATATTTCCAACAATTGGTATCAGAGTAGTGGTTCTCTTATCAGAAGTTTCATAGCTTGAGAAAAGATTAGAGGCTATGGAAACATACAGACTAGAGAAAGCCATTGAGAATGAAAAGATATATCTTAAAGGGGCCATGGATCAGATCATGAAACTTAAGGAGTGGCTCTCTCTTTCCATAAAAAGAAGAAAAGAATTAGCAGTGTAGATGAATGACAAGAACTATATAGAAGAAAGAATTGAAGAATTTTTCAAGGACAAAAGTTCTGAAGAAGTTGATGTATCCATTGATGACTTACTTAAAAATAATCTCACTTTACATGAAGAATTCAGAAAGTTGAAGAGAGAACAAGAAATTCACTCAATCGTAATATGTGAAGTCATGGAACTAAAGAACAAAGCAGAAAATGACTGAAATATAGCACAAGAAGATAAAAGATAGTTGAGTACAAGATTAGAAGAAAAAGAAAATGAAATCCAACACTTTTCACTTCAGCAAGTTGATTTGGTAATTCAACTCAACAATGCAACATAGGAAGTTGTCAATCTAAGAACAGAAAATGAAAGACTACAGAATGATCTCAATGCTGAAAATCAAACAAATGAAAGTATGATGAATTCACAAACTAGCATGGATCAGGAAAAAAAATTTAGACATCATGGAAAGACTTGATTAAGTTATACTGAACAAGGTGAATCCTCACATCAAGGAGCTCAAAGGAACAACAAACCTACATGCAATCATTATGGTAAGTTAGGGCACACATCAAATAAATGTTGGAGCAATGGAAAGTCAAAATTTAATGGAAAATGCTACAATTGTAACAAACATGGACATAGAGAAAGTGAATGCAAAGAGAAACCTAAGTTTGAAGGAAAATGCTACAAGTGCAACAAACAAGGTCATAAATCTTTCGAGTGTAGAACTAAGAATCGGAATCCTGCTGAATAATTAGCCAAGGCAATGTTTGGTTGGGATTACAACAAATGGTACAAATGTTGTCATTGTGGTGAATATGGACAGATTAGTGCTAATTGTATGAAGACTCACTTTAGAAAAAAAGGATCCTACTAAGAGATGTTATGTGTGCAAGCAACTCGATCATCTAAGCAAGAACTATATGAACAGAGAAAAAGTTGATACTGGTTTTGAGAATGGTAAAGCCGAAGTCTCAGAAATTAGAACTCAGATGAGAAAGCAATGGGTAAGGAAATCCACAGATAATTCAAATCAAAGTAATGAAGGATCTAATGACACCCTAAATAGTGAACTGGGTGGATCTACCATTACAAAATAGGAATGTAAAGAGATGACTGGAACTGTGCAATACAAGCCATCCTACATCAGTTCCAGATAAGCTAAACAATCCAAATCTGCATATTGATGCATGAGGATAGATTATAATTTTACCCGAGTTTGAATGTTAGTTACACCCGAGCAACTCTAGCTTAATTGAGCTGAGTCGGGCACTATTGATATTTGGAAAGTTGGTTTCACTCGAGCTTCCGAGTGAATCTGAGAAACACCTGAGTCATGCTAGCTACTATGTATGGAGAATTTAATGAAATACTCTAACGGTTGAAAATCTCTTATAAATGAAGGATTTTAAAGATTATTTCTTACAAAGTTTTCAGTTTACGAATCAATTCAGAGCCCTAAGTGATTCAGTGCAAAATTGTGATTGAAAGCGAAGTTTGATCATTTCATCCGAACAGATATGGCATCCACTTACAACAACAAGGTAAAGAAAGGTTCTGAGATGTTAGTAAGGAATGCAATTTGTGATCCATTAGTATTTAAGATTCATCCAGTAGTTACAGAAGAGATAGACCTGATGGGAGCTCATTCCCTAATCCCTTTGAGAGTGTTACTAGTTAATGACATCTGAAGTTTATATCACTGCAACATTCAGGAGCTCGAAACTATTGAGATGAACAAAGCATATGATTAATTATGTGCAAATGGGAGTCTAAAGCTTGAGCATAAGCACCTCGAAACCAAAGGTTTGACACACATCATGCACATGTTGAGGGATTTCCAGACAAAATGGATGAAATATATTCTTAGTCATGTCCATGACATGCAACTATGGTTGGAACATCCTGTGATGATCACGAAATAGATAATTCACCATGTCACTGGGTTCCCTATGCTAAATAAGCCAAAAGCTATCAAAACCCTAGCCCGGGATGACCTAGTTGAGTTAACTCTTGCCGAGTGGGATGGTAGAGGCATGGGACTTAATGGAGTAACTATTATGGAATTAAAATTTGGCATTCATGTTATAGCCCACAATATATATAGTTTGAGCAGAACCAACATTGTTTCATGTGAAGCTATTGACCTAGCATACAAAGTGGTGAAGAAGAATCTGGTATTAGACCTAGCAGAATTACAGCTCATCTAGTTGAGAAAGAATATGGAAAGCATCCGAGTATCCAAATCCAATTCATGTAAGTTTGGATCTCTTCTTATCTGCATACTATTTTATGTTGAGAAGTTCTTTCCCTCCAAGGTTACAGTAGCATGGAATAAGGATAGACCAATAATCCATCAAATTAATGAATTCATAGCTGAGTTAGGAGATAACTTTGACAACATTATGGATGGATATTTTGAGAGTTTCAAACATAAGATGCAGAGTAGGTACATAATTCCCAAACAACTAGTTGAGAATTACAAAGATGAAATTTGTTTTCTAGTTGATTGTGAAAAGGTTTATATACAAGAATTAAAGCCTAGGGTTGCATGGGTAAAACCCTTGCCATATGAAGTCAACAAAGATGACACAAAATATATCATAGAGGCTCTTTAAAATGAACTTGCCAATCCAAAGGCACCTTACTTTGGAACATATGAGGAAGAAAAGAGAAGGATATCTTTGGAAATTGAGATTCCTAAGATATTGAAAAGATGAAGGAAGAGACTTGATACATTCAAGAAGAAGTATGGAAAGACCTCCAACTCTCCTGCCATCTTTGAAAGTAAACATGATACGGTTAAAACAAAGGATGTTGAATTTGAAGAAGAAAAGGAAGAAACTGATATTGAACCTCCATAGAAGAAGAGGAAGGAAACACCCAAACATAAAAAAGGAAAAAGGCACTACCCTTGTTTTCACCTTGAGGAGATGAAGGAAAAGACTTGTACTAAGTGATGATGAGGATGATGATGAAGAAGATGATACTGTGGTTTTCACTAAACCAACACCCACACTTGATCAGAAGATTAAAGAACTAAAAGAAGGAAGAGATGTGAGTTCTTTGAAGTCATAGTATTATGCTTCTAGGACCAAGGAAGAAAAGAAGAAGATTGAAGAAGCAGTGGTTGAGAAGATGGGAAAATGGAAATATGACCCCTTTGAGCTGAAGAATTATATGACTGAAGACCTATTCAAGGCAGTCTCCATTCCCTGGAACAATGCAGTCCAAACTGAAATGAACATAAGGGAACAAACATTGAAGAAATTTATGCCTACAATGAAGGGCAAAGAAGTAAAAGAGTCCTTGCGCAAATATCAAAATAATCACACCCCCAGATTTAGGGCATTCCAGATATTGAACAAAAACATAGAAGATGTAGTCCAATGTGCCACATTATTGTGGAAATAAATATTTGAGATGAAAGAAGATAACGAGGCAGAAGTACTGAGCACAGACCCTCCAAAATAGGAAAATGATGGTACACTATTCGAGGTACAGACTATTGAAGAGTCCAACGCTGAGTAGATTCTAGTTGAGGTAATGACATCATTACCCCAATCTACTATCCAGAATATAGTACATCCAAGCAAGGACAAGGTTGCAAAATCCACATCTGAACATGTAGTAACCAAGCAACAAGCTCCACTTACTACTGATCCAAGCACACCCGATTCACAGAAAGACAAGGTAGATATTTCTACTGCCAGTATTGACTCATCAGTTAAACTTGATTCAGTAATTGGTACTAATGAATACTAAAGAAAAGGATGAGGAAGGTAAAGGTAAGGAAATTATTCCTTCATCGAGCCCTAAGACAAAAGGAAAAGAAAAAGCAGTAATTACAGATAAGAATCTTGATAAAGAAATTGTGATTCCAAATTGGGATCTATCCAGCTTATTTGTAGAGAAAATAACTATTCTAGGAGAACTATGGAAGAAAAGAGCTACACAAAAGAAGCTCCAAAAGGAAAGGCAAAGGAATAAAGTACTTGAAGATGTCAAAGGCATATTTGTAGATGCATTGCAGATTGAAGTCAATGAGAGTGACTCAATAATGGACCAAATTTTTGACATTGTCCACAAGTTCAACACAGATATGAATGGTAAAGAGAAGTTACTCGAGAAGGCAGAGAAGAAATTTGAGAACAAGGTTCTAGAAAATATTGCAAAGAAGATTGCAATTGACTAGGTGTAGCTTACAAATATCATCAGCACTCTAGAAACCACTGTGACCAATGTGGTAGCACTATTTGTAAAGTTGAGTGACACCTCTAACTTCACTATGGAGATGAAGAACAAGATAGTGAAGATTGATGCAGACATGAAGGAAAGTGCAAGGCAGTTAGCACCTGATCTGAGCACCAGTTCCGCTCACTTCATGAAGATCAAGTATCTTAGTGATCTACAGGCTGAACTGTTGAGAGAGGAAGCAAGGACCAAAGAATCACTTACAACAATCTAGAGCCAACTCCTAACACTCATGGATGGGATGCAGAAATGCATAACACATGCAAAGACACTCATCCATGACAATAATTTCTCAGTTTCTGAGCTAATGATAGAGTTGTCTACAAAGATACAAGATTAATTACACATCATGAAGGTGCTACTGGACAATTGGGACAACACTTTGTCTCAGATTTTGAAGGTACATAGTGATTTCCTATCCTACTTTGGAATAACCTTGTAAATATCACTTTTAGCATTTTTGTCAAAAACAAGGGGGAAATATCATTATTTTGTAATTAAGGGGATATATCATTGAGGAAACACATGTACAGTGGAAGAATGTAGAAAATATACTATACAAAAAAACAATTTTTGAAAAACACAAAGACAGAGTCAGTTGGACCTAAGCAACAGAAGCAGTGTCAAAACCTGAGCATACAATAAGGGGGAGTTTTGACATATTAGACACATAATTCAATGATAAGTGTTTTTGTCACTAATTCCAAAGGGGAATATTTTAGACCTTATGGCAAGACATATTGTCAATTAGTGTCAAAACACTTAGTCAACTAGCGTCGACCGAGCCAACAAGCATTATGCATTGCCCGAGTGATCAACATTGCCCAAGTGATCAATATGACCTGAGTAATTTACAGTATGACCTGAGTGATAGTTTATCACCCGAGTAGACTTCTAGACCTGAGTGACAGCTTGAAGCCAACCTTGCATTTATTGTTAAATATAATTTTGTTTATTGCAAGCCGACTTACAAAGTTATTTGTTGGATAAAGATATATATGTAAGATAGTTTGTTTTATCCAATATATGTGAAAAAGAATAAGTAAGAATGTATGCATAGGTGTAAAGACATGCGAATGGTAGTTTGATTAAAGAGCAGAAGTATTCAGGATAACAGAGTCTCATCTATCACATTTAGGTGATCAGTTATAATCAGAAGGATCTTATTTAGCAATCATAGTTGCACAGAGCAGATCATCAACTGGTTCATTTTCACAGGTGGATCAACAAAATCCTTTAACAAGGTGGACCTAACAGCCCTTTCTCTAAATCTCTTAACAAAGTTGCATTACTTATTGTATTATACAAAATCCTTCAACAAGGTGGACCTAACCATCCTTTCTATGCTCCTAACAGGGCAGACCATCAGAAGTGGTCATTGTAAGCTCTAACAGGCTAAATTTATACTGTAGTACTAAATCTTGTGGGTATCATCCCCACCCCAATTTTACTTTCTTTTAGAAGGTTTCCAGGTAACCAAATATTGTGTTATGTATTGTGTATGATTCTTTACTTTCAATTTTTATGCATGCAAACATATAATTTAATCTAATTGTGGATTAAAAGGATTAAGTTTTAATGGTTTCTGATTCACCCCCCTCCCCTCTTAGTCACTGGGCATATCATATATTTCCAACACAACCTTCCTTCAAGATGGTCTCATATTGATTACATATATCTTGTTAAGCATCACATTCAAAGATAAAGTGTCATTCAGTTTCCACTACCCCTTTGCTATAAAAAGTACACAATCTTGGGGGATGAGCCCACAGTGCAGCAGTAAGTTACCAAGCCTCTCAACTGGGAGGTCTTAAGTTCAAATCTACATAAGTCAATTAAAAAAAGAGTACACAATATTTCTTCCCAAACTTCTTTGGGAACCATCAATCTTCTTGTCTCTCACCTTAGATGATGAGACCCGATTCTTATTTGCACCACTAGCAATCTAGCCTTACCTTTAATTTCCACTTGCAAGTAATCTTTTTCGTCATGGTCTGAAGTGAGATTGAACTCTTTCATATAATTGGCCTTTTTTTTCCCCATTTACGATGTCCACATAACAACCCTAAATTTGTCTAGCACTCTTTTTATCTCTTCGTTATTATTAAGACACTTTTAAATTTTTTTGAGAATGCAAGTTGGCGATTGATCCCACTTGCTAAATATAAAATAAAATACACATGAAGCACAATAAGAACTATGTTAAGAGTGCAATTTGGAGATTGATCCTAGTTGCTAATAAGAAATAAAATACACACAAAGCACAAAATTATAGAAATTAAAAAAAGTAATGAAATGAATGAATGAAATATTTTAATAATGTTCGCGAGCCAAAGCAGCCTATGGGACCCCCTAGAAAAAAAAAACACCCTAGAATAAGGTGCCAGAACTTTAGGGCCTTTGAAACTTCTTCTTTAAGTTTGCTCTTTGACAATGTATTTTGATCACTAAGTTCGTTGTCATGTCTAGCTATGTTTCTTCAAAAAGAGTATCCAAATTGCCTTCTTCTAAAATATCCTCATAGCTAGAGTAGATGTCGTTGTATGCTGGACACTCCATGATAAAATGTCACTCTGTCTCCACCACTCCCATGTTGCAAAATTAACATATTCTCTCCACCTATTCTTCCTTAAAGGCCCTGTTTGGTTAGTGGAATTGGGGTAAATTAAGGTGCAAAACTTCTGCATTTTTACCAAATCTGTCGTTTGGTACGCTAAACTCCAATTTGGGTTTTGGAGATCAAAACCCAGTTTAGGCACCAAAATGGGTGAAACTATCTTCCCACCCAATAAGTGGAATTTGAAATCTAATTCTGGTTTTTGGTTTTTGTGAACCACATTTTATCAATCCATCAAGTTAGTCTGCATTAATTTTTAGGATTGCGATTGGGGATTAGACGATTATAGAGTTCACAAAATTGGAAATTAATTTAGACGATAGATGGAGACAGTAAAAATGCATTTGTATGGGTTTTGGGGTATCTGGAGGTCACGGTTTCAAATCTCGATGGCCTTTACTCGGAGAACATTTTCACAAAGTTTGTTTGGCGGTTTGACCGAAAGAACTCATAATAAAGAGTATTTTAATGCAATTTTCTCTCCTAATTCAAGTTTATGAGTAGGGTGAATATGCCACATTACTATTTTGTTTTCTTTTTTCATGTCAATTAACAGACATTTAAATGAATGTGAGTACTGTGGGGAACCCCACCACACAATCAATGTCATAGATTTGATCGCACTGCTTATCTTTTTCCTGTACAGAACAACTTTTTCTTCATCACCTCTTGTCAAGAAAAATACCGAGATTTTTGGTGTGAATAGTGCAAGTTATTTTTTCCAAAGCTCTTATTGGCACCTGGTATGTTCTTCTTTTTGATCCATTCTCTTAGAATACCCAAAAATGAGTTTTGTTTTACATTTGTGATCAACGTACCTTTTGTTATCATGTAGGTAATCAGTAGAAATTCAAAGTGTTTTATGTGAAAATAGGAGTTTCTCAGTGCCAATTTTAATTTCAAAATTGGCAACCAAACACAGAAGATGGATTGTCATTCATCTTCCGAGTCAACCAAATGGTCCAAATCATCTTCCAAATACACAAAACTAGAATTTCAAAACCTGATTTTGAGATAATCAGGTTTTGAGTCAAAATCTAATTCCTCAACCAAACGGGGCCTAAGATATCACCCTTCTACCCATTTCACACCTCAAATGATGAGAAATTGTCCTAAGGTGCACTCTATAGACCTTATGGAAAGACATATTGTCAATTAGTTCCAAAACACTTAGTCATTCATATGGTTACAATGTTAATCGAGCTAGCAACTTGCAATGTTGACCGAGCCAAGCAGTTGCACTGTCGACCAAGCAGTTAGTTCCAAGCAGTGTCTGTCAAGTCACTAATGTTACCCGAGTTGCATACCATCTATGAGTGATCAATTTGGACTGAGCACCCAGTGTCAACCGAGTGCCAGAGTTGCCAAGTTCACTGTATCGCCCGAGTGTCAGTATATCACCCGAGTGGATTACTGGACCTGAGTATCAGCATTGGGTTGAATTAGTACATATTGTTTGATACTATTTAATATGATAGTATCCAAATCATGGAGGTAATTGATTTGGATAAGTATATATGTAAGACATTTTGTTTATCCAAATATACAGAATAGTAAAAAAGATATCAATCATCAAAACAACATTGAATACATGTATGGATGCGAATATGAAGAGGTAGATTGATTAGAAGGCTAAAACAGTATAAAGGAACAACAAAGACTCATCTATCACATTCAAGTAATCAGTTCTACATCAAAGGATCTTATTCAACAAATCAGAGTTGCATCATAGATCATTCATTGATTCATCCTAACAGGTGTATCAGTCAAATCCTTTAACAGGGTGGACCTAATAGTCCTTTACGAATCTCCTAGCAGAGTGCATACTTAACTATATTGTATAAATCCTTTCACAAGGTGGACCTAATAGTCCTTATTGCTCCTCACAGGGCAGACCATCATAAGTGGTCAATTGTAAGCCTTAACCAGCCACCTTTATTACTGCATTTCTAAAGCTTGTGGGCATCATCCCCACCCCAGTTTTACTTTCTATTTGGAAGGTTTCTGGGTCACCATATATTGTTTCAAGTGTTATGAATGTTTATTTCTTTTCTATTCCATGCATGCAATTAGATTAGACAATATAACAAAGGATAAAAGTGAAGAAGTTTTATTGGTTCCTGATTCACCCCCCCTCTTAGTCACCTAGCCTACAATATATTTCCAACAATTGGTATCAGAGAAAAGGTTCTCTTATTAGAAGTTTAACAACTTGAGAAAAGTTCAGAGGCAGTGGAAATATACAGACTAGAGAAAGCCATGGAAAATGAAAATATAGATCTACAAGTGACCATGGATCAAATCAGAAAACTCAAGGAGCAGCTCTCTCATTCCCTGAAAGAAGAAAATATTTAGCAATGAAAATGAATGAAAAAGGTTACATAGAAGGAATTGAAGATTTGTGCAAAGAAAGAAGTTTTGAAGAAGCTAATGCAGCCATTGAAGACCTATTTGCAAAGAATCTCACTTTACATGAAGAAGTCAGACGGTTCAAGAGAGAACAAGAAATTCCTTCAGTCATAATATGTGAAGTCATGGAGCAAAAGAACAAAGTAGAAAATGACAGAGAAATGGCACAAAAAGATAAAATATTGCTAAGTACAAGATTAGAAGAAAAATAAATCCATCATTTGTCACTTCAGCAAGTAGATATGATAAATCAACTCAATAGTGCAAACCAAGAAGTTATCAATCTAGGGACTAAAAATGAAAGACTACAAAGTGATCTCAATAATGAAAAGAAAACTAATGAGAGGATGATGAATTCACAAGAAAGCATGAATTAGTTGACAGAGCAAACTCAATTCAGATATCATGGACAAACTGGATTAGGCTATACTGAATAAGGAAAATCCTCACAACAAGGAACTCAAAAGAATAAGAAACCTATATGTAATCATTGTGGTAAGTTAGGGCATACATCAAATAAGTGTTGGAGAAATGGGAAGTCAAATTTTAATGGTAAGCGCTACAGGTGCAACAAACATGGACATAGGGCAAGCGAATGCACTAAGAAACCTAAGTTTGAAGGAAAATGTTTCAATTGTAACAAACAAAGTCATAAATCCTTAGAGTACATAACTAAGAAGTGGAAATTGCAATCATATAAAAATGGTCATCTAAACCCTAGACCCAATCTCAACAATTAATCAAGAAACCCTAATCTTGATAAACCCTAAGTCCTAAATCAAACAGACAATTCTTCAAATTATCAAATTCAAGCTAATTTGACCTGAACCCTAGGTCCTAATCAATCATCATACTTGATTAATTAATTAATTCCTGAAATCATAATACATTGGAAAATAAACCTTATCTTGATTGATATTCTGATATATTAATTAAATAAAATTACAAAATTGTCAATTAAATGAAAAAGGAATTAAATTAATTATAAAAAACAAAAATATGGATTCAAAATCATTTAAATTATTAAAAATGCATATGACATCATCAAATCTAGTCAACTGATCATCAAATTTGAAACAATCCAGTTCCACTCAGTTAACTGATTCTCCACTATTTATCATTTTGGAAACATTTCAGTTAACTTAGAACTGATTTTGGAAGTTTCCTAAAAGACTAACTAGTTAGTTCAGTCAACTGACTCTTTCGACCAATCATCATCTTTGCACATGGATTGTGCTTCTTCAATCGAATCTAAGCCACTCTTTTCTTTCAATCTCGACCGTCGATTCTAGAGAGATTTCTATAAAAGAGGAGCTCATTTCCTTCACAAGGGATCCTAACTTTTGCATTATTGTTATTATACTTCATTTTACTCTCAAGCAATTTACTCTCATTTCAATTAGCTTTATTTTGTTGGTTTAATCATGCAAATCTTAATTTTAGAGCATATTTGAATTTGGTGCTTTAAATGAATCTTTCACATTTCAATTTGGCGCTTTTAAAACAAATCTAATTAGCTCGGATGAACAACAAATTGCATTTTGCATATCATTTTAGATCAATCATATAGCTTTAAAATCCTTCATTTAGGATATTGGTGTAGTCACTGAGTTTGTGATGACCTAAGAGCAAACTCATACTCATGCCTACTAGAAGACAATAGATCGATTTAGGTTAGTGTAGTTTACTACATTTCAATTTCATGTTTTCTAACCCGCTAACCATGCAATGATCTATTGAAGTGTGTGTGTTTATTGTGCAACTTGTAGGTACCCATTTTCACACATACATTTCTGGCACCCGCCATGGGGCTCAAACCTTGTTTTTGAGAAAAACCTTACCCATATATTCTCTTAAGCCAACTATGACTCCACCATCGCATCTGGATAGTCATTTCAATTTGAAACAACTATAAACTTGCCTATATTTGCCAAAAATCAAATCTGTGGCAAAAAAAATTTGCCTGAACAGGTCATACGACCCTCTGCACGCAAATTGAAATAATCTATGCACACAGACCGAGGCCTACACATAGACCAAGGCATAATATTCAAAAAACATATACCCTCATATACCATCATCTAGAATTAATTTGCAACTTACATACCAACCACAAACTCCTAGCGTAATAACCCAACCACCACATTCAAACAGTAAGCCAAACCCAGAGCCAAGTGCTTTGCTTTACATTATACATATGGAAGTTTGTATAAAAATCAAGGGATATTCACTTCACCCATGCATGTGGGACTGAATCCTTTACCCCACACCCTCACATCTCCCCACCACTGCTTCTCCACCCACGCTTCCACCTATGCTTCTCCACTCCACCACCCACTGCTTCTTTGCCTCCCTCCATCTCCCATCCACCCTACGTAATTTTCCCTCAACCCTCCTGCGCCACCACCTTTCATCCCTCCATAGCCCTTCGATCCCTCCACAACCTGTGCTATCTACACCTCTCCTGTCACTTCCCCGCAACCTCTCTTACCCTCAACACCTACCCTCTCTTACCCTCCTATCGTGCAGCTCCCACTCCCCACTGTGCATCGCTCAGCCCTAACCCTACTCCACTAAACCCTCCTCCTTGCTCCCCCATCCCCACCCTATGACGCTTCTCCCCACAACCCTCCACTTCCCTCACCGCCACCTTCTACCCTTCTCCCCGCACAACTGCGTTGCTTCCTTGCACAACAGCTCGCGGCTCCTTTATCGCTGCAACCTGCGCCACCAACCCCACAACTCCGCTCAGCTCAAGCTCCACCTCCGCCCGGAGCTCCTCCCACTGCCCAGACACATGAAGCTTAATTTGACAGCCTTTCAACCATCATTTTACAAGGTTATTGGCCTTTTGCGATGACCTTTAGACCGTCAAATTTAAGCTCGTATTTTTCTGACATCAGCAACAATTTGAAATTTCCTTGCCCTCACCATTGGCATTTTTAAATTTACAGTCTATCTTCAAACTATCATATCTTGTTTATTTTAGGTCCAAATTGAGTGAAATTTTTATTTTATTTTGGGTAGATTTTCCTAAAGATCACTATGGTGGGGTTAGATTCTATTTTTTGTTGCTTGGTTTATCAGAAATGGTACTTATTGTTGACTGTACCTCCTTGATCCTCTAATTTATAGCTTTCGAAGCCTCGTACGGGTTCATACAGTAACCTTTTTGAGTGCAATTTTTTTTGCAAGTGCATGATTTTTCATCTACTTTTTGGATATGCAATTAGTTTTATGATTTTATGTTTTTTATAATGCTAAAAAATCTTTGCATTTTTTGTTCTTGAACTCATCTTTTGATTACAACCTAACAGTGGTTTGCAGGACGTTATAAATGAAGAAAAAATCATAAACTACTAATGAGTTTGATGCAGTGTTATTTAGATTTGTAATCCCAAAGAATTGCATGAATGTATCCTCTCCCCTCGCCTTTGCAGATCTTGGTTGTAATAGAAATTCATGCAAATCTTTTATCGTGGCTACCTCCTGAGAGCTTTAACAGAGCCAATGAGAGTGGATTGCACAACTGATAATAGGCTAAAGCCAAGCCCTTCTGAACTGGTATATAAGAAATGTCATTGTGATTAATGTCACAGTGAACAGGTGTTGATTATGTTATACCAGGAAGAAGATCTCCCTCAATACCCTTGTGGTTCGTAAAAACCTATAGAATGTAAGTTTTGTAGGCTGGGAGGCCTCCATAATAGAGCTAATCTGCCGCAAGTACAACCACTTGAACGGATGCCCTGACTAAAAAACTTTGTTCTAGTGACCAAAATCCCTCTATCTGCTGGCACGGAAGGTTAGAGACTGACTAAGATGTCCCACATTTTCATGGCTCTTAGTAGAGACAATGGTCCCTTAAGAAGTGATTACCCTTGGGATTTGAAGCTTGGTGTGCCTAAGAAGTGAGTGCACTGTAAGGAGGATCCTGTGCCTCCAAGATTCTAAGTTGTCCACTATGAGTAGGCATGGCTGAACTTTAGTTCAAGTGGGAATTTAGCAGATATTGCTCTGGGTTACCTAGGATTGTGGAGTGTCTATTATTTTTTTACAACAACCAATCTCCATGATGTGTCTTGCGTGAGTGTTCATTGAAACAACAACAACAACAATGAAACAATTTGGAAAACTATGCACTTTAGGTACTTGTCTGTAGTATCTCGTCTGAAACATCAAATGGTCTATCAAAACTTTGTCTTTTCATTAGTCTATCCTACTACGTTCAATCTATTTTGAGGTCTATACCATCATAACGCTTTTGCTAGTTCATATTTAACTATGATCTGTGTTAGTCCAACCTATCATTGTCTTGAAATCTGATGTCATTGTACACTTGTCCAATTGACCAGTCTTTTGTTCAAATCTTATCGATGTTTTTTTGTGCTATCCTTATCCTAGGTTGTGAGAGCATGTTAGTTGACCTTGACTCAAGATTGGATTCTTTTCTATCTCCTCCTCAGTTGGATGTTTATCTCTTTGGTCTTGGACTTAGTCAACACTTTAGATATCGCCACAGTGTCGGTCAGCCAAATTGTCTTGTACATGTCTGTGCAAACTAGAAGTCATTTTAAGGAACTTCACAAACAAGGATTCCCATTTGAATACAACTCCTTGTTTGGTGAGAATCCTCTTTTTGGGAGAGATCCTCAAACTCCTCCTAGATAACTATCCTGGCAGAATAGGTTACCTAGTCCTAGGATGTCGGTAGAAAGACAAAATTGAGGTAGGTCTTGACAGAGAGACCTCGATACTGGTACCAACAATTGCAATAGTCACCACTCCTCGAGTGCATCATAACTTGATGAGGAAGAGATTGATGAATGTCTCCAAGATAAGAGGTTCCTAAAACTCATTACAACAATCCTAAATTGGGATAAGGAACAATATTTCCTTGACCTAGCAGAGCAAGGCGCTCAACTTCCACCTCACTTCAGAGTTGAGGATATCATTGCTAGAGAAGAAGAGACTCCCGTGACACTCATGGCTAAACAAATTAAAACTTTACAAATGGAAATACAAGAACTCAAAAAGGAAAAGGAAAAACCCAACACAAAATTTTATTTGAACGCAATCTGTCCTTTTCCCTTTGATAAATATTTGTACTTACCTCTGTTCCCACGCAGATTTGAAATCCCATGATTTGATAAGTACAATGGTCACTCTAATCCATAAGATCACATCCAATAATTTTGTGCTCTTTGTATAGAATTTATGCATGATGAGACATATCTTATGTGTCTCTTTCCTAAGACTTTGAGTGGCCAGGCTATGGAGTGGTTCTCAAAGTTACCCACAGGTATCAACACTTTTGATGAGCTGATGAATCTGTTCATGCAACAGTATTCTTACAATATCCAACATCCTGTGACAATGATTGATTTATGCAACACAAAGAAAAATATAGGAGAACCCTTTCTAACCTTTCTTTAGCAATGGAGAAAGATGTTTTCTAGATATCCATGAATCATGCCTGAGTCTGAAAAGATGGATATTTTCGCTAGTGTTCTGATTCCAGAACTAAACTACCCCCTTCAAATGCAATGCCCACCCTCTTTCGAGAAAATGATGGAAAACACAATAAAAATAGAAGTTGTGCTTGTTAAAAAGGGTGACATTACCCTCTATAAGGAAAACAAGTTTAGTTCCAACTCCAAAGACAAGACTAAATATTGGAACAAAAAAAAGCATGTGGTAAATGACATAGTAGTCGATCACTCTGCTCCCAAGTCAAAACTAGTAGTCTTCAATCTAACAAGTGGCTCAAAGGCCCTAAATTTTTTTGAAAGAACCACTAAATCTTCTTTTTCTAAAGGGGTCAACAATTGGTCGAAAGACAAACCATGGATTAAATGCAAATGAGACTTTGACTCTTTAGGAGAATCCTACGAATCTGCACTTAAGACTCTACTGGCAAATAAGTTGTTCACATTGCCAGATAACTCCAAACCATAAGAACCAGAGGTCAAACCTAAATGTTGGAGAGATAATGATTTCTGTCAATACCATAGAAATAAAGGACATATGACAGAAAATTGCATGAGGCTCAAACATGAGATCCAAGATCTCACTGATAACAAAATAATTGTGGTTGATAATCATAACAAGAATGTTGATCATAAGCCATTCAAAGATCCTTTCCCAGAACATCACAAGGAAGAAACTTCTAAGAAAGGTTCTCAAATCAATCACACTTATTCTAATGATGACAACAATGTCATTAACATGCTTGAGATAGCTCATTCTGATTATTGCAATGTCATCATTGTCAAAAATAAAGAGAAAGAGTCTTGATCAGCCAACACAGTGACCGGAGCACAAACAAAGGTCACATTAGGGGGTTTTGGATCTTCCAACCCTTCATCATCTTCCAATAAACCACCAATATCCAAACCCTGGATACCTCTTAGAAAACAATATGTTGTGAGTACCTCCAAAGTCTCACAGTCCAAGCAACTGACTTCGTCCAATACTACAGACAATAGCATCATTGAGCAATTGCAGAGAACATCTGCCCAAATGTCAATCTTCAAATTGCTCAATCTCTCTCCATCTCACTAAGAGGTCCTGGATAAAGTGCTATCAACTACCAATGTCCCTAAGGACTTGGATCTGGATCGGTTTCAATCCATGGTGGGTCACTTTACCTCACCACATTACCTATATTTCTCAGAAGAAGATGAAAACTCTTTAAGTCATCCACTCAATCTCCCCTTGCATATCAAAGTCGTGATCCAAAAACATCATGTTAAATGGGTCTTGATAGATGGAGGCATAGGGTTGATTATATCCACCTACAGGTTAATCGAGCAACTAGGATTTTCAGATAATGTCATTGATCCTAAAAATAAAATTACTATCAAGGCATATGATGAACAAGAAAGATCTTCTAAAGGTCTTGTCACTTTACCAATCTGATTTGGTCCTATTGAGAGAGATGTTACCTTCCAAGTTCTAGATCTCCCTCTGGCCTAAGATATCCTATTGGGAAGACCCTGGATCCATGAGATGTAGGAAGTGCTATTAATGTACAATCAGTGTGTCAAGTTCCCATTCAATAGTCTAGAGGTCACTATTCCTATAGACACTAGCTATGTGTGTAATACACTAAGACAAGCAGCGGATCCCGCATAACAGTGAGGTGTCTAATTTTGAATCAGCCATGAATTTTCTGAGGGAAATGGAAAAGAAACTCAAGATAAAGGACACTGGTATGGGTGGATACATAGTGGAACTCATACTATCAACCACATGTCTTCCCAGATTGCCTAGGTCTTATGGGAGACCCTCGAAAGAGATGAAACCAACAACATCCCAAGAGATCTATGATGATAACTTTGGTAAAACCAACATACCATAAGAGGATGACAAAGAGGAACAAGCCATTCTAGATTGGCTATATAAGGAACATGAAAACAATGAGATCAAACAATGTAAAATATCCACGGAAATATTTTGAGTGGGGTAAGAGTTGGCTCGTACAATGGGTTATTCAGGTAAGGGACCCATTGGTTGTAATCAGAATGAACTTAAAGAACCAATCTTTGTTAAATTCAGACGAACTAGAGACACAACTGGTATAGGGTTCTTATCCAGGAAAGAACAAAGAACAAATAATCATCCAGATAAAGGAAAGAGACATCAGGTTCATTTAGACAAAGCAAAACAAAACAATGAAACACCCACTTGCAAGTGGGATGATTCTGATGATTATGATGCGGAGGATGTGTATCCTTCTCCTATTTCTCCCAATATTTTTCCTCTTCTCTTTGAAGAAGAAACACCCCAGGTCAATGCTACTGAAGAGCATGTTCTAAAAGAATTACCAATGACTTCGAATCAATTAGAGACTACTACATCTAAACAAGACCAAGATACAGAAGAAAGGAGTCTAACCATAGTAGAGTTTTTAGACAGAACTCATCCAAACTGGGGGCAAAGGGTAGATTTCACTCACATCCTTGATATGAAAACTAATGATGAAATAGACTCCCATGAATATGAGTTTGACAGTCTTTCAGAAGGCACTTTAGACAAAGAGGTAGATACAGTTCAATGATATGTACCCATGCTCAAATTAGATGAAGGCTTAGAGGTTAGGTCTGACGAATTAGGACCTCATATTTCTTACATGGGCTTCAATGATGTTGTTATGGGTCTTTTTGATTTGAACATGTCTATACAAGGTTAGGTTCTAAGAATCTACTTAACAGACGCCATCTATGATGAACATACTGTGAACTCCCTCGAGCCCATTGAACCTTTTCCACTAAAGCATCCTGAACTCATTGATTGGTCCTTTCAGGGACAACCTGCTAAAATGCCTACATTCCCCAATGCCTATGCTCTAGCCTGCTATCTTAATGTCGCTGAACCTGTCAATTCTTCCACCAGTGAACCTAGTGTGAGCATGACTAAAGTGAACATCAAGTATCTCAGTTATAAAATAAAAAAGAAAAAAAGAAAAGGGTCTAAAGGCGAAAACCACATTGTGGCAGTTTCAGAACCCAAAACAGTAAAAAGAAAATATGCATCCAAAGGCAAAAGAATCTTTGAGGCACTTGAGGATGGGATGCTCTATATCTTTCCTAGTCATTTACAAGAATGATCATTAGTTCTCATAGATCCAACTCAACTAGTAATTTTTGGTACAAAGGAACAACCGCACATCATTCATGTGGCTAAATCCTTGTATGCAGAAGAGCTCAAGAAATTCACAAATTTCTTTAAAGAGAAGAAGATAAAATTTGCATGGACATACTCAGATATGCCTGGTGTAGATCCAAATCTTATCATGCACCATCTCTTAATAGCTCCTGGAGTAAAACCAGTAAAACAAAAACTTAGAAAAATGCACCCTCATGTTGCATTACTTATCAAGGTTGAACTGGAAAAACTACTAAAATTTGGTTTCATCCAAGCTATTGATTATGCAGAATAGATTTCCAACATCGTACCAATATCAAAGCCAGAAAAATCCATCAGAGTCTTCATTGATTTTAGGGATCTAAACAAAGAATTTTCAAAGGATGACTTTCCTTTGCCTAACATTGACATGATTGTAGACATCACAGTTGGGTATGAAATGTATTCTCTCATGGACGGTTTCTCTACGTATAACCAAATCAAGATTGCGCTAGAGGATCAAGAAAATAATGCATTCACATGTGCCTGGGGAACATTCTGCTAGAATGTCATGCCTTTTGGTTTAAAAAATGAAGGAGCTACCTATCAAAGGGAAGTAACAACTATCTTCCATGACATGATGCACAAAACCATGGAAGACTATGTGGATGATACTCTTGCTAAAACAATGAAACAATCTTTGCAGCTACAAGACTTAGGCCCAATAATGGAAAGAATGGAAAAGTTCAAGTTAAGGTTGAATCCCAAGAAATGTGCAATCGGTGTTATGTCTGGCAAGATGTTGGGTTACATTATCTTAGCTAAAGGCATAGAAGTCAATCCTAAAAAGGTATAAGTGATACTGGAAATGCCACCTCCTAAGCATATTAGTTAGATGAGAACACTCCAAGGGAGAATCCAATCTATCAGAAGGTTCATCCCACAATTGGCTAATAGAGCACAACCATTTACCAAGACTTTGCACAAGGGCATTACTTATTAATGGAGTGAATAATGTGACAAAAGTTTCACTCAGTTCAAAATGTACTTGGAAAACTCGCTAGTACTCATGCCACCTCAACAAGGAAAACCATTGATTCTGTACATTTCAGCTACCTGAATGTCAATGGGGGCACTGCTAGCACAAGAAGATGAAAAAAGAAAGAACATGCTATCTACTATATCAGTAGAACATTGATATCCTATGAGATGAACTACTCTATGATTGAGAAAGTGTGCCTAGTAGTAGTCTTTGCATCTCATAAACTGCGACACTACATGTTGGCTCACTAAATCAAATTGGTGGCTAAAATTGACCCTTTGAAGTATCTCCTAAGTAAAGCTACCCTCACTAGTAGATTGGCTAAATCGGTTATGATTCTTAGTGAATTTGACATAGAGTATATTGAGTGTAAAGCAATCAAAGGGAAAGAAATTGCAAATCAACTGGTAGATGATCTACTCCAGGACAATGAACCAATCAATGCTGAGTTCCCAGATGGATCTATTTTGCACATCACTCACAAATCCTAGAAAATGTTCTTCGATGGATCATTCATGCAACAAGGTTTAGGTGTAGGGATTTTATTTCTGACTCCTCAAAACTAGTCCATTCCAAAAGCGCACAAGCTCCTATTTCCTTGTACAAACAACATAGCAGAATATGAACCATTGGTAAATGGAATCAAACAGGCTCTTGAAGGAATGTTTCTAAGTTACATGTCCATGGTGACTCTCAACTTGTAATCAACCAAATCAATAATTTATACCATACTAAGGATGACAAATGCATACCTTATAAATAAATGGTTGATGAATTTAAGAAATACTTTACATACATCACATTCAAGCAGGTCTCAAGGACAAAAAATAGAGCAGCAGATGCCATGGCTACATTAGCATCCTCGCAACAACAAGAGGAAGATTTCCGCTATGAGTTCCTGGTGGAATACATCCATTTCCCTTCCTACAACTCCCCTGAATCCCAAATGGTTTGTTCAGTCATTGAGCATGAATCCTCCCATTATCACCATGTCTACTCTTACCTACGCCATCAGGTCATTCCTGATGGACTAACTAGAAATAAAAAAAATGACACCTCATTCGCAATGGGCCTCACGGTATGTTCTCATGGCTAAAAATTTGTATAGGTGAGGATTAGATGGTACTTTTCTTAGGTGTCTAGAAAATGAAGATTCCAAATGTGTATTTTTTGAAGTCCACAAAGGAATTTGTGGTTCTCATTCTAACGGTCTGACCCTGGCCTAAAAAATGCTTAGAGTAGGGTATTATTGGCCATATATGGAGAAAGAAGCTATTAGGTATGAAAAATATTGTAAGAAATGATAACTACATGGAAATCTTATCCAAGCTCGAGCAAGGGAGCTCATTCCCTTTGTCACACATTGGCCCTTTCAACAATGGGCATTTGATCTAATTGGGCAGATTCAACCCTCATCTTCTAATGGACACAAGTTCATTATTACAGCTACTGAGTATTTCACCAAGTGGGTTGAGGTAGTACCACTCATTAAAGCGACAACACAAGAAGTCTCGCTATTCATTCTGAACTACATCATTTATCGCTATGGCATACCTTCCTCTATCATCACTAAAAATGGAGGACAATTTAAGAACAATACATGGATGAGTTGTGTGCAAATTTTAAAATCACACAACACTATTCTTCCATCTATTACCCACAAGTTAATGGACAGGCTGAGGCCTCAAATAATTTTTTTTTGAAAATCTTGCATCGTACGGTTAACAAGGCTGGAAAGGATTGACACCTGCAGAATAATACAACATTATGGGCTTACAGAACAAGCATCAGAACACCTACATGGGCAACCCCATTTGTGCTAGTATATGGGGAAAAGGTAGTCTTACCCCTAGAGGTAGAAATCCCATCTCTTAGGGTTTCTTTACGCAGACCTATCCCAGATGAAGAATATAAAGTTTTGAGACTCCAATAACTAGAGTTGTTGGATGAACGTCGAAAAGTGGCATTTGATCACCTCAGAGCTTATTAGAAAATAATGTCAAGAGGATACAACAAGAAAGTCAAACGTAGAGAAATTTAGGTGGGTGACCTTGTGTTGAGATAAATTCCCCATAATCAGTCACATAGAGAGCAGAAGGGGAAGTTTGAACCCAAATGGCTGGGTCCTTATATCATTATAGCAGCATTCAGCTCCAGAGCCTATCAACTCTCCACACATGAAGGAGAACCACTTTGGGATCCCATCAACTCTCTCCATCTGAAGAAGTTCTACACCTAATGCATTCACAGTGATCAAGATCATGTACATACTTATGATCCTAAAATTTTTTTTAGGAAAAAGTCCTGAAAAAATGATCATCTTGGTGAAAACCTAGCAATCGACGCCTTGACACATCAATAAAAAAAAAGAGAAAAATCAAAAAAATCAAAAATGGAAAAATACAAAAAAAATTGAAAAAGAAGAAAAAGTGCCTTGGTGAAAACCTGGTAAACAGGCGCCATGGTAGAAAAAATAGAATCTCTGCCAAGTAGGTGAAAACTTGGTAAACAAACGCCTCTTGTACACAACACTCCATCTATTAATGCTCGGTCTTGGAATCCTTTGCTTCAGTTTGTACATATCTTTTAGTCACTTTTGTGACACTCTAGTTCTTCTGAGAACCCTTCTGGCTTGAAACTAATCCATAGTCATAACCTGGGGGCAATCAAATCAGCTTTTTCCTTGCAGTATAAGTCAAGTTAGTCATCATCGTTTGCTACTAGGGGCATGGGTCCCCAATCATATCATATCTTTGGATTACACCAGAATCAATAATCTTGTCAATTTTGAAGGACAACTCGCTACTGACAGAACAAGTGTTTCTAAACACCCTCATCAAAAGTGTTTCTTAACACTATCTTTGGACGCATCTGTGTTTCTTAACACACCTTGGATATTGAAAACATAAACAAAAGATCAATAACAATCATATACATCACACTCACAAGAACGATGGTGTTTCTCAACACCTCATACATGTACACATCCGAAAACTTTGAAACTGGTTGAAGTATGCTAAACTTTTATTTGTATGTTGTCTGTTTTCATTGATTTTTCGTTAATCTTTTTTTTGCCTACAACTTGTTGGTGTGGTCCCAATGAACCTACAATGTCAAATAAACAAGGTGTATGTGGTAAGTGCTCCTGCATTGAGGTGAAAAAGCTTCATGTCCCTCGATCATCTTTACTTTCACGCCAAGGTGAGGTCAGAACTATCTCCTTGACTGTTATTGCTCTACTTATTTATGCAAGATCGCACTCATGGTTATCTTAGCTTTGAATGCTTCAATATTGGTGTACTCTTGCAACATTAACTAGAAACAACATTCAAGTCATCTCGGCTTTTATGCCAGATGCTTACATTAGTTTCTTATATCTTATCCATTGAAAGCCATATTCATATTCTTATGGTCGCAGTGGCACCAGTAAGGATTGTATCGACTCCAATGTTCCAAAAATGGTTGATGATGAAAATTTTCAATGCTAAAGGTTCATTGACTACACCTTAGGTTGCATTCATGTTAGTCTTGCATCTGCATCTGCATCTGCATGGTGTTTAAATCTGCATAATATTGATATCTCTCTCCAATGTGAAGGATCTGAGGTTCTTATCGATCAATCTTCCTTTTGCCAATTGGTCAGTTATGTGTGAACATGACACCCCTTGCTAATTCAACAGTCCTGATTCCATTTTTTAGATCGAAATCAAAATCTAAAATTGATCGCTTGCACAACCAATAGAAATCTCTCATGCTTTTTCTTCTAATCAATCCTTGTATCTTACTTTTGGTCAATCTCGGTCAAACACAAACTCTCATCAAGTACATATTTTTTCCTAACTACTTGGGACCTCTTTCTAATCAAATTAGCTTCTTCTTGTATCATGTTATCAATCGAATTACTTCTTATCACTGGGGCACCTAGCCATATTTCAATTTCGTTCCCAAGGGGGTAGGATCAAGACATCAGCATTCTAGTGATCACATCCTCAATCAAAACCCCATAGCTTGGGGCATCTCAGCTTCATCGCATAAAATCAAGTTGAGACCATCTTAAATCAAAGGCAACCTAATCAATGGTCTTATATAGTGGTGAATACACTTGAAACTAGACAAGATCATTCTTATACGAGCTATTCATTATTGAAACCAGATACATTGATCAAATTGGATTCATCACTTCAAATCAATTCAATTTGCTTGCTAATCAAATCTCTTAACAGTAACTAGTTTCATCATTTCAAATCAAACTGGTTATTCATTCAAACCAATCAGAAGGTTTAAGAGTTCTTGACAAAAATTCAGTTTCATCGCTTCAAATCAAACTGTTCTGGGTCTTCTCGCTAATAGGTCTTTGAATCAATGCGCTGATCACACGTCAATTCAAAGAGGGGAAAATGTAATCACATAAAAATGGTCATCTAAACCATAGACCCCCAATCTCAACAATTAATCAAGAAACCCTAATCTTGATAAACCTTAAGTCCTAAATCAAACAAGCAATTCTTCAAATTATCAAATTTAAGCTAATCTGACCTAAACCCTAGGTCCTAATCAATCATCGTACTTGATTAATTAATTAATTCCTAAAATCATAATACATTGGCAAATAAACCTTATCTTAATTATTTAATTAACATTCTGATATATTAAATAAATAAAATTACAAAATTGTCAATTAAATAAAAAGGGAATTAAATTAATTATAAAAAACAAAAATGTGCATTCAAAATCATTTAAAGTATTAAAAATACATATGACATCATCAAATCCAGTCAACTAATCATCAAATTGGAAATAATCCAGTTCCACTCAGTTAACTGATTCTCCACTATTTATCATTTTGGAAACATTTCATTTAACTGAGAACTGATGTTGGAAGTTTCCAAAAAGACTGATCAGTCAGTTCAATCAACTGACTCTTTCGACCAATCATCATCTTTGTACATGGGTTGTGCTTCTTCAATCAAATCTGAGCCACTCTTTTCTTTCATTCTCGACCGTCGATTCGAGAGAGATTTATATAAAAGAGAAGCTCATTTCCTTCACAAGGGATCCTAACTTTTGCATTTTTGTTAGTATACTACATTTTACTCTCATTTCAATTAGCTTTGTTTAGTTGGTTTAATCATGCAAATCTTAATTTTAGAGCATATTTGAATTTGGTGCTTTAAAATGAATCTTTCACATTTTAATTTGGTGCTTCTAAAACAAATCTAATTAGCTTGGATGAACAACAAATTACATTTTGCATATCATTTTAAATCAATCATATAGCTTTAAAATCCTTCATTTAGGATATTGGTGTAGTCACTGAGTTTGCGATGACCTGAGAGCAAACTCATACTCCTGCCTAATAGAAGGCAATAGATCGCTTTAGGTTAGTGTAGTTTACTACATTTCGATTTCATGTTTTCTAACCCGCTAACCATGCAATGATATATTGAAGGGTGTGGGTTTGTTGTGCATCTTGCAGGTACCCATTTTCACACATACAAAACCATGCTGAACAATTAGCTAAGGCAATTTTTGGTTGGGATTACAACACATGGAACAAATGTTTTCATTGTGGCGAGTATGGGCACATTGGTGCAAATTGTGCAAAGACTCACCTCAGAAAAAGGAATCCTACTAAGAGATGTTATGTGTGTAAACAACTTGGTCATCTAAGCAAGAACTGTATGAATAGATAAAAAGTGGATATTGGTTTTGAGAAAGGCAAAGAAAAAGTTTCTGAAATCAAAATTTAGATGAGTCAGCAATGGGTAAGAAAGTCCCTTGATAATTCAATCCAAAACAATGTAGGAACAAATGACATCCAAAATGGTGAGTTGGGTGGATCCACCATCTCTGAATAAATATGTAAGGAGATAACTGGAATTGTGCATACAATCCATCATACATCAATTATATATGTGTTAGCAAGTCCAAATCTGCATATTGATGCACTAGGACACATCATGGTTCTGACTGAGTCAGGATCTCAGTTACAACTGAGCTACTCAGGCTTAACCGAGTTAAGTTGGGTTGTATGGTTTCAAAGATGCAAAGTTAGTTTTCACTGAGCTTTCCAGCAAGCCTGGAAGAACTAACCAAGCTATGACAGCTACTATGTATGGAACATTTAATGAAAACTTTAAGGTGAAATTTCTCCTAAATGGTGAAATCAAAGGGTTATTATTTACCAAGATTTATAGTTTGCAGAGAGATTAAGAGCTTATCGCTATTTCAGAGTGAATTTATGTTTAAAAGCTTTAGTTGCAGTGAAGTTTCATCAATCTTCCAAGCATTATGGCATCTCCATGCAGCAGTAAGATCAAGAAGGAATCCGAGATGTTAGTGAGGAATGCAGTCTGCGAACCGCCAAAGTTTAAACTTCATCGAACGATCACAGAGGAGGTAGATCTAATGGGAGCCCATTCCCAAATTCCTCCTAAGGTACTATTGTTTCATGACATTCAAATTTTATATCACTACACCATTCAACATCTAGGCACATTAGAGTTGAATCAAGCATATGAGGCACTTTGTGTGGGCAAAAACCTGAAGCCGGAACACAAGGACCTCGAAGTCAAGGGTTTAACCCATATCCTACATATGTCAAAGAATTTTTAGATAAAGTGGATTAGGTTTATTCTGAGCCATATTCACAACATGCATTTTTGGTTGGAGTAACCCTTGAAAATCACTAAGATGATGGTACACCGAGTGATAGGGTACCCAATGCTCGATAAACCTAAGGCAAATAAAACCCTACCCCAAGTTGATCTAGATATGAAGACTCTTTTTGAGTGGGATGGAAGAGGCATGAAGTTGAATGGAGTCACTAACATGGAGATAAAGTATGGAATTCATGTGATTGCACATAAGATATATAGTTCAGGCCAACCAAATAGTGTTCCATGTGAGGCTATGGACTTGGCATACAAAGTGGTGAAGAACAATCTATCATTCGACCTTGCCAAGTTGCAATTCAACCAACTGAGCAAAAACATGGAGAGCATCCAGGTATCTAAGACCAATCTGTGTAAGTTCAGTTCACTCTTGGTCTGCTTATTCTTTTATGTTCAAAAGTTTTTCCCTTCAAAAGGCACAATTGTATGGAAGAAGGACATGCCTATAGTTTATCAGATCAATGAATTTATAACAAAATTGGGAGACAATTTTGAAAGCATTATGGATGCTTACTTTGAGAGTTTCAGAGAGAAAATGCAGAACAAATTCTAAATCCCCAAACAATTGGTAGAAGACTATAAGGATGATATATGTTTCCTATTTGACTGTGACAGAGTGCACATCCAAGCAATCAAACCTAGGGTTGCACGAGTGAAACCTCTTAAATATGAGGTTAACATAGATGAGACTAGATATATTATTGAGGCTCTTATTAATGACCAACGCAGTGACCCGAGTGAAAGCAAAGGTCACCCTAGGGGGTTCTAGATCTTCCAACCCTTCATCATCTTCCAATAAACTATCAATATCCAAACCCTGGATACCTCTTAGAAAACAATCTGCTATGAGTACCTCCAAAGTCTCACAGTCCAAACAACCGACTTCCTCCAATACTGTAGACTATAGCATCATCAAGAAATTGCAGAGAACATCTGCCCAAATTTCAATCTTCTAATTGCTCAAACTCTCTCCCTCTCATTGAGAGGTCCTGGATAAATCACTATCAACTACCAATGTCCCTAAGGACTTGGATCTGTATCAGTTTCAATCCATGGTGGGTCACTTGACCTTACCACATTAACTATCTTTCTCAGAAGAAGATGAAAGCTCTTTAAGTCATCCACACAATCTCCCCTTGCATATCAAATTCATGATCCAAAAACATCGTGTCAAATAGATCTTGATAGATGGAGGCAGAGGGTTGAATATCTATACATACAAGTTAATCAAGCAGCTAGGATTTTCAAAGAATGTCATTTATCCTAAAAAAAAAATCACTATCAAGGAATATGATGAAAAAGAAAGATCTTCTAAAGGTCTTGTCACTTTACCAATCTGAGTTGGTCCTATTGAGAGAGATGTTACCTTCCAAGTTCTGGATATCCCTATGGCCTACAATATCTTATTGGGAAGACCCTGGATCCATGAGATGCAAGTAGTGCCATCAACATACCATCAGTGTGTCAAGTTCCCATTCAATGGTGTAGAGGTCATTATTCCTGCAGACACTAGCTATGTCTATAACGCACTAAGACAAGCAGCCAAAAACCTAGTCCCGCATAACAGTAAGGTGTCCAATTCTGAATCAGCCACAAATTTATTGAAGGAAATGGAAAAGAAACTCAAGATAAAGGACACTGGTATGGGTGGATACACAATAGAACCCATACTATCAATCACATCTCTTCCCAGATCACCTAGGTCTTATGGGAGACCTTTAGAAGAGATGAAAACAACAACATCCCAAGAGATCTATGATGATAACTTTGTTAAAGCCAACATACCATTAGAGGATGAAAAAGAGGAACAAGCCATTTTGGACTGGCTATATAAGGAACCTGAAAACAATGAGATGAAACAATGTGAAATATCGTTGAAAAAATTTGGAGTGGGGTATGAGTTGGCTCGTAAAATGGGTTATTTAGTTAAGGGACCCATTGGATGTAATTAGAATGGACTTAAAGAACCAATCTCTGTTAAATTCAGATGACCTAGAGACACAACTAGTCTAGGGTTCTTATCCAGGAAAGAATAAATAGAAAATAATTGTCTAGATAAAGGAAAGAGAAATCAGGTTCATCTAGACAAAGCAGAACAAAACACTGACACACCCACTTGCAAGTGGGATGATTCTGATGCGGAGGATGTGTATCCTTCTCCTATTCCTCTCAATATTTTGGCTCTTCTCTTTGAATAAGAAACACCCCAGGTCAATGCTACTGAAGAACGTGTTATAGAGGAATCACTAATGACTTCTGATCAGTCAGAGACTACTACATCTAAACAAGACCAGGATACAGAAGAAAGGAGTCTAACCATAGCAGAGCTTTTAGACAGAACTCATCAAAACTGGGGGCAAAGGGTAGATTTCACTCACATCCTTGATATGAAAACTAATGATGAAATAGAATCCCACGAATATGAGTTTGACAATCTTTTAGAAGGCACTTTAGACAAAGAGGTAGATACAGTTCAACGATATGTACCAACGCTCAAAGTAGATGAAGGCTTAGAGGTTAGGTCTGATGAATTAGGACCTCATGTTTCTTACATGGGCTTCGATGATGTTGTTAGGGCTCTTTCTGATTTGAATAGATCTATACAAGGTTCATACCTAGGAATCTACTTAATAGTCACCATCTATGATGAACATACCATGAATGCCCACAAGCCCATTGGACCTTTTCCACTAAAGCATCCTGAACTCATTGATCGGTCTTTACAGGGACAACCCACTGAAATGCCTACATTCCCCAATGGCTATGCTTTAGCTTGCTATATTAATGCCGTTGAACCTGTCACCTCTTCCACCAGTGAACCTAGTGTGAGCATGACTAAAGAAAACATCAAGTATCTCAGATATAAAATAAAAATGAAAAAAAGAAAAGGGTCTGAAGTCGAAAACCACATTGTGGCGGTTTCAGAACCCAAAATAGTAAAAAGAAAAGATGCATCCAAAGGAAAAAACCTCTCTGAGGTGCTTGAGGATGGGGTGCTTGATATCTTGCCTAGTCATTTACAGGAATGATCATCAGTTCTCATAGAGCCAACTCAACTATTAATTATTGGTACAGAGGAACACTCGCACATCATTCATGTGGCTAAATCCTTGTTTTTAGAAGAGCTCAAGGAATTCACAGATTTCTTTAAAGAGAAGAAGATAAAATTTGCATGGACATACTCAGGTATGCCTAGTTTAGATCCATATCTTATCATGCACCATCTCTCAATAGCTCCTGGAGTAAAACCAGTAAAACAAAAACTCAGAAAAATGCACCCTCATGTGGCATTACTTATCAAGGATGAACTGGAAAAAATTCTCAAAGCTGGATTCATCCGAGCTATTAATTATGCATAATGGATTTCCAACATCATACCAATATCAAAGCTATACAAATCCATCAGAGTCTACACTGATTTTAGGGATCTAAACAAAGCATGTCCAAAGGATGACTTTCCTTTTCCTAACATTGACATGATTGTAGACATGACAGTTAGGTATGAAATGTATTCTCTCATGGACGGTTTTTCTGGGTATAACCAAATCAATATTGTGCTAGAGGATCAAGAAAAGACTACCCTCACATGTGCCTTGGGAACATTCTGCTATAATGTCATGCTCTTTGGTTTAAAAAATGCAAGAGCTACCTATCAAAGGGAAATAACAACTATCTTCCATGACATGATGCACAAAACCATGGAAGACTATGTGGATGATACTCTTGCTAAAATAATGAAATGATCTATGCACCTACAAGACGTAGGCCCAATCATGGACAAAATGGAAAAGTTCAAGTTAAGGTTGAATCCCAAGAAATGTGCATTCGGCATTACATTTGGCAAGCTCTTAGGTTACATTATGTCAGCTAAAGGCATAGAAGTCGATCTTGAAAAGGTACAAGTGATACTGGAAATGCCACTTCCTAAGAATATTAGTCAGATGAGAACACTCCAAGGGAGAATCCAATCTATGAGAAGGTTCATCTCATAGTTGGCTGATAGAGCACAACCATTTACTAAGACTGTGCACAAGGGCATTAATTATTAATGGAGTGAAGAATATGACAAAAGTTTCACTCAAGTCAAAATGTACTTGGAAAACCCTCTAGTACTCATGCCACCTCAACAAGGCAAACCATTGATTCTGTACATTTCAGCTACCTCAACGTCACTGGGGGCACTGCTAGCGCAAGAAGATGAAAATAAGAAAGAACATGCTATCTACTATATTAGTAGAACATTGGTATTGTATGAGATGAACTAATATATGATTGAGAAAGTGTGTCTGGAAGTAGTCTTTGCATCTCAGAAATTGTGACACTACATGTTGGCTCACTCAGTCAAACTGGTGGCTAAAATTGACCCTTTGAAATATCTCCTAAGTAAAGCTACCCTCACTGGAAGATTGGCTAAATGGGTTATGCTTCTTAGTGAATTTGACATAGAGTATATTGTGCATAAATAAATCAAAGGGAAAGCAATTGAAGATCATCTGGCAGATGATCCACTGCAGGACAAAGAACTAATCAATGTTGAGTTCCCAAATGGATCTATTTTGCACATTACTCACAAATCCTGGAAAATGTTCTTTGATGACTCCTTCATGCAACAAGGTTCAGGTGCAGGGATTTTATTTCTGACTCCTCAAAACTATTCCATTCCAAAAGCCTACAAGCTCCTATTTCCTTGTAAAAACAACATAGCAGAATATGAAGCATTGGTAAATGGAATCAAACAAGCTCTTGAATGGAATTTTTTTGAGTTACATGTCCATGGTGACTCTCAACTTATAATCAATTAAATCAATGATGTATACCAGACTAAGGATGAAAAACGTATAGCTTATAAACAAATGGTTGATGACTTTAAGAAATACTTCACATACATCACATTCAAGTAGGTTTCGAGGACAAAAAATAGAGTAGATGATGCCATGGCTGCATTAGCATCCTCACAACAACAAGAGGAAGATTTCCACTATGATTTCCTGGTGGAAGAAATCCATTTCCCTTCCTACAACTCCCCTGAATCCCAAATGGTATTTTCCTTCATTGAACATGAATCCTCTCGTTATCACTATGTCTACTCTTACCTACGCCATTAGGTCATTACTGATGGACTAACCAAAAATGAAAAATGACACCTCATCCACAATGCCTCACTATATGTTCTTGTGGCCAATGATTTTTATAGGCAAGGATTAGATGGTACTTTGCTTAGGTGTCTAGAAAAAGAAGAGTCCAAATGTGAGTTGTCTGAAGTCCACGAAGAAATTTTTGGTTCTTCTCATTCTAACAGTCTGACCCTAGCCCAAAAATTTCTTAGAGCAGGGTATTATTGACCATATATGGAGAAAGAAGCTATCAGGTATGCAAAATATTGTAAGAAATTCCAGCTACATGGCAATATTATCCATGCTCGAGCAAGGGAGCTCATTCCCTTTGTCACACATTGGCCCTTTCAATAATGGGTGTTTTATCTAATCAGAGAGATTCACTCCTTATCTTGTAATGGACACATGTTCATTATTACAACTACTAAGTATTTCACCAAGTGGGTTGAGGTAGTCCCACTCATTAAAGTGACAAGACAAACAATCTCGATGTTCATTCTAAACTACATTATTTGTCGCTATGACATACCTTCCTGCATCATCAATGACAATGTAGGACAATTTAAGAACAACACCATGGATGAGTTGTGTGCAAAGTTCAAAATCACACAACACTGTTCTTCCATCTATTACCCACAAGGTTATGGACAGGCTGGGGCCTCAAATAAAAATTTGCTAAAAATCTTGCATCGTATGGTTAACAAGTTTGGAAGGGATTGGCACCTGCAGATCAATACTACATTATGGGCTTACTAAACAAGCATCAGATTAGCTACAGGGGCAACCCCATTTACACTAGTAAATGGGGCAGAAGCAGTCTTACCCCTAGAGGTAGAAATCCCATCTCTTAGGGTTTCTTTGTGTAGACTTATCCCAGATGAGGAATACAGAGTTTTGAGACTCAAGGAACTAGAGCTGCTGGATGAATGTCAGAAAGTGGCATTTGATCACCTCAAAGCTTATCAGAAAAGAATGTCAAGAGGATACAACAAGAAAGTTAGACGTAGAGAACTTCAGGTGGGTGACCTTGTGTTGAGATAAAATCCCCACAATCAGTCACATAGAGAGCAGAAGGGGAAGTTTGAACCCAACTGGCTGGGTCCTTATATCATTACTGCAGCATTCAGCTCCAGAGCCTATCGACTCTCCACACCTAAAGGAGAACCACTTCAGGAGCCCATCAACACTCTCCATCTGAAGAAGTTCTACTCCCAAGGCATTCTCAGTGATCAGCACCATGTACATACTTATGATCCTAATTTTTTTTTTTGGAAAAAGTCCTGAAAAAATGATCATCTTGGTGAAAAACTAGCAATAGGCGCCTTGACACATCAATAAAAAAAGAGAAAAATCAAAAATGGAAAAATACAAAAAATTTGAAAAATTTGAAAAAGTGCCTTGGTGAAAACCTGGTAAATAGGCGCCATGGTAGCAAAAATATAATCTCTGCCAAGTAGGTGAAAACCTGGTAAACATGCGCCATGGTAGAAAAAATAGAATCTCTGTCAAGTAGGTGAAAACTTGGTAAACAGGTGCCTCTTGTACTCAACACTCCATCTATCAATGCTCAGTCTTGGCAATCCTTTGATTCAGTTTGTACATATCTTTCAGTCACTTTTGTGGCACTCTAGTTCTTCTGAGAACCCTCCTAGCTTGAAACTGATCCATAGTCATAACCTGGGGGTAATCAACTCAACTTTGTCCTTGCAGTATGATTCAAGTCAGTCATCGTCGTTTGCTACTAGGGGCATGGGTCCCCAATCATATCATATCTTTGGATTACACCAGAGTTAGTAATCTTGTCAATTTTGAAGGACAAATCGCTACTGACGGAATAGGTGTTTCTCAACACCCTCATCAAAAGTGTTTCTTAACACTATCTTTGGACACATATGTGTTTCTTAACACACCTTGGATATCACAAACATAAACAACATATCGATAACAATCAAACACATCGCACTCATAAGCACGGTGGTGTTTCTCAACACCTCCTACATGTACACATCCCAAAACTTTGAAACTGGCTAAAGTATGCTGAAATTTTATTTGTATGTTGTCTATTTTCATTGATTTTTTGTTAATCTTTTCTTTATCTATTGCTTGTTGGTGTGGTCTCGATGATCCTACAACATCAAATAAATAGGGTGTATGTGGTAAGAGCTCCTGGAATAAGGCGGAAAAGCCTCACATCCCTTGATCTTGTTTACTTGCACACCAAGGTGAGGTTGGAACTATCTCCTTGACTGTTATTGCTCTACTTGTTTACGCAAGATCACACTCATGGTTATCTTGGCTTTGAATGCCTCGATACTGGTGTACTCTTGCAACATCAACTAGAAACAATGTTCAAGTCATCTCGGCTTTTATGCCCGATGGTTACGTTAGTTTCTCATATCTTATCCAATTAAAGTCATATTCATATTCTTATGGTCGTAGGGACACCAGTAAGGATTGTATCGACTCTGATGTTCCAAAAATGGTTGATGATGAAAATTTTCAATGCTAAAGGTTTAGTGACTACACCTTAGGTTGCATTCATGTTAGTCTTTCATTTTCATCTGCATTTGCATGGTGTTGACATCTGCATAATATTGATATCTCTCTCCAATGTGAAGGATCTGAGGTTCTTATCGATCAATCTTCCTTTTTCCAAGTGGTCAGTTGTGTGTGAACATGATACCCCTTGCTAATTTGACAGTCATGATTCCATTTTTAAGATCGAAATCAAAATCTAAAATTGACCGCTTGCACAACCAATAGAAATCTCTCATGCTTTTCTTCTAATCAATCCTTGTATCTTACTTTTGGTCAATCTCTGTCAAACATGACCTCTCATCAAGTACAGATTTTTTCCTAACCACTTGGGACCTCTTGCTAATCAAATTAGTTTCTTCTTGTATCATGTTATCAATCGAATTACTTCTTATCACTGGGGTACCTAGCCATATTTCAATTTCGCTCCCAAGGGGGCAGGATTAGGACATTAACATTCCAGTGATCACATCCTCAATCAAAACCCCATCGCTTGGGGCATCTCAACTTCATCGCATCAAATAAAGTTGAGATCATCTTAAATAAAAGTCAACCTAATCAATGGTCTTATATAGTGGTGAATACAATCGAACCCAGACAAGATCGGTCTTATACGAGCTATTCATTATTGAAACCATATACATTGATCAAATTGGATTCATCACTTCAAATCAATTCCATTTGCTTGCTAATCAAATCTCTTAATGGTAATCAGCTTCATCATTTCAAATCAAACTGGTTATTCATTCAAACCAATCAGAAGGTTTAAGAGTTCTTGATAGAAATTCAGTTTCATCCCTTCAAATCAAACTGTTTTGGGTCTTCTTGCTAACAGGTCTTTGAATCAATGTGCTGATCGCACATCAATTCAAAGAGGGGAAAATGTAATCACATAAAAATGGTCATTTAAACCGTAGACCCCCAATCTCAACAATTAATCAAGAAACCCTAACCTTGATAAACCCTAAGTCCTAAATCAAACATGCAATTCTTCAAATCATCAAATTCAAGCTAATCTAACATGAATCCTAGTTCCTAATCAATCATCGTACTTGATTAATTAATTAATTCTTGAAATCATAATATATTGGCAAATAAACCTTATCTTAATTATTTAATTGATATCATGATATATTAATTAAATAAAATTACAAAAATGTCAATTAAATAAAAAAGGAATGAAATTAATTATAAAAAATAAAAATGTGCAGTCAAAATCATTTAAATTATTAAAAATGCATACGACATCATCAAATCCAGTCAACTGATCATCAAATTGGAAATAATCCAGTTCCACTCAGTTAACCAATTCTCCACTATTTATCATTTTGGAAACATTTCAGTTAATTGAGAACTGATGTTGGCAGTTTCCAAAAAGACTGATTAGTCAGTTCAATCAACTGACTCTTTTGACCAATCATCATCTTTACACATGGATTGTGCTTCTTAATCGAATATGAGCTACTCTTTTCTTTCGATCTCGACCGTCAATTTGAGAGAGATTTCTATAAAAGAGAAGCTCATTTCCTTCACAAGGGATTCTAACTTTTGCATTATTGTTATTATACCGCATTTTACTCTCATTTCAATTAGCTTTGTTTAGTTGGTTTAATCATGCAAATCTTAATTTTAGAGCATATTTGAATTTGGTGCTTTAAAATGAATCTTTCACATTTCAATTTGGTGCTTCTAAAACAAATCTAATTAGCTTGGATGAACAACAAATTGCATTTTGCATATCATTTTAGATCAATCATATAGCTTTAAAATCCTTTGTTTAGGATATTGGTGTAGTCACTGAGTTTGCGATGACCTGAGAGCAAACTCATACTCTTGCCTACTAGAAGGCAATAAATCTCTTTAGGTTAGTGTAGTTTACTGCATTTAGATTTCATGTTTTCTAACCCACTAACCATGCAACGATCTATTGAAGTGTGTGGGTTTGTTGTGCATCTTCCAGGTACCCATTTTCACACATACAAAACCATGCTGAACAATTAGCTAAGGCAATTTTTGGGTGGGATTACAACACATGGAACAATGTTGTCATTGTGGCGAGTATGGGCACATTGGTGCAAATTGTGCAAAGACTCACCTCAGAAAAAGGAATCCTACTAAGAGATGTTATGTGTGTAAACAACTTGGTCATCCGAGAAAGAACTGTATGAATAGAGAAAAACTGGATACTGGTTTTGAGAAAGGCAAAGCAAAAGTTTCTGAAATCAAAACTCATATCAGTTAGCAATGGGTAAGGAAGTCTCCTGATAATTCATGCCAAAACAATGAAGGAACAAATGGCACCCAAAATGGTGAGTTGGGTGGATCCACCATCTCTGAATAAATATGTAAGGAGATAACTGGAACTGGGCATACAAGCTATCATACATCAGTTCCAGATATGCTAGCAAGTCCAAATCTTCATATTGATGCACTAGGACACATCATGGTTCTAATCGAGTCAGGATCTCTGTTACAACTAAGCTACTCAGGCTTAACCAAGTTAAGTTGAGTTGTATGGTTTCAAAGATGCAAAGTTAGTTTTCACTGAGCTTCTGAGTAAGCCTAGAAGAACTAGCCGACCTATGACAGCTACTATGTACATAGCATTTAATGAAAAATTTAAGGTGAAATTTCTCATAAATGGTGAAATCAAAGGGTTATTGTTTACCAAGGTTTACATTTTGCAGAGAAATTAAGAGCTTATCGTGATTAAGAGTGAATTTGTGTTTGAAAGCTTTAGTTGCAGCAATGTTTCATCAATCTTCTGAGCATTATGGCATCTTCATCCAATAGTAAGATCAAGAAGGGATCCGAGATGTATTGAGGAATGCAATCTGTGAACTACCAAAGTTAAAACTTCATCCAACGATCGCATAGGAGATAGATCCAATGGGAGCCAATTCCCAAATTCCTCCTAAGGTAATGTTGTTTCACGACATTCAAAGTTTCTATCATTGCACCATTCAACAGCTAGGCACATTAGAGTTGAATCAAGCATATGAGGCACTTTGTATGAGCAGAAACCTAAAGCCGGAACACAAGCACCTCAAAGTCAAGGGTTTAACCCATATCATGTATATGCTGAAGAATTTTTAGATAAAGTGGATTAGGTTTTTTTTGAGCCGTATTCACGACATGCATTTCTTGTTGGAGCAACCCTTGAAAATCACTAAGATGATGGTACACCGAGTGATAGGGTACCCAATGCTCAATAAACCTAAGGTGAATAAAACCCTACCCCGAGATGATCTAGCTAAGAAGACTCTTGCCGAGTGGGATGGAAGAGGCGTGAAGTTGAATGGAGTCACTGAAATAGAGCTAAAGTTTGGAAGTAATGTGATTGCACATAAGATATATAGTTCAATCCAAACAAACAGTGTTCCATGTGAGGCTGTGGACTTGGCATACAAAGTGGTAAAGAACAATCTATCATTCGACCTTGCCAAGTTGCAACTCATCCAACTAAGCAAAAACATGGAGAGCACCCAGGCATCTAAGACCAATCTGTGTAAGTCTGGTTCACTCTTGGTTTGCTTATTCTTTTATGTTCAAAAGTTTTTCCCTTCAAAAGGCACAGTTGTATGGAAGAAGGATATGCCTATAGTTTATCATATCAATGAGTTTATAGCAGAATTGGGAGACAATTTTGAAAGCATCATGGATGCTTACTTTGAGAGTTTCAGAGAGAAAATGCAGAATAGATTCAGAATCCCCAAACAATTGGTAGAAGACTATAAGGATGATATATGTTTCCTAGTTGATTGTGACAGAGTGCACATCCAAGCAGTCAAACCTAGGGTTGCATGAGTGAAACCTCTTAAATATGAGGTTAACATAGATAAGACCAGAGATATTATTGAGGCTCTTATTAATGAGCATGTTGATCCTAAAGCAACATATTTTGGTACTTATGAAGAAGCTAAGGGAAGAATAATATTGGAAATAGAGATTCCAAAAATCTTGAAGAGATGAAGGAAAATAATTGTGAAGTTTTGAAAGAAATATGGCAAGTCATCTGACTCTCCTCTTTCAATTATTGAAGGCAAAGAAGATGACATAAAGGAAGAAGAAGTAGAACCCTAGAAAGGAAAGGAAGAGGTAGAAGAAGAGCCTCCTAAGAAGAAGAGGCTAGCCCCCAAGAAAACACCAAAAGCATGTACCCCTACCTCCACTACAAACAAACCCAGGATATCTAGAAGAAAATTGATATTGCCTAAAGAAGATGATGAAGAGGGAGATACAGTTACATTCAAGAAGCCACCACTTACCTTTGAGTTGAAGGTTGAAGAATTTAAGGAAGGTAGTTGTATGTCAAGTCTCAGATCACTGAAGTATGCTTCCAGAACCAAGGATGAGAAGTTGGTTGAGGATGCATTAGTACAAAATATGACAAAATGGAAGTATGATCCATTTGAATTGAAAAACCAAATGACTGAAGGCCTTCTTAAGGAAATCACCATTCACTGGAACAATGAAGTCCAAATTGAAAGGGACATCAAAAAACAAACCTTGAAGACAATCATGCCTACATTGACTGAAAAGGAGGTAAAAGATGCTATGTCTAAATATGAGAGTATACATACTCCAAGGTTTAGGACCTTTCAAGTTTTGGGCAAGAAACTAGAGGATGTTGTGCAGTCTGCAACCAAGTTGTGGAAGTCCATTTTTGAAGACAAGGAAGAAGATAAGATAGAGGAACCAAGTACAAATCCTTATGTACAGGTTAAAGATGAAGAACTAGCTGAGGTACAGACCATTGAGGAATCTGATGTAGAGAAGATAGCAATGGCAGTGATGGCATCCTTGCCCCAATCACCTAGTCCATTTGTCTTATCTTTGAGCAAGGAAAAGACCACAGAGTCCACATCAAGTTTAGTAGGAACCAAGCATCAAGCTCTACCTACTATTGGGCCAAACCAGACCGAGTCACAATAGGATACTGTGAATGTTTCTACAGTTGGTACAGATTCTATAGTTGGTGCAAAGACAGTCAATGACCTACTCCAACTGAACACTGAGGATAAGGACGAGGATGGAAAAGATAAGGATGATGATGGAAAAGGTAAGGAAATCATTCCTTCACCTAATCCCAAGGTCAAGGGTAAAGAAAAGGAAACAATTACTGATGAAGTTGATCTTGAGGAAGACATTGTGATTCCAAATTGGGATCTTTCTAGCTTGATAGCCGAGCAGATGGACATCCTTGGGGAGCTATGGAAGAAAAGAGCCATACAATAGAAGCTCCGAGCTGAGAAGAAAAGGAACAAAGTGCTAGAGGACATAAAAGGTATATTCCTTGATTCACTAGAGATTGAAGTCAATGAGAAAGAATCTATAATGGACCAACTTGTTGACATAGTTCACAAGTTTAACGAAGATCTTAGTGGTCAGGAGAAATTACTGCAGAAGGCAGAGATAAAATTTGAGAATAAGGTTCTAGAGAATGTTGCAGGTAAGATTGCAATAGATCAAGTGAAGCTATCCACCATTATTAGCTCTCTAGAAACCACTATGAATAATGTTGTTGCATTATTTGTAAACTTGAGCGATACATCAAATTTTACCATGGAAATAAAGAGTAAGCTGACAAAGATTGACAATGATTTGAAGGCCAGTGCAAAACCAGTTGGCACTTGATCCAAGTTCAAGTTTAGCGCATTTTGTTAAGACCGGGTATCTAACTGATCTGCAGGCAGAGCTACTGAGGGAAGAAGGAAGAACAAGGGACTCCCTATCAACAATTCGGGGCCAACTCATTCCTCATATGGATGTAATGCAAAAACATGTTGCTCATGCAAAGACACTCATCCATGATAACAATTTTTCAGTTGTTGAGCTTATGATGGAGTTGTCTGCAGAAATTCAGATTGAGTTGCACATCCTAAAGGTGTTGCAAGATAATTGGGACAAGGCTTTGTCTCAAATTTTGAAGGTACATAGTGATTTCCTTTCACATTTTGGTATTACCTCGTAGATATGCATTTTTTGGCATTTGTGGTATGATAAGTGTTTTTGTCACTAATGCCAAAGGGGGAGATTGTAGACCTTATGGCAAGACATATTGTCAATTAGTGCCAAAACACTAAGTCATTCATATGGTTAGAGTGTTAACCGAGTCAGCAGCTTGCAGTGTTGACCAAGCCAAGCAGTTGCAGTGTCAACTGAGTAGTTAGTTCCAAGCAGTGTCTGCCAAGTCACCAGTGTTACCTGAGTTGCATACCATCTCCGAGTGATCAATGTGGACTGAGCACCCAGTGTCAACTGAGTGCCAGAGTTGCCAAGTTCACTGTATCGCCCGAGTGTCAGTATATCATCCAAGTGGATTACTGGACCCGAGTATCAACATTGAGCTGACTTAGTACATATTCTTTGATACTATTTAATATGATAGTAGCCGACTTGTGGAGGTAACTGATTTGGATAAGTATATATGTAAGACACTTTGTTTATCCAAATATACAGAATAGTAAGAAGGATATCAATCATCAGAATAACATTGAATACATGCATGGATGCGAATATGAAGAGGCAGATTGATTAGAAGGCTACAACAGTATAAAGGAACAACAAAGATTCATCTATCACATTCAGGTGACCAGTTCTATATCAAAGGATCTTATTCAGCAAATCAGAGTTGCATAACAGATCATTCACTGATTCATCCTAACAGGTGTATTAGTCAAATCCTTTAACAGGGTGGACCTAACAACCCTTTACAAATCTCCTAGCAGAGTGCATACTTAACTGTATTGTATAAATCCTTTCACAAGGTGGATCTAATAGTCCTTATTGCTCCTAACAGGGCATACCATAAGAAGTGGTCAATTGTAAGCCTTAACCGACCAACTTTATTACTGCAGTTCTAAAGCTTGTGGGTATCATCCCCACCCCAGTTTTACTTTCTATTTGGAAGGTTTCTAGGTTATCATATCTTGTGTCAAGTGTTATGAATGTTTATTGCTTTTTTGTTTCATGCATGCAATTAAATTAGACAATCTAATAAAGAATAAAAGTGAAGAAGTTTTATTAATTCAATTCATCTCCCCTCTCACTCACCTAGTCTATAATATATATATTTCCAACACTCTCTATTTGATATTTGCTCCTATAGATACTTTCTCTAGATTAAATTTTTCGATATAGTATTATTTTAGGACCATTTTGTTTTTACCATATGAGACTCCTAAAGCCATCCATTTTGCGTTTGACCATCTGCTCAGCCCTGTCCGAGTAAATAAAGCCCGCTCGCTTTCACGACAATGCAATAAAAAAATGTTCTTTCAATCGACAGAAACCCTATATTGCATTTTCCGTCCCTTGAAGTCTTTTCTGTAAAAGGAAAACCCTCCCAAAAAAGAACTAAATTCAAAGCTCGTCCTGCAAGAAGTAAGCGCAAAACAGAAACTTTAATGGTGATTACGAATGGCACTTCTCCGTCGATTACTCAAGGACTCGAAAGTTAGATGCGTAAAACACTTGTATAGCCTTGAATCCGTCGCAACTCTGCACACTCATGGATCAATCGATCCCCCGAGTTCGAACCGTATACATCCATGGTTACTTAACCCACCAGAGATAAACTCAAATCCACAGGTCAGTATTCTTGATCTGCTTAAGAAATCTCAGGCGTTCAGGCTTTGCGATCCCGTGGTCGGTTATCCATCAGAGCAGTACCAAAAAGAATTAGGGCTTTCGAAGAATTTGGAAGAATGTCGTGCTTCGCAGCATCTCCGAAAATGTTCCGAGTCAGCTATTGTAGAAGGTTCTGTACCGACGTTTCTGGCAGGTTCTGGGATGGAAGAAGGCATGAAGATCTGGGCAGACAGTGTTAAGAAGAAGAGGAGAAAGAAAATGAATAAGCACAAATACAAGAAGCTGCGGAAGCGCCTGCGCAGGAAAAGCAGAAAGAAATGAGAATTTTAGGTATATTGAATTTTTTTAATGTTTTTCTTTAATGGATACGCTTCGAAGACAGAATTAAGGACATATTTTTCTCGTATTGGTCCTTCATTGAGCAAACAAATTGCGATGTTTTATTAGTTCCATCTGCATTTCACAATTCCGTTGCAGATTTGGGAAATAAATCAATTGTCAAAATTATGAACGATTGGTTTTTAATCTATTGAGAGAATTGATGGTTAATGGGAGAGCATGGGACGCTTTGTTGGATTTTTTTTCTTGTTTTATGAATCAAAATGTGTGGTATTAGGGTTTCCAATATCCGCAACTAATAAAAACAACTGTTTATTTATGTGAGATACTGTTGTGTAATTTATCTGATTGCTTGATATATTTTAGGCGATGTTATGGATTGGCTTTAGTGCATTGTGTAGAAAGCTTGGGGTCCGCTCCTTAAGATCTGTAAACCAGGATGATGTTTGAATATGCCCATAACTTTTTCACTAGATAATTATGTTTACTCGGTCCACATCAAGATAAATTTATCCAAATTTTTAGAATTCTGCTTTGTACTTGTATAAATCTTTGTCAAATTTCAATTTTGCTTTCATATTGCAAGATAATTATGTTTACTTAGTCCACATTAAGATAAACTTATCCAATTTTATGAGTTTTGCTTTGTACTTGTACAAATCTTTTTCAGACTTCTAATTTGCTTAACTTATCCCGAATACATCTAGCAAAGATTATCCACAGATGCCGATCACAATTTATCAAATCGGTAGACTTTTGCTGTTATTTCATCTGGCTGATTGATTGGCCTCAAACGGTCCTAATTCTTGGAAGGGAAAGGGCAAAGCAAAATCCTGTAGTTCATGCTAACTGCCACAACTTTGATATTGTTCAGTTTAGGGCCACATCAGAGGGTTTGATTTAGATATTTAATCTTTTTGCAAAGTGAAACCCAATATGTTCTAATAATATTTTGTAAAGCACCATATAAGGTACTTGAGGGATTTTATTCATCAATTGGGGACACACCCACACGGTATATGTATATTATCATTCAAGTGAGGGGTTAGGACTCTCTCCCGTTCTGTCATTAATTTAATATTGAAAGAAAATATGTTAGGATCCAAGCCTCGATTGTGGGCAGAGGAACGGTTCTTACCATAATCGCTATTTAATAGCTGTCTGTGTAAAAGTTGACTGGGATAAAATGGCAGAGTATTCATGCCACGAGCTTAGCTGATAATTACAGAGTTTGTAAAATTATGGGCAAAGATACAAAGTAGCCTAATAGAAGGTTGCCGTACAGTTTATATACAATGATAGACCCATGACAGAATATTACATTGTCAGACAAGAAAAGGATCTAACTTTTATTAGTGGACTGTGATGGATGAAAATTCACACTTACAAAATCTGAGCCATACGTTCCGTCGACCTTCTTTATGAGGCCCACCCTCCACTGCAGAAATTGATGGCTTTGGTTGCTTTGGGCTGGTTGAAGCACTCCTGGAATGGTAAAGTTTTCTCTGGTGATGACAACAGCTTCATTGATCAATGCTAGTAGCCTCAATTCAATTCTGCAAATAGTACTAATGGATACCAGCCAAGGGAATTCCGAACCAGTGCAGGGGAAAGTGAGTCTGATGGGTTTTTCTTTGCTAATAGCCTCTTTTAAACCCTCACTGAAGTTGTCCCAGATGTAGAATTTGCCAAGGGCCTCTGTGAGCTCTTTGTCATCCGTGAGTATGAAGATATTGGCAATAAAGATGGATGATACATTGGTGTTTGCTCAGTGTTGAGCTGCACCCTTGATGAAGTCAATGCCTTGAACATCTTGGATACCACTTGAAAAGCCATCTGCTGAAGATCTCCAGCCTAAATGATGGACTCCATGAATTTTTGAAACTAGAGAGCATGATTTGGAAATATCCTATGTTGAGAGGATTGTCGAGGTAATGCTGGTTAATATCAATGTGAGGAACAATCTTGAATGTATGTAATCGCGAGAGGTACCTCGGTGGCTTGATGACATTGATTATCTTTGATGTAAAGAGCCTTGTCTTTAATCCCTTGCATGATTTGATTGTAGTGTTAACTAGTCCAAATTTTCCTTCATAATTATTCCATCTCTCTCTAAGGGTTGGCCAACTATAAATTTTGTTGCTCTTTACAATGTCATCATTATTATCTATGCCTTGGTTCGATAGGTAATCACCAATCATATTTCCTTCCTAATAGCAATGGTTCATGGTGAAGGAACAAAGGTTATCCAAAAGGTTCCAAGCTTTGTTCAGTATGTTGTTTATCCTCTAGTTAGTTGAATGCCTTTTTCTTGATGCAAAGAACGATAATCATTGAGTCACCCTCTATCAAGATTGTCTATAATGAAATAACTTGCACAATAGAAGATATAATATGAAATATGCTTTAATAATTTGATAATAATAAGCCACTTTGAAGGGGCAACCTCCTAATCCACTTCGAGGGGGATGCCTCCAATAGTCTTCAATAACAACTCAATACTCAACATGATTAAATAAGACACATCACCTCCTGTATATACCCTCTTTATGCCTAATATAACATCATGGCCGATCTAAATAAAACTATATAGGTTAAGCCTGATCCAACTAACTACATGACAATGTAATAATGATAATATGACTCAATTAGGAGTTAAGGTAGCCACAAACCGACTACTCATAACCATATGCACACTATAGGGTTAGGCACATAACATTGTCAAAGTTGCATGATTTCACCAAAGGTAGGCCAAGTAATAGAACTTTTCCTTCTGCCTTGTTTGTGCTTGACTTTAGTCTCTTGGAGGTAACTTTAACCGAATTATCCAAGGAGCTTTGGATTACACATTCATCACTTGAAGGGGTTTCTTTTAGAGGTGCTATCGAAATTCATTTTCCGCATGTTGATGAGAGGAGGATTCCTTTTGATTTGGGCTCATTTCATGGTTGAGCTGTTTGACCTAGAAATCCCAAGAATGGGAGGCGAGCGATGATTAGCTTTCTCCACATTCTAAACATATCTTTTGCCCATGCAATTAACAAACATTTCTTTTGTGATTTAGGGTGGCTCAACTCATGACTACTTCTGAAATGGCTGCTTCCAATCTAGATAAAATTGTATTTTCTTCAAATTTTTCTTTCCTAACATGCCAAATAAACAATGATGGGGTAGTCATCCACATGCTAGAAAAGATGGCCTTTAGTTGAGTGATTTGCTAGACTTTGAAAAGTTGTAACAAGGCTTAAGGAGGATTGAAGGCCCTAGGTGGTCACAAGATTTCTATCCCTTGTTTTTTCCGTTTTTTGCATGATTTCTTCACACAAAAATCATGGGATCTTTCTCTGCATGAGGGTTTTCTGATTTTTTCCACAAAAAATCATGACTGATGTTTCAATGTCTAGGTTTTGATCAAATTTTCTCCTCAAAAATTGTGTCTGGTTTTTTTTATTTTCTCTTTAAAAATCGTTTTTGGGTTTTATAATTTTCCCTTAAAAAATTACTGTTAGGTTTTATAGTTTGTTTAGGTAGTTTTTATTTCCGACTTCTGTTTACATTTGTTTCTTTTAGAAACATTGTAATATAATTGCCTATACAATGTAACTCCGTTTTCATTTCTGAATATACAATTACCATTATAGAGGTGCCCATCTGTTCCGTGATGACAGCCAGGTTGTACTGTCTCATCCAAACTGGGGGACCCTGAGATCTGAAAGCTTGTATGGTCGAAATTACGAGTTCCTTCTTTAAATAAAGTCCTATTCCATCTAGCATCCACGGACTGCCTATCAGGACTTTATCCCTGTCAGCTCCATCAGGGCGTTCTATGATGCAAAATTCTTTTGGATTGAATTTAGTGGAGTCTCCCCATGTTGCCGTGATCCATCATTCAGTTTTTTCTTTTGCTGGCCAGGTGACATTGAATTTACCAATTAAGGCTACAGGAGAAGGGCAGATTTTTGTGTATCCAGGGCTGTTCGGCGAAGAGAGACTTTGATTTCCTGAGTGAAATTCAGAGTGCTCCATCTCTTCTAGGTGCTACCTTTTGGTGATAAACCCTTTTGATTGGTGATGATGGTGCTCTAAGCTTTCCATTATGGGTGGGGAATTGAAGTTAGCTTCACCTTTGTATTTGTTGCTTTGATCCATCATTCAGTTTTCTCTCTTGCTGGCCAAGTGACATTGAATTTGCCAATTAGGTTTACTGTAGAAGGCAGATTTTTGTGTATCCAGGGCTGTTCGTTGAAGAGAGACTTTGATTTCCCGAGTGAAATTCAGAGTGCTCCACTATCTTCTAGGTGCTACCTTTTGGTGATAAACCCTTTTGATTGGTAATGATGGGCTCTGTGCCTTCTGTTATGGGCGGGGAATTGAGGTTCTCTTCACCTTTGTATTTTGATTTTGTCTTTCTTTTCATTTGCTTGCCTCCATTCTCAGCTTCTTTTTTATATGATTTTTCTGTGAGAGTGAGGATGGTTATACTGATTGGATTCTCCCAAATGTGTCCACATAGCTCAATTTTTTTCTTCCTCTCAATTGAGATTTTATTTTGTGGTTGTATTCCACTCTCTGATCAGTTTCCTGCCTATTTGCTCCAATATGAATCCTTGTTGAGCTGTCCTGATCCCTGCTAAGGTTCTGTTCTGTGGGTTTCTTGTTTGATTCACTTTGTTCCATTTTTCCTTCGCTAACTGCTTGGGATATTCAGTGCCCAAGCCTTTTCTACACACCAAAAAAATTGTTCAAGACCAACAGAAAGTTCAGTATAATATATTTTATCTATAGAAGTTAAAACACATCATGTTATTCACGAAAGCAACTTTTTGACATACCCGAGGCACTTTAAAAAGAGGTTAGAAAAGAAAACATTTAATTGATTTGAATGATTTATATATCTGTAAGTGGATCATTAATAGTTTTTATATGTTGCACTTGGAAAAGGGTTGCTTTGTTTTCTTCCTCATTATTTATTTTCTGTTGTATGAAAATCTGTTTTCTTCCCTATTGCCTTTGGATCAGCATAGAACATTAGAAATGTTGTTTTGTATATTTTTGGAAAGTTGTAAAAGTTTTGATGCAACTAATTTGTCAATTAGTAAATTTTAGAATGAAATAAAATAGCATTTTTTGTATTTTTGTGAAAGTCATAGGACTTAAGTCACCAATAATGTCGACATGTTTGCTTCTTAATAATTTACTCATTTAACTAAACACTGGGAAAAAGTTTCATGTCATAATGTATATTCTTTGGGATATACTGCCATAATTACCTTGTTTGAAAAGTTGAAAAGTTTGACAAGGAAAGATTGCCAAATTTCAATATTTGAAGGTTCAAAACTAGGTAACATATGAAATTATGCAGAATCACAAAAACAAATTGTATGTTGCACATGAACTGCTTGACAAAGTTGAAATGCTCGAAAGTAGACACTCAAGATGCAATACTCCTAGTAACTTATTTTATGACATGTGTACTGATCGGGTTGGGGAATATGAAGACTCATATAAGGGTGGGGCCAAAATCATGCCCCTGACAACTCTCAGACCTGGTAGCTGAAGGTGGTGAACCAAATATTGTGTATGACATGTAGCTTGTGTGAGGTATGTTTTATTATTATTATTAACAAAAAAGGATACCTAATAAACGCAGTTGATGCAAAATTTAGAATGGCAGCATCTCTTCATAGACCGGGCTCAAAAATGAAAATAAGCATCTTCAAAATTAAATCCTGTCACATAATCAAATTCATCATCATTGGTAGAAAGAGTGCCAACTTTCCTCTCCGATGCTTCAACACCATCCCTACAATGATCCTAAAGATCAAATATATGCATATAATTATGTTAATTAAAGCATCCTTCTTCAGTTGAAGGATTGTCATCTTCATTTTGTGAGAGAGCATGTGATGTTGTATTGCTATATAGTATATACAAAATCTGAATTTGGTCATGTATGAGCTCCCATGCTGTTCTCTTTATCATGGAATTAGTTATGCATGCCCTGTTTCCTTGGATATACTGAAGTGCTAGAACCTTGATTGAAGATTCACAGGCAAGCCTCTTCAGCAAGAGAAAAAGCAGCATAATTTTGTAATCATGTAGCTGGATCTATCCGAGGCCTCTTTGCTTTAAATTTACCTTTTTCATTATGAGTTTCCTTTGCTAGTTTCTGAGAGTCGAAATCTGACATCATTATTGTGTTATACTAGAAGCATCTGATATATTGTTTTCTATATCGTCATTGCTATCATGATGACTTTACTCTGGGGAAAAACATGGCAACTGCTGAGTTTTTCATCAAAACTGAAGTTTTCTGTTTTTTCCTTTTTCGCTAAGGTAAAATTTATTTTATCAAAAAGGAGATAACTCCTATCAGTGCGTCAGGACTGAAACCCAGCAGAAGCACTTCATAGGTCTGCTAGGCCACACAGCCCTTCCCTTCTTAAGCAGTTAACTTCTTATCCTCAGCATACAGAAATTCTAGCTCACCGTTGTTCATGAGGGGCACCAATTAATCCATGGAAGACCCTGCCAGTACCTTCAAAAGAGCCTTCAGTACCTTATTCAGGTGACAATTTCCTCTTTTTGCAGAAAATGGAAGGGGAAGAGATCTACCTCCCAGAAGAAGGGAGAAGAGACCAGGAAGCAGTGTGACATTGAGATGCTGGGCTTCCAGCTGGCAGTTGAACAGCACAGAATCATCACCTATGTTTTCCCAAATACGCAAATCTGCCTCCAATTTGAATCTAGTAAATCCTAGGCATCAAAAGCTCACTTTGTGGCTTAACAGTGGGGGCTACAATCATCTGGCCAGATTGTGGCAATAAAATCCTTAATAGTAAATCAAACGCAACTGGTTAATTGACCTTGGTATTGAGGTGGAGTGCAAAGATCTCATCAAGAGCTTCTCTGTAATGCCCTCATTCAACACAGCCTCACTTAACATTGAGATAGAGCAAGAATTGAGAATCTTTAACCACACCCTCAGGTCAGAGACATAAACTTTTTGTGCCCTTATTATTTGTCCTCCCCTCACAAATAACATTGCACAATAACCAGAAAAGAGCAGAAGAAAAAGCTGCAGACGAAGTAAGGCAATGCAGAAGGCAAACCACCATTTCAAATGAAAGGTCGTATTTCTGTTGAAGCTGTCATGACAAATCCAAGTAGGGGAGAGCTCATAAGTGAAGTGTAGGAGCTCTGATCTTTCCCATAATTATAATTGTCCATCCGACTCCAAACAATCTGTGAAATAACCCAATGAAAATATAATCATCTTGGAGTGGACTTGAATAATTGAACTTAGAAGATGATAGCCTAATTTGCCATTGATCCCTTAAGGTTGGCCCAAGTGGTAGGAGTATGGTACACTATATTTAGTGTTCGGTACCATTCCCTTGTTAACTGAGACATGCTTGATAGAACTCCCAATTAACATTCCCTTGTTAACTGAGACATGCTTGATAGAGCTCCCAATTTCTTTCTTACGTATAACTTTATTGGGGGAACTCCTTGGCTGCATGTAGACGGGAGCAACTGTTGTATTTATGATTATACAGATGAAACGTCCTTTCAAGTTTGCTATTTTATCACATCCGATATCTAGTATCTTAAGCGGTGCCTCTTGGGTTGTGTTTTGGAGGATACGTTTGCTTGCTTTTAATAGTTTGTAAATATCATTGTTCTTTTTTTTTGGTTTCTTACAAGAATTTTGTCTTATATTTGCAATTATTTTCTAATATTTGATCACTTAAATATTAATTGTTATCCTTTTTCAATTTTCTTGAGGTTCTGCTTACAGGGCAGAATGACTATAATTATTGTGTTTGTAGTATACCTTAAAGTGCCTGTTTTTGCAGCAATGCGACACAAAATGAAGAAGTGGGAGTGGTATTTAAGCCAAGTAGCAAAACACACACACACACGGTTATTAAATGAGGGTTTTGTTAAGCTCCTCTCCCTAAAACACACATAAAATATTATTAAATGAGGGCTTTGTTAAGTTCCTCTCCCTAACACAGACGAAGTTGAATTAATTTAATATTTGTGGCCTATGTCTAAAGCAAATGTAATTTTTATGAGTGGACACATAATTTTGTCATTTACAAAGCAAAATAGAGAAAATACCCATCTTGGCATCCACATGAGGAAGGTGAAGAGTCATGACAAGATGGAGTGGAATGGACACCTTTCTAGTTGCCCATTTTGGGAATTTCAGCAGTCACCTCCTTCAGTGCCCTTTTAGGAAAGTTGTAGGACTTGTATAGGTTATGTGTTGCATTTCTTGATTGCTGTGTGCTGCTCTCCAAGAGGGGGCATGCGATTTTCAAGAGGCACCAAAGTGCTATAGAAGGGAGGCTTGGGCTAATTGTTAGGAATTCAAAGCTAAGTCCTTCATTATATAGCTTAAGAAGTAAAGCTTGTAGCTCTAGCTTGCAGAATTGTAAAGCATAAGTGGCTAATATTTTGTAATTGATGAATTTGTATTTCATTTTATTGAGAAATAGAAAGCAAGTTGTTTCTTGCAATTTTTGTAGCTCTAAAAGTATTCAAAGCATGTAACCAACATTCTAGGGGTATGACATTGATAATAATAAGACAATTTTAATGATATGAGAGAACCAAAGAGGTGGTCAAGAGGTTTCCCTTACTATCCCTTTTTATTAGCTCCTTGTCCCTCTTGACAAGTAAGATATACCACTCATATGGTAGTCAACTAGGATGAACTATTCTTGGCTTTAAAATTAGGATTGGTAATTGTGAAGAGGTTTTACATGGAACTTGGGAGGCAAAAATATTGGAAGCCTTGATGATTGCCCTAGTATTGAAAATCTTCAATAGCATGATGAAAATAAAGTCTAGAGGTCTAGTTTGATATACTTTAGAGAGGTCATGTAGAATGATCTATAAATGGAAGTGGTTTTGAAAAGGCTAAACTTTTATGGTAGTTGGTGAGAAGATAAAAATATGTTGCTATAAATATGTAAGGAATAATCAATGAGGTTTATGACCAACAAGGTAGTTATGATGACATCTCAACGTCATACACTCATCTAGGAGAATGAACACATCTATCACATTCTATTAGGCATCATCACAATTGCAAGAGTCAACAATCTATCATCCCTACACCTCGTTGGATGAATTTGTTGCATGCTTGAAGGAGAGAATGAAGGATGATTTTCACAAGTGCTCAAAAGGAAGTTTGACTAAATTGAAGGCAATTATTCTAAGAGCTCATGCTTGTTTTGATGCATGTTGGTAAAACATGTAAAAAGGCATCACCAAGGCATACTTTCATGGAGTTCTTGCTATTTAGACAAAGTATTGTAACCCGGAAGAAGGTTCTTCATAGATATTTTTGGCATTTTAACTCCTTGTAATTCCATTTTAGTTTTAGATGAAAGCCTTTTTAGACTTGTATGCAATTTGTGAAACCTTTTGATCAATAAAGATAAGCTTTTTACCTTCTCAAAACTATTTCATTGTGCAAATTTATTAAATACGGTTGATATAATCTTTATGGTGATGTTTTTTCCTCTTGAATACCATCCTATCTTCATTGCCCTTTGTGTATAAAGATATGCATTTTGTAGGTCTTGACATGTGTTTAGCAAGTTAAGGATATAGTTCAAGCTGTGACAACATTTTCAGCTCCTTCTAAACGTTTCCCTTGACATATTGAACCTATTCACGAAACACTTTAAAGACATGAAATCTCCAGTTGTCTACTTTGTGATTTAAGCTATTCATCATATTGTGTGTCCAAAACATTAGTAGTAGTAGTAGTGTTAAAATTAATTTGGTGCATCACTACATAAGAAGGTAGTTTCGGTTCAAAAACTCTTTCTCTTAGTAACACTAGTAATTTAGTTTAATTATAGGTGAAGCTCCAAGGGAACCATCCCTCTTTGGAGGTTGACTTTAATTTACGAAAGCCCACTCTTTAAGAAGTCATCCCATGTTTCAGAAGTTTGTTTAGTTGATAGCTCAACAATGGTGTAAACTTTTGTAACAACACAAATATCATGCAATAGCTACAATTTTCACCCAAAACTTTTGTACAAGACTAGCACCACTCAACATGCTCTTAGCCCTCTCCATCAATATCTTGTTCATCCTCTTCACAACTCCATTATCCTATGTGGTGTATGGAGTTGTCTTGTGTCTTTCAACCCATGGTCCTTATATAATCTATCGATTTTTGCTAAACAAAACTCATGATTTTTCAGTCCTTAAACACTAATCGTTATGCTATTTTGATTTTAAAAAAGAGCTTTAAATTTCTTTAATTTACTAAAGATTTTAGCTTTACTTCTAAGTATATAAACAAACGTCCTACTGTAATCATCTATGAATGTGACAAAGTCTATGGGTCTAAAGAAAGAAGGAACATTCACAAGACCAAGGATGTCTGTATGAATATAATCAAAAACCCTAAAAGACTTATGAAAATTAGAATAAAAAGAAACACATTGTTTTCCATATATACAAAGTTCGCAAAAGTTGAACTTGAGATTACAATCATCAATGCCTCAACCCCCTTATATTTTAGGGCTCTAAGACTCTTCTCACCAATGTGACCAAGTTGTTGGTACCATAATATTATTATATCTACAAGAATCGTCATCTCCAAGGAATGAGCACCATTAGGTACCCAAAATGCATGACGATAAAATGTAAATGGTACAAAATTTATCTTTATTTGATTTGATGATGAAGGTGAAGATTCCAAATATCTCTTCTTCAACATGCCAGAAGAATTATTGCATTGAATTGTGCATGCTTCCATCTTGTAAAATGTGTTGATTTGAAAGCCCTTAGCCAACACCATAGCTCCTCTTCTCATCTTGCATCCTCCACTCAAGAAAATGATTTGCAAACCTAAATCATTCAATTTATTCAATGAGAGTACGTTCCTTAACAAACCCAAGATATTCAATACACCATCAATCCCCATCGTTCTACCATCAAGGAATTTTATCTTGACTCTTCCATAGCCAACAATCTTCAAGTGAGCCATCACCCTTATAGACCTTACCACAATCATATTCTTTGTACTTTGAGAACCAACCTCTGTGGGAGGTCATGTAGAATGAAGCATTCGAGTCTATCAGCCACACATCTTTGAATGCATGTGTTGCTAAGACTATAACAAAGGCATTTGCATCACACATCTTTGAATGCATGTGTTGCTAAGACTATAACAAAGGCATTTGCATCACCTTGAGAGGATTTATTATTCATATTCAAAGTAATTAGTATTACCTTTTGTTTTCTCCTCCTCCTTGCACTCTTCATGAATATGACCAATTTTTCCACAGTTTCAAATTTTCACCTTGGACTTGCTAGGAGATTTAGATCTTGTTGACGACTTATATTTAGACTTCTTATCCTTTTTATTACCTTTCTCTTTTGATCTACCATGTACCATAAGGGCTTCCTTAGCTATCTTAATTTTTTTCCGCATCTCTTCAGATAATAGCGATGCAACCACCTCATCCATCTTGAACTTGATAGTAGTACTCCCAATGCTATCACTAGGTGATCCCAAGAGTTTGAAAAACAACATAACAAAAGCATGCATATTTTCATTTTCTATCCTATTACAGATTGACCCAAATTGTGCTACAAACATATTAAATGCATTGATGTGATCTATAATGGATCCTCCATCTTCCATTTTTAGAGAATAACATTTCTTTTGTAGGAATATCTTGTTTACTAGGGATTTGGCTTGATAAATATCTTAAAAGTTTCTTCCAAAGATCTTTTGCATTCCTCTCTTCATGGACATTTAGAAGCAATAAATAAGTGAAATAAAGTCTTATGAAACCCTTGACTTTCTGATACATCTTAATCTTCTTGGTTCATACTTGTTGGTTTTGTATCTAATATTGCACCCCACAAATCTCTATTTCTGAGCATATCTTCCATCTTGAATTTTCATAACCCTAAATCACACCATTAAAAATTTCCTTTTCAATTCTTTCAAGTGTGCTTACCATCTCTTTCCTGCAATAAGGTTATTGAATATTCCTCTGCAAAAGTCCATTGAAATTAAGATTAGCACAAAAACCTCTTGAACCCACAAAATGAAACTAAAATGACCAAATTCTGATACCAATTGAAAGGAAGCATAGTTAGTGGAAAGAACTTTCTATGCCAATCTAATATAATAGAGGGTCGTAAAATTCTTCAATCCCTTAGCTATTGCAATAACAAAACGGTGTATATACAAATTTAATTTAAAAAAAACGCTATACAAACCAAAACACAAAGATTTTACATGGGAACGTCCTTTTGGGAGAAATCCCACACTCCAAACACCCAACTCAATTATATTATTAGTAATGAAAAAATTTCAACACAATCTCAAACCTTATGATAGTCTCCTTTGCATAGATTCGTAGTCACTTCGCATACAACTCACATCAGCCACTTACTTCCACATTGATTCTATTCACACTCTACACTCGGATACAAAGAAGTTCTTTATTTATATTGGTATCTCATCTTACATATGTCGGCTTCACACAACACATGTGACAACCCTAATGTTGAGGAGATTACAATTTCATTTAATACATAGCATCGGTCTTAAATCTAGGACATACATAAGGATAATTACATGCTACACTACGTCCCACAGATAGGTCAGGCTTAAGGTATTACAATTCATTTTATGAAGCTATCTGAATGCCACAACCAAGACCAAAAGATGAATACATAGGATAACCATTACCACTAGATGAAAGATGTCCATAGTACGTTGTGACCAAAACACCAAAACCATATGGCGAACTTGCACATCTGTCTAGATACTTGTAGAGACTATGTAGCCCACACAAGCACCATAAACTAATAGAATAGTCCATGTGAAATAGGACTCCAAAAGCATGCTAGTGCACCTAAACAAATAGATCATAAGTAGGATAGTGTACACTGCTAAGGAATACCAGGAACACAAAAAATGTTCATGCTGAACTTGTCCTGTGTTTAACCGAAACTCTTGTTGCATAACTGATAATCAAGAGGTACATAACCAAAACTGCCAACAACCAATTGATACTGCCAAAGTGTTGGTATGGAGGTTTCGACATCAATGTCAATCAATGCCAACAACAACTCAATAAGTTTACCAATCTCCCCCTTTGGCATTGATGCAAAAATACCGAAACAACAAAAACTCCCCTGAGTAAATGTAACACGTGTTCTTCTTTTCTCTCCCCCTTTTTTCCATAATAGCAAAGGGCCAAAAACTAACAAAGTAAATTCAAAGTAATACAAAAGTCTTCACGGAAAATACTTTTTTAAAAAAAATCTCTCCTTCAGAATAAGAATTCCATTCAACAATTTCTGTCTCCATCTGAGCAAATAAACTGACACAGTCAACCAGCTTGTCGAATGACTTCGTCCAATCCAAGGATTGAAACCTTTGTGCAAAATTCTTTGCATCAGTTAGGATTCTAGAGGCAAACCCCAACCAGACCTTAATCATGTCTTTTACTAGCCAAAATGTTTTTATTAGATCTCTCTGTCTTTGCGGTAACAACCACTCTGTTTAGAGTTCACCAACACTGATTCTCTGTTTTCCATCTTGATCCTTGAAAACTTCATATGACTTGCCAAACTCATTCAATTTCTTCTCAATCACTTCACTCTGTCCCTTGAGATTGTCTACAACGACAGGCCATCGAAGACAATACCTGTAAATATATTCAATCTCCTTTACACACTTCTTCATCTCGCCGATAACTCCATAGAGTCTCTGTTTTGCATTGACACACTTCTTTACTTTGGATTTTTCCACCATCATGTAATCTACTCCAAACTGCAACAACTCAATCTAACACAACTCAATTATTCTCTCACAACTTATAAAACTTTTCTTTTGTCAGTCAACTCATAAACAACAATATTAACAACTTTAGATTTGTTAGTAAAGCACATCAAACATCCACAAAATGTAAGCATTAAGAACACAAAAACGCTGACATAGAGAACACCATAATTATTACGTGGAAACCCAAGATGGGAAAAACTACGAAGAAGCTAATTGTCATGAAATGTAAAACACATGTTAAGGTGACACTGGTATGGTGATCTTTACAAGGCTCAGTGCCAACACTGCTCACTGCAAGTACAATAAGGCTCACTGCCAATACACAGGCTCACTGTCGATACACAAAGGCTTACTGCTGGAAGATATGAGAAGAGATAGAATCCACCACTAAGATCAACTGACTGCTTTGTACGAACACATGTCTCCTTCGCATAGATTTGAAGTCACTTCGCATACAACCTGCATCAACCACTTACTTCCACATTGATTCTATTCACACTCCACACTCAGATACAAAGAAGGACACCAAAAGCATGCCAATGCACCTAAACAAATAGATCATAAGTAGGACAATGTACACTGCTAAGGAATACCAGGAACACAAAAAATGTTCATGCTGAACTTGTCCCGTGTTTAACCAAAAGTCCTTTTGTGTAATCGATAGTCAAGAGGTACATAACAAAAACTGCCAACAACCAATTGATATGACCAAAGTGTTGGTATGGAGGTTTCGACATCAATGTTAATCAATGCCAGCAACAACTCAATAAGTCTAAAAATCTCCCCCTTTGGCATTGATGGAAAAATACCGAAACAACAAAAACCCCCCTAAGTAGATGCAACATGTGTTCTCCTTTTCTCTCCCCCTTTTTGTCATAATAGCAAAGGGCCGAAAACTATCAGAGTAAATTCAAAGTAATACAAAAGTCTTCACGTAAAATACCTTTTTTTAATCTCTCCTTTAGAATAGGAATTTCATTCAACAATTTCTGTGTCTATCCAACCACATAAATTGACACAATCCATCAGCTTGTCGAATGACTTGATCTAATCCAAGGATTGAAACCTCTCAGCAAAATTCTCTGCATCAATTAGGATTCTAGAAGCAAACCCCAACCATATCTTAATCATGTCTTTCACTAGCCAAAATGTTTTTCTTAGATCTCTCTGTCTTTGCAGTAACCACTTTGTTTGGAGTTCACCAACACTGATTCTTTGTTTTCCATCTTGATCCTTGAAAATGTCATATGACTTACCAAACTCATTCAATTTCTTCTCAATCACTTCACTCTGTCCTTTGAGATTGTCTACAATGACAAGACACCGAAGACAATACCTGTAAATATATTCAATCTCCTTTACACACTTCATCTCGCCGATAACTCCTGAGGGTCCCTGTTTTGCATTGTCACACTTCTTTACTTTGGATTTTTCCACCATCAGGTAATCTGCTCCAAACTGCATCACCTCAATCTCAATGTTAATGATTAATTCTGTCGGTAACATACTAGACACATTGGAGACTGCAATATTTCTATTGATTAGATTATCAGTTAGCAACTTTGTCACCATCTTCTTATCCTCTGAAGAACATTATGTTCACAAACCATCAATATTTTCATACTAATTATTTTTCCAACATTGTTCTTACTCTACACGAATCCATACGTACAAATGTTTTCGGAGATGACACAAAACTCTCCAAATTTTCTTCCTCTTCTTCAACTTCAATTTTGCCTGCAATAGTTTCTTCTTCACTTTTATCTTCTTCCTCATCTTCTGAAATTGTAACTATTCTTTTCCTTTCTCACCAGCCTTCAACTTCTTTGGTTAGGGAGTCGAACCAACGACAACTTCTTCCAGATACTTTTGATCAGAGGAGGAACCCTCCTCATAATGACTTACATGCATAGAACTAGAAACAAACACAACCTAGAACAAATATTCATCTGCAATGTAGAAAAGTATGCCTTGCATGCACTTTCATTGTCCTCCAAGAAACTTAGATATCTGTAAATCTGCTTATCAATAAGAATTGTGGTCTTCCATTCAAAGTTCTCATTCTTTGGTAAAGATTTCATAAAGTAGAATACTGGGCACCTCAACAAGGAACCAAATTTGAATGCATATCCATCTTCGACTGACATTTTCTCATTCTCGAGAAAGTTGTCCAACAATATTTTACACAAATATATTTGCACATTATCCTTCACTATCTTGTATGAAATATATATAGCTAAAGCAGAAGTCGAACCCTCACGATTCCAAAACTGAATTTAGTAGGTAACACCATAGGCAACATACCTTATAATTGGATCTTCAATGGCATGTATAAGAAATGCACACTGGTCACAACTCATTTCCGTAAGATTTTCTGCCTCCTAATAACTAATAGACTTCTTCCCAGGCAATTCGCCAACATTGCACAATCTAGTAACTGCCTCAATTACTTCCTCGATATCACACAGTTTGTCGAGCATTAAGGTTTCCCCATGAAACCAACTTAGCAAAAATAGAATAAACTCGTTGTCATTTCACCACGAAAATTCACCCCAGATATCAAGATCAATATTTTTTATTCTTTGCATGTCCTCCACAGGCAATCCGAATTCCATTTGCTTGATACGACTGTGATCAAACTCCTTTATTTCAACCTTCTTCATCTTCTTCCCTATGGACATAGAAACAACAAACTTTGGTGTCGTAAACTCTAAAATTTCTTTCACACGCTCTCTACAGTTTGCAATTTTTCTTTCACGCTATAATGAAGCCACGAAACATCATAATTAAATTTCCCGCCGAAATTTGAATATCGCTGATGCTGTAACCACCTGAATTTGGTCTGTTGCAACTATGGACCCTATTTGCCCTAAGTATGATCATACCCTCATTTATGTCCAAACGACCCTGTTACTGCTTGGCATAATTCTTTATATCAATTTAATGTCCTAGGTGATTTTTATCACTGATTTATATTAATTATTATAGCCATATAATTCAAATCAATTTCGACCAATCAAATCAAATCAAAATCAAATATGGCTATAGTATTTAATTATAAAAGAATTAAATAAATCCCTAAATCAAATACTCACTTGCAATGAATCTCCGAGCAGTCCCCTAGCCTATTTAATTTAATTAAAATGGCTATAGTCCCCTAATTATTAAAAAACAATTTCAATGTTTAAATAATTAATTCCTATATTTCTAAATGAATTAAATAAGTTTATTTTATTTATTAATATTCCCTTAAACCCCAACCTAACCTATCTCAACCACTTCTACCCTGGGTTCTAACCCTTCTCAAC